>JABMCL010001464.1:2050000-2070000 GCA_018857735.1 Alviniconcha marisindica
TTTTTGAGAAATGAGGCTCACTCACAGATTCGTGTGGAAATGTTTCACTGGGCCAAGGTTGGGACCTTCACCTTGTTGCCGGAATATCATCGTCATTGTCGGTCGCTGCCGCAGTTTTCGAGCTGCAGCTGCACAATTTTGCACAATCGGTGTTGTTGAAACAGTATTGCAGCGACAAAATCAACTTTGCAGGAACAAAACAGCCTCCCATTTTTGCAGTGAAACTTTTTCCACCGCTGCAAAAAGAGCAGACGGCTTCGGGTTTGGACGCCCCCAGTCGCTACAAATTGGCTGCCAGTTTTGCAGAGCTCTCTCAGAGCTCAGGAGCTGCCGAGTGAAAGTCGAGGTGGTCGTCCTGGGCTCCCCGTCCCTACCTGATAGTTTCTATGGACGTAAAGCAATACTGAATCAAGCAGAGCCCTGTGAAATGCAGAGGCAATATCGTGGCTGGAAAGTTAGTTATACCGCCTCCGGTTTTTAATTATGACTTGTCACTACTCATTAGTTCTTGTTCCGTGGCGATGATTAAGGCCGGTTAAGACCTGTTCAGTTTTCCAGTTGTTAGTCAAATTACCCAGAAGTGCCTTTTACACTGACTGAGCTACAGAACTTGTAACTGAAATTGTTGTTGCAAAGAAGACCGCGTTTGCACCTGAAAATACATATCAGTTTTGCAAGCCGGTGTGCTTTGCGGCGACTAAATAATTATTTGCAGCTGCAAGTCTTGACTGAATTAATTGTGGCAGTCAGTAACTGCTACTGACAGTTAAAAACGGGTTTTATAGAATGTAGGATCACACGCGAGCGCATTGAGTCTACTCGTGAGCAGAGAATAGCGCTATATAAAAGCGATCAACAACTTGGACACCCTTCATAGTTCAGGAGCTGTGTCAGTGAGAGTCGAGGTGGCCGTCCTGGGCTTTTCGTCCTAACGAGCCGTATGGTTTCCGTGGATGTAAAGCAATATTAGTTGAACCACGCTCACGCATTGGTCTCAGCTTGTCCTTAATATGTCTTCCGACTGGCAAAATCAGACACTAGAAGTTTACATGATATGCAGAGAGAAATGGGAAAGAAGTGGACATAGGCATTATGCTGGTACCGACTACACCTGTTTAAAGTTAGGCTCACACCATAACAGTGAGTCCAGAGACACTACACTGCTGTGCTGAGTATCTCCTGTAAGGCACATGGCCGGAACACACGATATAATACCGATCTTCTCACGACCTTTGCGGTCGGTCAATGCCACTAACACTGATTTTGATATTAACATCATACAAAATCCACACTGCGGACCGACTGATCGCTTTCAAAAACTGAGAGTGAAGGCTCAAATTTTATCAAATATATCTGTTAGTCATACCTGTTCACGTTGCCTTTCTCCCGTTTGTTCACTTTTAGTTGCGTGCCCTAGTGCCGCTTTCTGCCTATAGACACTGGCCTTACTTAGCCAGTCAATACGTCTTGCGTGACGTGTTGGTAAAAATAGATACGGAAATTCCCCTTGTGCCTACCTTCCCAAACCAGTTTTCGTTCTTCGTTCTGTTTTTGTTTAATGAACAAAGAACGAAAACTGGTTGGGTGAAGGTAGGCGCAAGGGGAATTTCCGTGCCTATTTTCTGGGCCAGGTACGCTAGGCACCATGTCATAGTTCAGGAGCTGTGTGAGAGTCGAGGTGGCCGTCCTGGGCTGTCCGTCCTAACGAGCCTTCTGGTTTCCGTGGACGTAAAGCTATATTGAACCATGCTTCGGCATTGGTCTCAGCTTGTCCCTAATATGTCAACTGACATCGGAGGACATTAAGCAACACTACCTACCTACCGCCGCGTCCCATAGTTCAGGAGCTGTGTGAGAGTCGAGGTGGCCGTCCTGGGCTGTCCGTCCTAACGAGCCTTATGGTTTCCGTGGACATAAAGCTATATTGAACCATGCTTCGGCATTGGTCTCAGCTTGTCCCTAATATGTCAACTGACTCGGAGGACATTAAGCATCACTTCATCATCACCACCGCGTCCTTCATAGTTCAGGAGCTGTGTGAGAGTCGAGGTGGCCGTCCTGAGCTGTCCGTCCTAACGAGACTTCTGGCTTCCGTGGACGTAAAGATATATTGAACCATGCTTCAGCATTGGTCTCAGCTTGTCCCTAATATGTCAACTGACATCTGAGGACATTAAGCAACACTACCTACCTACCTAGGCACCATGCCCCGTCCCTAATAGGCCGTACGGTTTCTGTGGACGTTAAGCACCATGTTTACAGGCAGTTATTGAGAGAACCGGTTTGGCCTAGCGGGGTAAGGCGTTAGGCTGGTAAGCGGAAGGACCTCGGTTGACTCGATACCGCTTCGACTCTCCTTTTTCTTCAAAAGTTGTGGTTTGTGGACACTGTCTTGTGACTTTGTCCCTCACAATTAATGAAACATTAAAACGACTCTCATTGCTGCCCATCTTGATGCAGGTCATTCTGGTGGCGACTGTGTAGCGATAGGTATGTACTCTCCCTGTTCCTCCACCTCCATACCCCCTTCCCCCATTCTCCCCGTCCCTAATAAGCCGTACGGTTTCTGTGGACGTTAAGCACCATGTTTACTTACTTACAGGCATGCAGCTATTTAGCAGACTGTACACAGTGGGGGATGGGGTTACAGGGTCATTTGTGTGTGCTTCGGTCTTCAATGCAATTAAAGAAGTTACTAAGATATCTTTGTAAAAACTGTAGATGTCACTTTAGTGTAATTTGTTTGGAAGGAAAAAACTATTAGTGGGGTCAAAAGGAGCATGCGTGGTTGAATCTTTATTTACTATTACACTGATGTTTGTTTACCAATAAGTGCCAAACAGAAGTTTTTGCAGTCAAACTAAGAACGGGACCGTAAAGTACAACTATTACTAGACAGACATGCAAAGTGGTTTCAGAAAGTAAATTGAATTACCTTGGCTATGTTGGTCTGGTAGTCCACACCCTTCAGCCGACTGAAGAGCACAACTCAGCTACTCTACAGCACACCCGGGCCATTGTGTACTGCTATATTCCTTACATTTTACTTCTATAAAATTTGTCAACAAAACAACTGAAATAGAACTCAAAACATCGCACGAGTACTATCAAAACCACTGGTATCCAAGCACAGGTATCCATTCCACAACAAGGCATTGTGTGTCTGCCTGTGGGCAAGACCAAGTGGTAGGGATACTGACACCGGGGTCTCATTTACAGCCCCTCCTGACCTGTCGGCTAATTACTCCCTTGTTTGTCAGCGTGCAATGTGAAGAACAGAGCCTGGAGAGTGCAGGGACCACTACACACAATCTGGGAAAACCTCTCGTCTTGATTTATCAGGTCTGAAGTGAAAAGGAAGGGAGGAAATTATTCTGGCACCATCAATGTTTACAACCGAACAAAACATTCATTACTGCTGTCAGACTGCTGTCAGACTTGAGGAAGAGGTGCCAGGGGACAGTCTGGCATGAGAGTTAACAGGAGATAACATCCCAGAGACACACCCACTCATCCATCCACACATCCATACAACCCACCCCCTCTCTCTCACACACGCACACTCATTCCTCCCCCACCTCCACACATACACATCGTAGATATATACATTTATATATTTATGTAATGGTGTGGAAGTGGTAGAGCAGCGTAGAAGGACAGTGACCCAGGCAGCGGAGTCGGTCAAAATGGAGACCACAGCAGGCGGCGACGGCAAACAGGCTTTATTCTACAGCAGCAGACAACTTTCTCAGCACCCCAAAATCCTCACGCGCACGCATAGATAAGAGAACTGCGCGGGCCGCAAGGAACACACGCTGTCGCTACAATGAAATCGGCCCTCTGGACCACAAAATGGCTGACTATTGTGTTTCCTTGGCCCGCACAAATACAGTTTCCTCAACAATAACTAAACTAATTAAAACATGAAATACATCAAATAAAGCTACAGTTACAACCTTTTAAACCGTATAAACAAAATGTACACACATGACTTATTTAATTTACAACAAGAGTGGGAAGCGTGGCTTGCACCTGTCTATAAGCAGATTCGTACAACTAAATCACAACTAACACAATGTACAAAACATAACTGTCGCTAAAACTTATATCAGAATAAAGAGCACGCTCCCACGGTTAAAATGGTACATAACAATTACAATACAACGCTCTGTAAGAGAAGCAAGATACACTCAAAGACTAGCACTAAAACAATCGGTGCGAACTTTCGCCTGGGGCGCGTTATCTTAGTCGCAACAGCGCTGATAGTGATATCAAGTAGACTATGAATATAACTTAGCTTCTACAGTACACAATACTCAATAAGTTAATTTCAACCCAAAATAAACACTAAACATGAAGTCAGCTAAACAAAATACTATACGACAAAGCAATGATCGACACAGAATTACTTTCATCGAGTCAAAACAACGATTCACTACTATTCACTAGTACTAAACAGAGAACGCGCCATGCAGACGACGGCTATAAAAAGAATAGACCTAGAGAGGCATCGGGAGGAGCTTGGTACGCTCACGGCTAGTCTACGGCCTGGAGGCCATGCCCAGCATCACCGAGACAGGCTTGAAGCGTCTGACCGCTATCGAGGTCCGGGCTCTGCGACTGGCTCTCGGGCTACCGCAGTCCGTGCCTCACAGTCTGGTGTACCGGGATGCCGGGCTACTACCACTGAGAGACCAGATCCAACTCATGACTGCGAAGTATATATTCCGCAGTCAAACTGTTAACAATTCCACTGTCGAAGAGGTGAGTGCGTCCTTCCGAGGCCCCACCCGGGTCTCCCACTGCTCCTCCATCTGCGACCTGGTCGCCGACTTGGTCGAGGGAGCGGGATTGGACGATGCCTCGGCGGCAGACAGACCCCTTCATCCCTACCCCCCTGGCTGATGGAAAGGGCGGAGGTGGAGGTGGAGGTGGCGGGACTGACGAGGGACCAGAGCCCCTCTTTCCAAGCCTGCATAACGAATGAGTTACTAGAAAATAAATATTCACAGTTTCTTCAGATTTTTACAGACGGCTCAGTGCTCGAGGACGGCTCCGCTGGAGCCGCCTTTGCCATTCCTGAGTTCCACAGCCTAAGGAAGTCCTTCTCCCTACCACCTGTATCCATCTTCACTGCTGAGCTGACAGCCATTCTGATGGCGCTCCAGCACATCAGTGAAGTACGTACACCACCATGCGCAATAGTAATCTGTAGTGATTCCAGGTCTGCGCTCTCCTCCATCCGTTCCGATTCCACCAGCGCTCGAGAGGATCTCGTGCTGGAAATCGGGACGGTAGTGCACCAACTGATCACCCGCGGAACGGAGGTCCGTTTCCAGTGGGTGCCAGCACATGTCTGCCTCTCGGGCAACGAGATGGCGGACAGGGCAGCCAAGAGAGGAGCCAGGCGACTGGAATCCCAAACCCTAGAACTGAAACTCGGATTAGCCGACATCTACTCGAAACTGTCCCGACGGGTGTGGAGGAAACGGGAAGAAGACTTTCGAGCCCAGGCCACGGCCAAAGAGTGGCTCGATGCCTCCCCTCCTAGCAGAGACGGAGTCTTCTTCCCCGGAGTACCCACATACCTCGCCCGAATTATGTACCGGCTACGCGTGGACTGCTGGCGGACCATGTTTGTAGCCAAGCCTTGTGTATGCGGAGGAGCGATATCCTTCCACCATATCTTATTTAACTGTAGAGAGTGCTCGGCCCACTTCGCACCAGTCACCAGTAGTCTAACCAGTCTGGGACTCCCACTGTGCGTCCGAAGCCTGGCGCTGCGGCACCAGCAGAGCTGGAGCCTGCTCCGTGCCGCAGCCAAACTCGTCTACAGCTGCCCGGTGGCAGCCTACCTGTAAATGTGCGGGATGCCCTATGACGTCCCGGGCTCCCCCAGTACCCGGGTTGACCCCCGGGGACGGAGGGAGCCCCCATCTACACAGTGCACAATGTTTTTAACCTGTCTCTGCTGTTTTTAACCTGTCTTTAACCCAGTGTGTCGGCGCTGAACCACGCCCCCCAACCGTACGGGCCTGTCCCCGGACGTGAAGGGGGTGCTCGGATCGCCGTCAACAACCCCCACCACCCCCACCCCACTCCCGACCGTTATCGGCACGGAGTTGGGGCTTTTAACACTAACTTAACAATGACTTAACTTTTTCAATGAATTATGTATCCATGAATGCATGACAGGACTGCAGTTTGCATGTTTCTATTTCAGACAATGTTTTAACCTCTCAAACTGTAAATATATACATTTTTAACCTGTTCGTAAAGCGAGCAGACTTGTAAATAATGTAAATATGTAAAATATGTTTTTAACCTCACCCCCCGAAAGAACCACTAGACCCGAGTAAATATATCATAGATTCAAAGTAAGAAATTTTATGTAATAGTAATTCATTCTACAGCCAAACGGATTATATTAACTTTACTTGATTAAGAGCTTCGTATATCTTGTCCCTAATATGTCATCTGACATCCGAGGACATTAAGAACCAAGTAGTAGTAAGAGGCATCGGCTACTGATTAAGCTCGACCCTGCGTCTAAACTATAAGATCTAAATAAACATTCTAAGATGCCAAATTATATTACACTGACATGGTTTGCTGCATAAAAAGGACTAGGTGAACAAGGAGTAGGTAAACAAACAAGCGGTCAAAATATTAAGGGAGTAAACAGATTTGAAAATGGCGCGCACCGGCGACTATTGCCGGTCGGCTGTGAGAAGGCCATGTGGCGTTACGCAACACGCAGCGCTTCAAAACAAAAGCGTCGTCTGCTCGGTTCCCGGGTTACTAACAGTACAGTAATGAAATTGCATGGATCTGATAACCGGGGCGGGATTATTGTAAAAACGTACAAAGAGCACTTGCTCACATTTATATGCACACACAGATCTATGCACAACTAACAGGCAACACTAGCCTTATAAACTGTTCAACAAGTTGTAAAAGCGCAATTATATTGAAAGCTCGATGTACAACAGGATTTCTTTCTTTTTTTAACTTGATTTTTTTCGCATTCTTCTTCATCATCTTCTTCTTCTTTGGTTGACAGTTATGGGACTGAGGGCGCCATAATAAGTCTGCGGCCATGGTAAATATTCTATAAGTAAATATATCTTTCAACATATCGTGATACCAACGCGGATCGGAAGGTCGACGTGAGAGTCGAGTGGAGTGAGAGTCGAGTGGCGTTGTTCAGCGTCGATCTGCTCCTACTCACGGCTGCATGGAGTGCTATAATTATGGGCTCGGTCCACCGAGTGGGACCGACACAGCCGAGCTTCATCCATTTCATAGACGCGTCTTTGAGAGCCATTTTAATTTTGTATCACAAACGGGACAAAGAGACAGGGGGACAAAGTCACAGGACAGTGTCCACAAACCACAACCTTTTCGAAGAGAAAGGAGAGCCGAAGCGGAATCGAACCGAGGTCCTTCTGCTTACCAGCCTAACGCCTTGCCGCTAGGCCAAACCGACTTACACAAAAGCAGAAATGTTCACGGAGAAAGGGCAGAATCGCCGGGTACACACGCGTCAGCCCGCCCTCCACTGCCTGCCAAGCAGTACGTGTCTTGTTGGGAACTGAAGTCCGTGTCGCCGCGGTCTGGCTGGACAGGAGTTTTGGACTCTGTTCCGATCAGCGGGTTGTTGTCCGCGGCCTTCTGCTTCCCCCGCCTTTGTGGAACATCGTAGCCTGTCACAAGAATGAACCCCTTCACTGCCATGATGTCATTTGAAAACGGCCAATAAAAGCGCAAAATCTGAAACGCTTAGCTGTTTCTGTCGTATTTTTCACACTGTCATGTAAAAGGATTTTCGTCGAGACACATAGCATTGAAAGTAGATGTTACAGGAGCAGAAAATATACTGTTTTCAGGCGCGTCCGTGTATCTTTCAACCCGAAAGTTTTACAGGCTGGGGCAGTGAAGGGGTTGAATGTGAAAAAAATCATGGTTCCTATGAATCACACAGACAAAGGTGTACCACAAACAGTCAGCTGAAGGTGGTACTCTCGACTCATGTTTTCGCAGAATTCAACCACTAAGAACATAACATCTCTTGAAGTATAATAAGTAAGTGAACATGGTGCTTAACGTCCACAGAAACATTATGGCTTATTTGGGACGGGCAGAAGGGGGGAAGAGGGGTGGGGAGGTGGGGGAAGAGGTAGATTGTATACTTATCGCTACAATGTCACCACCAGGATGACTCCTGCATGAAGATGGGCAGCGACGAGAGCCATTTTAATGTTGTCACAAGACAGCGTCCACAAACCACAACCTTTTTGAAGAGAAAGGAGAGCCGAAGCCCTTCTGCTTACCAGCCTAACGCCTTACCGCTAGGCCAAACTGGCTCACGAGTATAATAATGGCCATTCCTTGCTTTTGTACAGTGCTCATTCGGTGACTAACAACGAAACTCTCTGCGCTGTACACAGACGATGAGGAATTATGCCTCTTTCCAGGCTTTCCATATAGTAAGGGTGTCCACGAGTGCTATATGGAAAGCCTGGAAAGAGGCATAATTATGTAGATGTAAAATGCCGACGGTATGCACTAATAAGCACATACCTACCTAGGGTAGTGGATGTCTAGAATTAGAAACGGAGCAGTAATTAAGTAACTTGGTGTTTTGCGCCCAGTCAACCAGTACGATTATATCAGGGGAAAAACGGAGCAGAGAACTTTAGCTTTTGTCACCGTTTAGCTTTAAGCTACTGCGGACTTTCTACGTTTCCACCGAACTGCTCGATGCGAGGAGGCGCACCATCTTCAATTCAAGTTGTGTCGGTGTCGTCAGCATACTTCTGGTAATCACAGTCGTGTTACTTTTAATACTTCAGACGGAGGCCAACACAAAACAACACCGTGAACAACGCAGGGCCCAAACTGAACCCTTGGGAACACCGACTTTTAAAAGGTAACGCTTTTCAAAACAGTCTGTGTTACCCATTTCACTTAAGACTCACAGTGCGACCAGAAAGAGAGGGTTAATCTGAAAGTGGATTTTCTGGGTCCTGCCTACGCCTAGGGCCACTCCAGGACGATGACCTTAAAAATAAGACGAAACCATTTCAGCACTGACCCACGTAGTACAAACTGAGGTCGATTGCAGGGTTAGGGTTAGAGAACAACGATTTGGTGATCTAACGTGTCAAAAGCCACGGTAGTGTGACTAACACAGACATTCTTCTAACAAGCAGTAGCGAGTAAGGGCGCGTGCTAGTTTCATGGAGCATCGCAGTTTCAGTGTACTGCCTTTTAGTTTTACTACAGACGAAGCGGTTTCGAGGCCGAGATAACAGTTGTTTTCTGGCAGCTTTCAAAAAAGAGAAGAAAAAAACGAAAGAAAGAAATGAAAGAAAAAAAACATGAAAAAAAACAACTCCCTCACAGATTAGACACGCTGCTATATACTGCAAAGCTTCATACATCGAGTAGCCTATCACGTGTTTATCCAACATAATTGTCGAACCTTTACGCATCGGATGGCTTATAGCTATCGTCTGTTTATAGCCACCATGCGGTCGTGTCTTACAGAGTGGTCGTGTCTTCACAAGTCGAGTAGCCTGTCACCTCTTTATAGCCACCATGTCGTGTCTTCACAAGTCGAGTAGTCTATCATCTGTTTATAGTCAACATGTGGTCATGTCTTCACGCGTCGAGTAGCCTGTAACTTGTTTATAGCCAACATGTGGTGGTGTCTTCACAAATCGAGTAGTCTATCACCTGTTTATAGCCAACATGTGATCGTGTCTTCAAGTCGAGTAGCTAGCTGTCACCTGTTTATAGCCAACATGTGGTCGTGTCTTCACAAATCGAGTAGTCTATCACCTGTTTATAGCCAACATGCGGTCGTGTTTAGTCGAGTAGTCTATCATCTGTTTATGCCACCATGTCGCTCTGTCTTCACGCGTCGAGTAGCCTGTCACCTGTTTATGCACCATGTGGTCGTGTAGTCTATCACCTGTTTATAGCCACCATTTGGTTGTGTCTTCACGCGTCGAGTAGCCTGTCACCTGTTTATGCCACCATGTGGTCGTGTCTTCATAAGTCGAGTAGTCTATCACCTGTTTGTAGCCACAATGTGGTCGTGTCTTCACGCCCCGTCCCTAATAAACATTATGGTTTCTGTGGACGTTAATCACCACGTTTACTCACTTACTTACTCACTGTCTTCACGGGTAGTCTATGACCTTTTTTATGGCTACCAGATGGTCGTGACTTCCCAGGACGATTATCACGTTTTACCAATATCATGTCAGATGGTGAGCATTACGTGGCTATATGATAGACTTACCATGACGCCGATCCTTCCGACGCTTGAGATCGCATTTGAATTTGATGGCCAATGTAGAGGATACCACAGCGAAGAGTACAAACACAGCTACAGCTGTCATCAGTCCCAGCTTGAGGTCCTCGCTTTTCTCTTTCTCCTCTGATTGAGATAGGAACAAAAAACAAAACAAAATATACGCATGAGATACTGAATGCATGGTTAATGGACATAAGCTCACAAAACGTTATAAAGAACGCTTATTTTAATTGGACAACTCCAAACATGCGCAAATGTTCGGTGTAAACCACTCTTCCCAAGCAACAGACTGACAGGTAAATGGTGAAAAAAGAAAATTGTCCACTTAGCCTGTTTAGGTTATTGGTGCTGGAATGTCTGGATGTGTTGAATAATCTAATGAATAATCTAACGTTGCAGACTCTAAATGAAGAATATATTATTGAAGAATCTAATGTTAAAGAATCTGATGGAAAATTTATTGTTGAACAATCTAATGAACAATCAAATGAACAATCTATCGCTGAAACATCTAATGAAAATTATGTTATGGAACAACCTAATGTTGAAGAATCTAATAAAGAATCTGTTGTTGAAAATACTAATGAATCTATTGTTGTAAAATCTAATAAGGAATTTAATGAAGAATCTATGGTGAGTTAGTTAGTATTTGGATTTTAATGTTCTCTCAACCACACTGGATCACCTCAGCACAGAATTTACGGTGAAGAATCTAATAAAGTATCGAATGTTGAAGAATCTAGTGAACAATCTATTGTTGAAGAATCTTATGTTGAAGAATCTAATGAAAAAAACTTTGTTGAAGGATCTACGAATCATAGTCAATGGCTGTAGCGTGCATCTTCTGTCACGTTTAATGTTGCACCACCGGCGTACGGGTACGCTACTCCGTGTACTTTTTCAAATTGCTGCTTTACATGCACATGTTACTGAGTCTAGATGACAGAACGCTCTCTCCCCAAAAGACTCGAAAATCCTCTGATGAGTAGAGCAACCACTAAATACCACGCAATGATGCTTTCTGACCACAAACCGAGTATGTCAACTTACTTTCGATCAGTAGAGCAACAGCTGATTATCATGTAATGCTGCTTTCTGACAACAAACTGAGTATGTCAACTTACAACGTACTTTCGATGAGTAGAGCAACAGCTGATTAACATGCAATGCTGCTCCCTGACCGCATTCCCAGCATGTCAACTTACTTTCGCATCGTTCCAAATCCGCACGGAGTCGTCGTAGTTCGGCCGTCTGTTTCTGGTGTGTTGCATCTGAAAAGGGTGCGCAGTACAGAAAATGGGAGAAAGAATCGTTTCCTATAGGTCTACAGCATCCACAACCGAAGGAGGTTAAGTGCACTACACTCGACAGACGCCATAACTATGTACAACACACAAGACAACAGTGAACTGAAACGCCTCCGATAACTTTCACCTGGGCAAACTATGCTGTCTGTCTGTCTGTCTGTCTCTGTCTCCCTCGCTCTCTCTCTCTCTCTCTCTCTCTCTCTCTCTCTCTCTCTCTCTCTCTCTGTTTTGCTAGGTACAACATCTATCTGCCTTACTTCGTTCTTTCTTTCAAATGTGGGCTGTTGCCGTCAGATTCCTCAACGCAAAGAGGAGCGCACAACGCCACAGGTTTGTGGGGATAGCTGTACGGCTTGCCATTGGGCCACTCACATCTCTTAATTTGTCACCTACACGGCCGTGGTGTTTTTTGCTGAATATCTACTGACCTGCGGAGACGCTGAATCAAACCCAGGCCCAGGGCCTGGAGAAAGGCAGGACTACCCGTGCTACCCGTGGCAGGACTACCCGTGGTACCAGCCCCCGACCCGACACGGTACCACCACGGACATCATCACTGGGCAAGCGGCATGCAGTGCCGGTGAGCGATCTGCCAACCAGACACGCTCCAGACGCGTTGAATTGGATAACTGTATTGTTCTTACGGTGAATCTGTGGTTTGATTCCGAGTATAGGGAGAAGCGGGCGAAGGTGCGACAAACTCTGAGAAAATTTATCAAAAACAGCTCTAAAACAGGAGCGAACGAATTACGAACTATATATACAGAAGAACGTAAGAAATACAAATTATTGATTAAAGATAAGAAATCAGAGCACAAGAAAAGTGTACTAAGATCCCTTGAGCAAAATAAGCACGACCCGAAGACGTTTTGGAAAACTATCGAGTCAGCTACAACAAAAGTTTCAGTACAAAACTCGATTACTCTAGAAGAGTGGTTTAGCCATTTTAGCAAAGTATTTGACTGCGATAGTGATGGTGTTGTGACAGTGAAAGATCAGATGCGACTGAAGATTATTTTTTTAGATGAAGTAACAGCTGATGATTCGCTAGAAGCGCTTAACACTGAAATAAACTGCGACTCATTGGAATGTGATATAACAGAGGTAGAAGTTAGGGACCCATTCAGTCTTTAAAAGTGGCAAAGCACCTGGCCCAGATGGATTAAATGGAGAATTCTACAAGTGCTCAGCACACTGCGTAGTAGCGTTTTTAACCAAATATTTCAATAAACTGTTTGACTCTGGGACGTATCCACTACACTGGTCCGAGTCGATCATACAACCACTTCATAAAAAAGGTGACATCAACTCGCCGGACAACTACAGGGGCATATCCATGTTAATTACCAGCAGTAAGATTTATAGTTATATTTTGAACAAACGTCTGACGCAATGGGTGGAGGAAGATAGTATTGTCAACGAAGTACAAGCTGGTTTTAGAAGAAACTACAGTACAGTCGACCATATCTTTACATTACTTACATTAGTGCAGAAACAGCAACTTAACCATGGTAAACTTTATGTAGCGTTCATAGATTTCCAAAAAACTTTCGATCTTGTCGATAGACGGTACCTTTGGAATTTTTTATGTAAGAATGGGATTAGAGGAAGAATGTATAGGGCAGTTATGAGTATGTACGAAGTAGTAAAGACAAGGGTACGTGTGAACGGTAGTGTAACAGAAGCGTTTGAATGTTCACGCGGTCTCAAGCAGGGCGAAAATTGCAGCCCAATTTTGTTTTCCCTTCTAATTTAAAAATGCTAGCCAACGAAGTTTAGCAGCATGGGAAAAATGGAATAACCTTGTTACCTTACTTCATACAGATTCTTATTATGCCGTTTGCAGATGACGTGTTATTGATATCAACCACAGTAGTCGGTCTTCAGCAACAGCTTAACATTTTAAGAAATGCTGCACATAAACTTAATCTTTTAGTTAATCGAGACAAATCCAAAAAATTATCTTTAGGAATGGGGGGCACGTTGCTGCCAGGGAGAAATGGCTATATAATGGAATTACACTGGAAGTAGTAAACCAATATAAATTTATCGGTGGGTTTTTTCAACAGGTCTCACGTTTTCGTATGCACTCGCACACATGGCTAACAGGACAAGAAAGGGTGTTTTTGGCATACTTAAGCTTTTATGGACACTAGGAGAAAACTTCCCGAAACTAAAGTCAAAGTCAATGTGATCATAGAATGATCTGTCCGGTAACCGGGCTTAATGTCTGCTTCTGTCACGTAAGTGGACAGCAAAACTGAAATTGGGAAAAAATCACATCTACTCTGTTGAAGGGGTGTGTTTCTGCGCCACGTAACCGTCTCATTTCAGGATGAATTTCTCTCCAAATATCTAATAGGTCGAGGTTTACATTAAATTTTTGACTTTTTTTGGTTTTCTTTTAAAGGGTTTTTAGTTAAATAATCTAATGTGAAATCCAAGACTAAATTCCAGTCTCCTCCCTAATAAGATTTTTAAAGCCCAAATTCGTGATCCGTTCCTCAAGCTGGCATAAAACTCCATTATTCTGACAGTGGCAAATATATAATTTCCAGCAATATCTTTATAAACCTTGTTTCTCTCTTCATTTCTTTGTTCCACCCACCACCCACCACCCATCTCTCTCTCTCTCTCTCTCTCTCTCTCTCTCTCTCTCTCTCTCTCTCTCTCTCTCTCTCTCTCTCGTATAGTCGTGCTTATTTATTTTGTGTTTGTAGTATAGCAACGACTGCCTGTTGTTACTGTTAGATAGGTCCAAATGGACCTAACTTGAGTATTAAACTTTTTAAGTTCGAGTTCAAGTCTCAAAATCAGAAGACGAAAGGATCTTCAAAACATATACAGACAAGGCAACATAAACTGGAATTTGCTTGAAGTGTTTATCCCCCACCCCCCACCCCCCACCCACACCCCACCCCCCACCGGCCCCGCCCCTGCTCCTCCCAACAGCAAAAAAAGTTGTCGTTTATTTAACACACATTAAAGAATAAGCATTGTTGTCATTGAATATCAACTTCCCGTTTTACGCATACGCACTTTGCTCTTGAAGTTGACCCTCCAGTTGTCGCATCTGACTTAAGTGCGCCTGTTTGTCCTCCTGTGCCTGTCTTGTCTTGTTGGCCAGAACGGACTCTGTCGGAGCGGAAAGCAACCGAGGTAAATCCAGTGCCATGCTGGTACCCGAGCAACACTATCTTAGAATCTAGAAAATAATACATCAGTTCTGAACATCGTTCTGGTGGAAACAGCTGACCTTGCAAACAACGTGGACACCATCACCGCCATAACTGCCACCATTACGAACATCAGCAAAGCAAAAGAGAGTGATGGCTGTGTACAGAATTCTGTATACTAGTTCCAATCAAGATCTTCTATAAAAGATAATCCGGGTATATTTACCCCAGTTTACACGAGGTTATTTAGATGTAATGTCACAATAATGAAAATGCTGGGTTTTTGTTACGTACATAGCCTACGTCTTGTGTGTGTGTGTGTGTGTGTGTGTGTGTGTGTGTGTGTGTGTGTGTGTGTGTGTGTGTAATGCATATATGTAACCTATACATGGATGTTGGTTTTTATTGTAAAATTCATAGGGCTGTAAGGACAGGCACTGTGTAGGTGTACCACTGCTATTATTTTTATCATTAGGTCAAATTACCAAATAAAAACTACTCTTGCTCTTTTTCCCCATCAGAGTTCAGTTTCTGTTAGGCGTACCTGCATTTTGTAGAGCGTACGTGAGGTTCTTGATTCTCTCTTCAGCTTCTTCCTTCTGTTTGTCACATTCGCTGGTTTTGTCTGTTTGGTATCCTGTGTTTGGAAATGAAGCCAACCACAATGATCTTCATCAGTCAGATAGACAGGTAGGCCATCGAGGAGACGGACAGTCGGACAGACAAATAGGCAGGCTGACCCCCAGACAGACACAGCTACAAGACTCACAAAAAGACAGGTATGTAGGACACCAGATAGGCACAGCCAAAGGACTCAGACAGGCATAAATAGGCCACCAGACAATCACAGCTACAGGACTCAGAAACAGACAGGTATAAAAGGGTCATCACACAGCCACCGCCACAGGACTTAGAGACAGGTATTTAGGTCGCCAGACAGTCACAGCCACTGGACTCACAAACAGACAGTTATATAGGCCGCTAGGCAATCACAGGCACAGGACTGAAAAACAAACAGCTATATAAGCCACTGGGCAGACACAGCTACAGGACTCACAAACAGACAGGTATATAGGCCACCAGACAGGCACAACCACAGGACTCAGACAGGTAGCTGGCTAGGCCACCTGGCGGACAGGTATATAACTCACTGTAGCAGTATTGTTCACATGCCGTGTAGCTGTCGTGGATGGTGTGGGTGTCGTTACACCATGGTTCTAGTTCAGCACATGGACGACAGCGCCTCTCCCAAGGGTCGCACCACTGGTCCTTGCTGCAAGGGTAGCCAGCCTCGCAGGGAACGCTGTGCGCCTCATTGTTCTCCGCCTTCTGTAGGACACAATGCTTCAGGGACTGAAGAAAAACTCAGTCTCCAGCCTGTTACTTCACCAACTCAGTACAACGCTGTACGCCTTGTTGTACACCTACAGCTGTACACCTCGTCCATCTGTAGGACACGTAATGCTTCAGGGACTGAAGAAAAACTCAGTCTCCAGCCTGTTACTTTACCAACTCAGTACAACGCTGTACGCCTTGTTGTACACCTACAGCTGTACACCTCGTCCATCTGTAGGACACGTAATGCTTCAGGGACTGAAGAAAAACTCAGTCTCCAGCCTGTTACTTTACCAACTCAGTACAACGCTGTACGCCTTGTTGTACACCTACAGCTGTACACCTCGTCCATCTGTAGGACACGTAATGCTTCAGGGACTGAAGAAAAACTCAGTCTCCAGCCTGTTACTTTACCAACTCAGTACAACGCTGTACGCCTTGTTGTACACCTACAGCTGTACACCTCGTCCTTCTGTAGGACACGTAGTGCTTCAGGGACTGAGGAGAAACCTTAGTCCCCAGCCTGTTACTTCACCAACTCAGTACAACGCTGTATGCCTTGTTGTACACCTACAGCTGTACACCTCGTCCATCTGTAGGACACGTAATGCTTGAGGGACTGAAGAAAAACTCAATCTCCAGCCTGTTACTTCACCAACTCAGTACAACGCTGTACGCCTTGTTGTACACCTACAGCTGTACACCTCGTCCATCTGTAGGACACGTAATGCTTCAGGGACTGAGGAGAAACTCAGTCTCCAGCCTGTTACTTCACAAACTCAGTACAACGCTGTACGCCTTGTTGTACACCTACAGCTGTACACCTCGTCCTTCTGTAGGACACGTAATGCTTCAGGGACTGAAGAGAACCCTCAATCCCCGGCCTGTTAATTCACCAACTCAGTAAAGGGTGCGGGGGGGTACTTATTTTTAAATATAATTGATAGAAATGGGGCAAGTAGAAGAAGCAAACGTGAGAGAGAGAGAGAGAGGGGAGAGAGAGAGAGAGAGAGAGAGAGAGAGAGAGAGAGAGAGTATCATGCAGCGATTGGGTTGATTGACAGCTTTTACATATAGCTATTTTCTACTCTTGAGCAGACTCACTGCCCTCAGTAGAGAAAAACTGACCGAGAGAGACTGAAATGCAAAGGGTGCTGGAAAACCGAGATCAGTTCTCCACTCTTAGATCATAGGAACTATTACCAGAGAGACCTTCGTTACTATGCCATTACAAGTACCTTCTTCAGGTGAGCGGTGTCTGGGTGAGCACCAGGATTACCGTTGCCAATTTTTTCATCCGTTGTCGAAATCTCTCTGTCTGGAAACCTGCCTCCGTTGTCGATGGGTTTGTTGTCATGAGCAGTTGGCGGGTTTACGGTGCTGTTGAGAGCAGCAAACACCCCGGAATTTGGCAGCACACAGATGGCCATCACCAGTGCTATGAGATGTGTGACAGGCATTTTCTGGGACCCCATTTTGCTGTCCGACAGAGCGAAAAGGACCGGCCAATGAAGGGCAGGGGATAAGCCGTGCCATGCACCGTTCATACGTGCTATTCCAGACACTGGTTATCGGCAGGCCCTACGTCTCTCTCTCTCTCTCTCTCTCTCTCTCTCTCTCTCTCTCTCTCTCTCTCTCTCTCTCTCTCTTCATCTCCCCCCCCCCCCTCCTCTCCTTCCCTCTCCCCGCTCCCTCTGTAAATTATCTAAACTGTGTAGAATATTACTTTTAACTTTTGAATTTGTTCTCCAGTTAATTGTTTTCTCTCTGCTCTTCCTTTCATTTCCGTTGCAGTCGTTTTCTCTTTTTATATATTATTATAATGATATCGGTGGTCTAGATCTCATCTCAGTTTGGCTGTAATAACCTGCTTGAAGTAAGCTTTTAAATCAGCTTTCAGGACTCCATGAGAGATATGATATTCGGCACACATGCATTGTCATGAAAGTGTGTGTGTGTGTGTGTGTGTGTGTGTGTGTGTGTGTGTGTGTGTGTGTGTGTGTGTGTGTGTGTGTGTGTGTGTGTGTGTGTGTGTGTGAGTGTGTGTGTGTGTGTGTGTGTGTGTGTGTGTGTGTGTGTGTGTGTGTGTGTGTGTGTGAGTGAGTGAGTGCGTGCGTGCGTGCGTGCGTGCGTGCGTGCGTGCGTGCGTGCGTGCGTGTGTGTGTGACGTCTCTAATCATGCATTCGCAAATGCGCTTGTCAGTGGTATAGCTGCTCAACAAGAGCCATACAAAGAAGCCTAACCCTGAACGAAAACATTTGAGCTACAATGTACAGTCGGAATGTACTAAAGTCAGTGTAGTCCACGTCGTGGTGATCATCAGTTTCCACAACAGGCGAGTCTGACATCAAACAATTGCGTATCGAGACAGGTCCAAAGACTGGCCGTATTGTTGCAATCACTCTGCTGTGACTACAGCTCTTCATGACTTACCTGAATTAACAAGTAACTTCTTGTAATGTTCTAACGCAAGCTATAATTATGTCTTTTTTTCTTTTTTTCTTTTCTTTTTTTTCTCAGTTCTTCTCCCAGGCTTTGCATTACTGAGTGTAGATCCGTCCGAACTGAGCAAATGATGGAGCCTAGCTTAGCCAGCAGTCTTATTGTGAGCAAGTTGATCAATTTAAAGCAGTACACTGAATTAAACGCAACACGATACAGTACGGTGAATACAGAACTGTTCTGTCATCGTCTGTTGAGTCTGGTCAGTCGACAATTCAGCGGCAGTTACTGATATAATGCATTCCCGCGAAACTGACCTCATTGCCATCTGCTAGTCCGTGCTGTTTCAACAGAAACCGCCCGGCACTGATAAAAAACACACACATTAAACTAATGATATGCGTCACTTAAAACATAAAAGGCGAAACTTTACAGTACTTTTACATGGTTGGTTCTTACCTAATCTTTACGAGAATGACTCTTTCTTGGTTTGCCCCGTATTCTAATTATATCGTGGAAGTTTGTTTCCTTCTGCCATCACACTAATCATCACCGAAGGGTTGAATCTTTTAGTTTAATAATTCTCTACCCATTTCCACCAAGAACATTTCCACAACACACAGAGGCGACACCAAGACAGGCAGACTACTCGTACAGGAGAACACTGAATTACAGACAGTTTTCAAGCACCTTCATGGTCAGGCATAGCATCCACACTGTGAATCACAGAGAGGTAATTGTGCATCTCAAATGGTTTATTCCATACCCCATTGAGATAAATGTTCTATAGGTAAAAGGTAACGTACCACGCATACAAAGTAAAAGCAAAAGTGATTGATCATACCTGAATTTCGGTGTTCTTGGATATCAATAATTACCCTCGAAGGAAGTGTGTGGGAAGATAATCCAAAGAGAAATAGAACTGGTACTAGTGAAACGGTGGTTAATTCAAAAAGGGAATCCGCGAAGACACGTAGACAATCCTAAACAGAGTGGGTAATCCAGAACTTGAAGTGAATCCGGGAAGACACGTAGAAAAATCCTAAACAGTGTGGGTAATCCAGAAAATAAATCCGTGGAAACAAGTAGAAAAATCCTAAACTGACAGTCATTAAACTCAGGTATCCTAGCCATAGAAGAGAGATTTTTTTCAGTATCGTGGTTCTTGGCTAAAAAGTGTCTCTGTTTGGAGAAACTTCGTCTTTTATACTAGAAGTGACGTCCATATGACGTTACTTTCCTACCTACCTTCATTCTTCTACTCAGATCAGTTTCTGCGTATTCATCAAAACCTCAGTACCCCTTTTTCTATATTATTCCTACTAATATTTCCACGCGTGGTGTACTTCTAGTCCCCCTGCACGCAGTCCCTAGAGGTCTCTCCCTTACTTAACACGTGACACTCTACCGAA
>JABMCL010001464.1:2075000-2085000 GCA_018857735.1 Alviniconcha marisindica
CAAGCGTTCTCTGAGGATGCAACAGAAACTGGTTTTAAAAAAAAGAGCAAAAAGCAAACCAAACAGAAAACAAAAAAAGCCGGGGTGACAAAACGTGCCTAACTTGCGGCGCTACTGGATTTGGTAGACCTTGATGATGATGATGAAGTGATGCTTAATGTCCTCAGATGTCGGTTGACATATTAGGGACAAGCTGTGACCAATGCCGAAGCATGGTTCAATATAGCTTTACGTCCACGGAAACCAGAAGGCTCGTTATAACGGACAGCCCAGGACGGCCACCTCGACTCTCACACAGCTCCTGAACTATCTTGGTAGACCTTACACGGCGGCTGCCATTTCATGCACATTATTTTATGTGGCAGAGCTGGTGTGATTGGAGAAACGTTTTCGTTTAATTGTTATGATTGCAACGGACAATAAAGTATTTTGAATCATCATTTGAACTGAATTTGAAGTGAAACTGCCACCATCTCGGCGCGTAATCGTAATCTGTGTACACCACACAACCATGCACCAGTTTACAGTGTATTTCAAAGCCATATACGTTGGGTGCCTGTGTGCTTAGCTGTAACCTGCTACCCGCATAATGACAGCCGGACCCAGGGGGTGAAACCAACCCGCCAAATCAGCCGATGTCATGTGGCTATCTAAATGTTTAACTGGTAGCGTGCCGTTTTTCAGAAAGCCGGAAAGCCAGTGGTAGCATGGCGTTTTTCAGAAAGCCGAAAAGCCAGTGGTAGCGTGCCGTTTTTCAGAAAGCCGGAAAGCCAGTGGTAGCATGGCGTTTTTCAGAAAGCCACGCCGCGCTGATACGACCAGTTGGGCGTTGGTGATGGCCTGCAAGTGCACTAAATATACTGCATCCGCGTCAAACCAGTTTGAAAGGCCAAAAATGGTGGCTTCTTGTGAAACGTCGTGTACAGACCTCGGCTATGTGCACCAGGGTAAGTAAGTAACTGAAGTAAACATGGTGCTTAGCGTCCACAGAAACCACGAGGCTTAATTATTAGGCACAGGGAGAAGGGGGTGAAAGGGGGTATGCAGGTGGAGGAAGATTATATGCCTGTTGTTACACTGTCAGCGTCAGAATGACTCCTGCAGACCACAACTGCTTTTGAAGACAAAGGAGTGCACCAGGGTTTACTAGTCGTGCAGTTATTCACTCACTGAAAACCTTCGGTGAACGTTCTTTTGGTTATACTGCTCCGACTGTCTGGAACTCGCTGCCAGCCGACCTGAGAGCTTCTCCCTCCCTCCCAACTTTCAAAGTTAACCTAAAAACGCATTTCTTCCGCCAAGCCTTCTGATTGATTTGTACAAGCCAACCGCTACCTGTTTCATATTCGTGTGTGTGTGTGTGTGTGTGTGTGTGTGTGTGTGTGTGTGTGTGTGTGTGTGTGTGTGTGTGTGTGTGTGCGTGCGCGCGTGTGCGCGTGTGTGTCAGATGAGGGCGGGGGTGGTGACTGGGAGAGATGGAATTAAGGGTAGGTAGTAATGATTCATTTTCTTTATATATTGCTGCTTCTCATATGGCACATGTACTTGTATATTATACATTGTTAGTTGTCATAATTATATGTATTATGTTTGTGAAACTTAGAAAATGTTGGAGAATGTTGTAAAGCGCGGTGAGTAGCGCTATACAAAAGTTATCTATTATTATTATTATTCGTACCGCTGACTTTGACGGTTGCTGGTAGCGGGTTTTCTGTCTGTCTGTCTGTCTCGTCTCTGTCTCTCTCTGTCTCTGTCTGTCTGTCTGTCTGTCTGTCTGTCTGTCTGTCTGTCTGTCTGTCTGTCTGTCTGTCTGTCTCTCTCTCTCTCTCTCTCTCTCTCTCTCTCTCTCTCTCTCTCTCTCCGTATATAGATGATATTTCTCAGCAGCTTCAGAAACAGCATCTCATCTGTTGTTTAGTTAAACGGCTGGACGGACTTGTCTGTAAACGACTGTGACATTTAGAATGCGAACTGGACTTTTCGCGTCACGTCCAAGGTATTATGGCTTGAGCGGGAAACCGTACACTGTGACTGTCACGTCATCTTTATGCAGCAACTGAAGAAGAATTGTCCATTTAAACTACATATGGAGAGAAAAAAATAGTGTGCATGTATTATACAGTAGCACAAAACTGAATCGTATCATGAATTTAACCAACATTCCAAAATAATATAAAAGGTTCTAAAAAAAAAAAAAAAAAAAAAAGGGGGTGTGATTCATGCAGACACATCATATTCATTCTGCAATTGAATAATACATCGTACTATAAATGTTAATTGTGAATGTACATGACAATAATGACCTATCAACACCCATCAGTGGTGATGCTTTGTTATGGTGTGAATCCCAGTGACCAAGAGTAACAGTCACACACTGACCTTGCGGAACATTTACAGTGCTGATTTTAGACTCGTCCAGTCCAGTTCAACCATGAACTCACGCGTATCATTCAAAACTACGCCCATGCTTGTTCATGCTCTTGGCGTTTGCTATACTATCGCGACTTCTTTGGTATAAAAAAACAAAGAAAAAAACGATTTACGTCCTAGGACTTCAGAGCTCAGTGTGAAAGTGGAGGTGGCCGTCCTGGGCTCCCCGTCCCTAATAGTCCCTATGGTCTCTGTGGACGTAAAGCAACATTGAACTATAACTCCTCGGACTTGAGGTCCAGGAACGCAAGTGCGCTGTTTCTTCAACAAGGTGAAAGAAAATGGCAGTGTGAGCAACTTCCCGACTGGATACTTCATTTGTGTGAAACGACAGTGAGCAAATTCACGATGGGATACTATTTCATTTTGTGTGGGCCGACTGTGAGGATTTCCTAATCCGGGCTTCAAAAGAGAGCGGCCTCGTGTTGATAACTCTGGGTCGGCTTAGCACAAGGAACCGTAATCAAGTTTTTGAATCCGTGGTTCTTCATCATGGAAAACAGAAACATGAACTGAAAACATGAGTTAAATGTTGAAACACACAAGTTGAATATAAAACAAACCACATTCAAAAATGAGTAATCCGTACAAAATACAAAAGTGCAAAACATGCGGTCATGTTTTCAAACCTATCCAATAAATTCCCACGGCAGACATTCGTACTAACACAATACCTCAGTGTGACAAAGTAAAACTTCCTTGCTGTGTAAATTCCCCTAGTTTTCTATCTTAACATGGCGGCTTTAACAGGAAAGTACTAAAAATAGCACAGGACTTTTTGTGTGTTTTTCGGGTGGGGGGGGAAGAAACAAAAAGACATAGTTTCTCATTGACAGTACATTTCCCATCGCTGACTTTGCCATGGGAGCATGGAATACTTCAGTGCAGTGCCCAATCGTCTCCTAGTCGAGTTTTACTCCAACACAGTAAGAGTAAAAAGACCAAGGAAAATGCACTCATCACTTTTGTTCTTGTTTGGAGACTAGTTTCGTTGTTCTTTGGAGACTACATTTTTCTTGTTCTTTTGGAGACTATGGTTTTGTTGACTACATTTTTGTTGTTCTTTTCTCGACTACCTTTTCGTTGTACTTTTGGTGACATTTTTGTTGTTCTTCTGTTGACTACATCTTCGTTGTGTTTTTTGTTTTGCTTTTTGCTGTGTGTGTGTGTGTGTGTGTGTGTGTGTGTGTGTGTGTGTGTGTGTGTGTGTGTGTGTGTGTGTGTTTGGTGTTGTTTTTGTTTGTTGTTGTTGTTGTTTTGGGGGGAGACTAAAGTTTCCTTGTTATTTTCTGTTTGGTCTTTCCCACCAGCAGCCACATGTTGTTTTTTGTTGTTGTTGTTGTTGTTGTTTTTCCAACACTAACTGGGTGCCAAACAAACAAACAAAATCTTTATGAAATTGAAAAAGGAATACATGTATCATGTTGGAATGTTGTACAGGAACATTAAGACCATTTCAGTATCTAGTTGCAACCAAAACATTTGAAGCAAGAAAGTTAGGTAAAACAAGGTGACTTTCTCAAAGGTTATTCTCAGTAAGTTACAAGCGTCATAAACAAGCGAGCTACATGTATCTGCTTTCAGCCAGTGTGTGTATTCTTTTTGCAGACAATTTCACAATGGCCACAGTGGAATCTTCTGACCTTCAAAGCAGAAGAGAGGGGAGACAATGCGTGAGTGTTATCATCCAGAGAGGTGACAGGTTGTCTTTGGTGTGTCATCTGGGTATTACACTGGCATGAACACCCTGTTCATGGCATTAGCTCTTCTGGATTACCCATTTCAACACAGCTGTTTTCTCTGGGTAAGTCGAAATCATCTTTTGTTATCTATTCATCCTGCTGCTGCTGCTGCTGCTGCTGCTGTGTGAACAAGGTGTATTGGTCCGCACTCTTTCTTTTACCAGGTTCTGGACAACAGTTTGGAACCATCTCCTTGTTTCTGTCTGTTAAGCTACCTCTGTCAGTCCTTTTAAATCTTTCTTGAAATCCTTTCCCTTTTCAAAGAGTTACACTCCAAGCATGACCCAGAGTATGTGGGTTGGCAGCCATTAAACTACTCTTTCTAAATAACTAACCAACAGAAAATTCTCTGTTTCTTGGCACGGTTAGACAGAAGAACCATTTGTCTACTGATACTCTATACAACGGATTGGCCTGCTTCATAAATCACACGAATTTGCTTATGAGGTCAACAGTCGCCAGTGGCTTGGCAGACATGGTCTAGGGGAGAGAACTCTCTTGGCACACAGCCCTTGTTGCCGATTTTGTTCCGAGTTCGTAATTGGATTCTAATGTCCTGTCAGCCACACTGGGTCACCTCAGGACAGTCAAACTCGGGTCACAAGCAGATCTATGCACATTTCAAAACATATGAACCCTTGTCAAGTCAATCCACAAAACCAATCACTTCGCAAATATCAGACAAAACATACATGAATACACAAACATAAGGAACAAATTTTCAAAGTTAGTCCCGTCAATATTACCCTTGTTAAAAGAGCACACAGAGCTAGGACATGCTGGTATCATCGACCATTCTGTCTAATTTATTGATGCCAGACTGAAGAAAAATAAAATAAAAGGAATGGACAGACACAATACAAAATTAAAAAAACGTTATATATATAAAATATGCATAATGGCAAATACCAGTGTCATATGGAAGCAAGCTGCACATACCACCTACCAACTATCATCTCCTAGCTCCATAGTTCAGGAGCTGTATGAGAGTCAA
Organism: Alviniconcha marisindica; assembly: GCA_018857735.1. Classification (NCBI taxonomy): domain Eukaryota; kingdom Metazoa; phylum Mollusca; class Gastropoda; family Provannidae; genus Alviniconcha; species Alviniconcha marisindica. The sequence continues at coordinate 2,080,167 of JABMCL010001464.1, forward strand.
GGTGGCCGTCCCGGGCTGTCCGTCCTAACGAGCCTTCTGGTTTCCGTGGACATAAAGCTATATTGAACCATGCTTCGGCATTGGTCTCTGCTTGTCCCTAATATGTCAACTGACATCTGAGGACATTAAGCAACACTACCTACCTACCTACCTCTCCTAGCTGCTCAACAAGAGCCATACAGGAAAACCTAACTCTTAATGAAAAATACTTGAGTTTTCTGGGAAAAAGTCAGGAGAATGGGCCATTAGTACAAAAATAACAAGACAGTAATTGAGTAAACATGGTGCTTAACATCCACAGAAACCATAAGGCTTATTAGGGATGGGGAGAAGGGGGGGGGGGGGAAGGGGGATATGGAGGTGGGGGGAGAGGGAGATTATATACCTATCGCTACACTGTAACCACCAGAATGACAAGACAGAAAGAGCAAGAGGACTAGGCAGAAAAAAACAAGAGAGGAGATAGGAAAGGGGAATCAAATGACAGCCCTGATTCCAAACAAGGGGAGGGGGGTGGGGGGTGGGGGGCGGCACCAGACATCCCCGGCGTCCCTTTGGGGATTTTGTTCTGAGTATATCTAGACAATAATATATATATGATATACATATAATTTGGTACCACAAAACAGTCTTCCATTCATGTTCAGGGTCCACTACATATCAGTAATCCAAAGTATTCTGACCAAATGGTTATACTGAAATGCTCTCTTTTTTTCTAACTACTCAAAGGTTACCCACTCTTGCTCGGATTAGCTTCACTCTTAAACTGAGAAGCGAAAGCGGTGTCAACAACAAGGCCTATTTAAGATTCCCCAACCCAACCACCACTCCTCCTTGTGTAATAATAAGAATAATGTACATTTATCATGCACTCGTCCACGCCTTGAGTGCTCACACGATACATATTAGCCTAAATATGATATTGTATACAATATATTCTCTATTTTATGATATTCTATACAACATATGTGTGATGTTGTTCTTGTTGTTTGTCCTCCAAAAAAGTTAAAATACTCTTTTAAATTGCAAGACAGGTTGAGTCCACCTTCTAGAATGTGAAAAATGGGGAACCCTGATTTTTGCTGATGTTTGAACTAAGGCTGGCAAGACAGAGGAGCAAATAACAACAATCCACACAGCCTGCTGAGAGTATACCCAGTAAACATGCCGGATCCGATACGGAAGCATTTTGGTTATGGCCAGTTATGGCCATTATAGCCAGCATGTCGTATGCCAGATCCGACTTCCCGCATCCATTTCAGTTCCATTTTTCCAAAGAAGGCAAGGATCATATTGTGCAAAACAGACCTGGATTCGATCTGGACAGTCTGGTCAGGGTTTGGCCAAACATGTTTAGTCTGGAAGCAAGCTGGTGTGCAGGAATCATTGGGCCCAGTTTCTGGCAGGACACAATCGGCCCACTACCAGTTTCCCACTTTCAGACTTGGTTCCGTTCTTCCACACACATCCCGGATAATATTGTGCAAAACCATCCAGGAACCAATTTAGTGCTGGCTGATTGTGTCAGGTTTTGGCCAAATGGATCCGGTCCGGAAGTAAGGCAATGTGCAAAAATCATCCAGCCCGCTTCTGGCCAATGCTTCGCAGCCGATCCGGACCGAATGTGAATTGGATCCGGCATGTTTACTGGGTAGAGTATTCTCAGGGCTGTGGGGTGGAACCTCAGTCAGTTATCACTAAAATAGTTTATGTGAGGACCATTAGGTGCCAAACCTGTATGGAGATGGACCACATCCGTGCTGCGGTCACTTGTTGGGATGATCTGGTCCAACCTAGCATCACGGCATCTAGCATGATGCTGCTGCTGAGAGTGTCCTTCTTCCGGTGGTGATGGCTGCGATGGATGGGGAGACAACACTGGAGGCCTCTCCCTGGTCTGTGTGATCAAGGGTTCTTTTTCCTTAGTCTCATCCAGGGAGTGTGACATTCTCTCTGAAGGTCCTGATGTCTCCCTCATGAGGACAGACTGTTGGTCAGCAGCAACAGAGGCAGTGGGATGCTGTCCAGGATGGAGACTGCTGAGGTCTGCTGTCTCCGGCTCTGTGTCTTCCACTATCATGCTTGCTGAGCTGCTGTCCGTAGAAATAGTCGCGGAGGCCTTGTCTAGAAGAAAAGTCAATTTCGCCATTTGTAACATTTGATATTGCCTGTGGCCTTTAGTGACAATGAAAACCATATTCATTCATACTGGTGGGTTGCTAATTATGTCTTAATAGAGGAAATGGGGGCTCTGCGGAATGTGTATGTTATATGTTGTGTTTCTTATTCAGTTGGCATTATTTTTATGTTTGTAGCATCCATTCCGCTTTTATTGAAAAAAGAAAAGAAAAGCAGCAACAGAAATGCACACACCATACTCAAGAAAGTACACAGAAGAAAACAAATACACAACAGCAACAACCGTGAAGTGCACAAATCCACACTACACCATCACCACCATTATCCTCCTCATCATGTCCATCCTTGTCATCCTCCTCTTCATCTTGATCCACAATGCTTTTCTGTAGGCATTTTCTGTAGCTCCGTTTTGTCATTTGGAATCTTTTTGTAAATTTTATAGTCATAAAACATTTCATAAAAAAACCAACTATATATAAATATAATTTGTCCGTGGAAGAAGAAACAGCTCCTGAATGATTATTTTTTATGTGATGGATATGGGACAACCAGCAGGATGTGACTGAGAGTTCATAGACAGTAATTCTCACCACAATGGCCATCAGAAGCCTGTCGCTGTTTGCGTTTCAAGTAGAAGCCTCTGATTGGAAACATCAGTAACACTGTTACTAACAGTAGTACGACACCAACCAAAGCAAACGTTGCATACTGATAGTATGCGCTGACACAATGTGATGAACCTGCCAGAAAGTGAACAAAAATTGTTGGTCTGTGAGTGTGACATGCACTTTATATATATATATATATATATATATATATATATATATATATATATATATATATATATATATATATGTACAAGTCATTAAAACTGCCCAAAGTACTCCTTTTTCTCTCTCATTTAAACAGGTAAGAGAAGCTTCAGATGTGCATACATACAGTCTCATTTAAGATTTAATTTAAAAATGACACAGGTGTTGTGAATAAACTGTCCATTCTCTCTCTCCCTTTGTCTGCCCCCACATCTGTCTGTCTGTCTGTCTGTCTGTCTCTCTCTCTCAGTGACTCTCTTTCACAGGTGTTACTTGTTGCTGTTTAGTGTTAGTGTGAGAGATTGTTCTAAAAGCAATAATATTACATTTTCACAGACAAAGTACATACACCCCCCCCACCCCCCCCCCCCCCCCACACACACACACTCTCTGTCTCTCACTTACCAGTTATACTGTAAGAAATGTCTCTCTTCAGACAATAGCCATCACACTCCCACGGCATAGTGACATTGCCACACTGACTCTCTCGCATCTGGCATTTCTGGCACCGTCTCTCCTTGTGGTTACAGAAGGAGAGACCACGCGGGCAGCAGTCCCTGTAACACTGCAAGTGGTTGCTGGGGCACTCCCAGTCTGTCTCAGACTCAAAACAGGGACCAACAAGGGACATCTTCTTCCTGCAACAGAGAACCAAAAACAATGTTTGCCTTTAACAATATATATTATTAGCCTCATCACAAGATCAGGTCAATGCACACACAATTATAGACAGAGACTCAGACTCAGGGGCTTGTCCACTCTGCAAGTATTGCCTGAAAACACATGAATGTATTCAAAGAGGGTGTATTTTGTATACATGTTAATTGGATTATATATATATATATATATATAGAGAGAGAGAGAGAGAGAGAGAGAGAGAGAGAGAGAGAGAGAGAGAGAGAGAGAGAGAGAGAGAGAGAGAGAGATTAATTATTATGGAAATCATGCATTCTCTGTTGTTTGGTGTCATCTTCAAGACTGTAGTTACTCATGCCCTCTGACCTTTGCGTAAAAAAGTAAATATGGTGCTTAACGTCCACAGAAATCATGATAAGACTTATTAGGGTTTGGGAGAGGTTGGGGAAGGGGGCGACTCCTCAGTCCTAGCTTCGAATGTTCTCCATGCTGGGCGAAACTGAAAAGCTAAATTATGTCTAGCGCAACCGTGCCATGCCTGTGAGAATGTGAACAAGTTAAATCGTCGACTGTTTTCAGTTACCCGGTCAGATTGTTAATTCAATATACCAGCCACGTAGATCAACACCATCACTATTCATTTTTTGCCTACCTGTGGCGTGTTGCTTACACCGGTTTCTTCTCAAGACGAAGAGGGCTGTAAGTGTAAAGGGGCTTCCCCGCATGTTGGAAGTGCCTTTTGCTAAAAATAACCATGATGCAAGCGAGCGCGCTATTTGTATCGACGTAGTCTAAGGGAAGCAACTCTGGTAAATAAATGTTCTTGAGAATATGTTACTTCCCTTGGTTTTTATATTATGATTTGCGCCGCTTGTCAGTCTTTGAATGTTTGTCAAACGCAAGACATTATTTCCCCTACAAAAGTCTTTACTTCAGTAACAGTTAGTTAATAATTGGACTTTAACATCCTATCAACCGCACACGGTCACTTCAGTACAATTCAGTGACGGTCTCAAAACTGAACAAAACCTCAGTGACTGACCCCCCTCCCTCCCCCCTAGTCCCTCCCACCCCCCCACCCCCCAATTTAAAAAAAATCTAGTCAGTCACCTATCTAGTATCACATGCGACAAAAGCGCAGTGGGTCTGCTCGAGAGCGGAGGATAGAGCTATATAAAAGTGATCAACACTCACTGAACAACAACGACTGACTGACACAGTTGCGTCACTGAGTTATCACTGATGAG
>JABMCL010001464.1:2095000-2097500 GCA_018857735.1 Alviniconcha marisindica
TACGGTAATAATAATAATCATAATAACAACAACAACAACAACAACAAGCAGAAGAAGAAGGGGTATTTAGAGCGCTTAATCTGCACAATGCCCTAAATGCTTACACATTCATCAAATGTACATGTTTTCACAACAAAGATTCAATGCGCGCGCGCGCGCGCGCGCGCCGACACACACACACACACACACACACACACACACACACACACACACACACACACACACACACACACACACACACACACACACACACACACACACAAGTTCAGTGCATATAGCGATAAATGAAATGCTTCACCAACAACGGATAAATCCAATACTGTTCATGCATTTTGTGTTGTCCGATCCGTTGTCAGTCGACTTCAACTTATACTATAGCTGTCGAAGTTAGGAATGAGGGCAAAACTATTATAAGACACTGATTAGGCAAAAGCGACACTCGTACTGGTTTTCCTGGTTTATAAGTTGATTAGAAGTTTCAGCCTAAGAAACAAATATTTATTATTTTCTTCAATTTTTTTGCACCAAAACCTCTGAAAATCGCTTCCAAAATCGACCATCGCTTACAACTAGAAAAGCACCAATGGGTCCAAAGTCACTCGCTTTTAGCTTAGACTGAGGCAACAAATTAATGAGAGCCTGACTGATATTGCCGCAAAACAGCAGAAAAGCACAGAAAACGTGTGTTGGTAGTACTTACCACTTTTAAGCTAATTTGTCTAATTATATATCTGTGACGTGTCGGAAATCCACTCCAAACCAGTTCAACGTTGAAGAGACTCAGTCGGATTTTGTTGTCAGTTAAGGGATACGATTGATTTGACCGTCGTCCTCAAAGCTCAGACTATGTGTGAAAGTGGAGGTGGACGTCCTGGGCTCCCCGTTCCTAATAGTCCGTACGGTCTTTGTGGACGTAAAGCAACACTGACTGAAGATAAAAAAAAGAAGAAGCTGGTCTACTCCGAGCCGCGTTCGGGGCTTAGGCCTACTGTAAAGTCTATTTATAAACATGACATGTTTTGCAAACGCCGGTCATGTCAGCTACACTGTGTGGTATATATATATATAGCATATACGGCATATGTAGCGGCCTAGGCCCTTTGAGAACCGGTTTGGCCTAGCGGTAAGGCGTTAGGCTGGTCAGCGGAAGGACCTCGGTTCCATACCGCTTCGGCTCTCCTTTCTCTTCAAAAGTTGTGGTTTGTGGACACCGTCTTGTGACTTTGTCCCTTATAATTAATGAAACATTAAAATGGCTCTCATCGCTGTCCATCTTAATGCAGGTCATTCTGGTGGTGACAGTGTAGCGATAGGTGTATAATCTCCCTCAGTCCCCCACCTCCATATCCCCTTCCCCCCATTCTCCCCGTCCCTAATAAGCCTTATGGTTTCTGTGGACGTTAAGCACTGACCATGTTTACTTCAGTACTTACTTACCTAGGCCCATGGCCTAGGCGGAACTCAAATTTAACAGGAGAACATCTTCACAGTCAGGTACGACAGTTCGTGCTTTGGACAGCCTACAGCATCCACCCCGCCCCTCGGCCTACCCCCTTGCATCGGTCGACTCCCCGGCCACCCCCACCCCCCACCCCACTAACATGGCTTGTACTGAGGGCGGCTACACTTCAATTTTAGGAGGATGAGGAGAGAGAGAGAGAGAGAGAGAGAGAGAGAGAGAGAGAGAGAGAGAGAGAGAGAGAGAGAGACGTTTGAGGTTTTTTGTTGTTGTTGTTTTTGTCACAAACAATGGTTTTCCACCGAACAACAGGGAGAGAGAAAGAGAGAGAGAGACACAGACAGACAGACAGACAGACAGACTGGCCAGAGCTTTTGGCTCGGCTTCGGCAATTTCCGAATTGACTTCATGATTATGTCATACGTATCGGGACACACCGACTGAACTGACATTTTTAGAAACACGACATGCTTGGTGGTGAAGTGATGCTTAATGTCCTCAGATGTCAGTTGACATATTAGGGACAAGTTGTGACCAATGCCGAAGCACGGTTCAATAATTCTTTACGTCCACGGAAACCAGAAGGCTCGTTAGGACGGACAGCCCAGGACGGCCACCTCGACTCTCACACAGCTCCTGAACTATGACGACATGCTTGTGCCATGCCCAATTTTAGGAGGATGATGAGAGAGAGAGAGAGAGAGAGAGAGAGAGAGAGAGAGAGAGAGAGAGAGAGAGAGAGAGAGACGTTTGAGGTGTGTTTTTTGGTGTTTTTTTGGTCACAAACAATGGTTTTCCACCGAACAACAGGGAGAGAGAAGGAGAGACAGAGACAGACAGAGACAGACAGACAGACTGGCCTGAGCTTTTGGCTCGGCTTCGGCAATTTCCGAATCACTTCATGATTATGTCATACGTATCGGGAAATTCCCTAAGACACACCGACTGAACTGACATTTTTAGAAACACGACATGCCCATGCTGAAGTACGGTAACTCGTGCCGCCATCTTTATGTATATAGTTAATACTAAAGCAGTGAC
>JABMCL010001464.1:2102500-2110000 GCA_018857735.1 Alviniconcha marisindica
ATTGCCGCATAAAGCATATATGATGTTATACAATTTAGATGCCAGGGGTAAGAGAAACTGGGTTTCAAATGTTAGAATGCAATTGTTTCAATATGGCTTTGGGTTTGTATGGATGAATCAAGGTGTGGGAAGAATGAATGAGTTTATACGCGCTTTTCGTGAATGACTGATTGACTGTAGATGGCAGGATTGGGAAGATCATGTTCAAACTAGTGGCAGATTTAGTATGTACAGAAGTTTTAATAGCTTTTCGCATTGTACCAAAACATATATAACTATGAATATGGACAGACATTTAAAACGTATCATGACAAACTTTTGATTTCGTGTATCCGAGCTCTCTGTACATTATTATCGGTATAGAAGTCATGTTGAAAAGGATTTGAAATGTTCATTATGCGGAGAAGCTAAGGAAGATAAGGTTCACTATGTTCTATGTTGCCCTATGCTAGATGACATTAAAAAGCAGTTTATTCCCCACAAGTTCTGTAAACATCCTTGCCTTTTTAGGCTTAGTTTGCTGCTGGCTTCAACCAACCAGGAAGTTGTCAGAAAACTATACATTTTTCTGTATAAGGCTTTCAAGATTAGGGATACTGTTACTACTTAGAACTAATGAACCCGTTGTAGTTATAGTTGTCACTTATACGATGCAAAACTTAACTTTTTTATTCTTTTTGTTTATGGCTTTGTATCAAACTGTATGTGCACCCCTTCATGAAGGGCCATGGCCTTTATATGAATAAAACATCAATCAATCAATCAATCAATCTCTCTCTCTCTCTCTCTCTCTCTCTTCTCTCTCTCTCTCTCTCTCTCTCTCTCTCTCTCACGCGCGCACGCACGCACGCACGCACGCACACACACACACACACACACACACACACACACACACACACACACACACACACACACACACACACACACACACACACACACACACACACACCAAAAACAAACAAACAAAACAGCCGTGCTGTTCAGCTGTTCTGGAGCATACGTAGCCTATAGGCTATACAAATGATGTTTGGTAACTTAACACAGAGTAGACAGGTTTAGAATTTAGAGTTCAGCTCCACTCTACTCAGGTACAGTTTAATTTGCAGAAATACGTTTTTGGTGTATTTTTCAGTTTAACGTAATTATATACGAGCAGTAAGTAAGTAATTAAACATGGTGCTTAACGTCCACAGAAAACATAAGGCTTATTAGGGACGGGGAGATGGGGGGAAGGGGGTATCGAGGTGGGGGAGAGGGAGATTATATACCTATCGCTACACTGTCACCACCAGAATGATTCCTGCATTAAGATGGGCAGCGAGGGGAGCCATTTTAATGTTTCAGTAGGAAGTGATGGACAAAGTCACAAGACAGTGTCCATAAATCACAACCTTTTTGAAGAGAAAGGAGAGCCGAAGCGGTATCGAACCGAAGTCCTTCCGCTTACCAACCTAACGCCTTACTGCTAGGCCAAACCGGCTCACACACACACCACACACACACATATATATATATATATATATATATATATATATATATATATATATATATATATATATATATATATATACGAGCTACATAAGATCAGATTAATGACTGAAGTTGCAACGACACAGCAACAAACTAAACAACAACAACAACAGCAACAACAAAAACAACTAACAACTAACACCCCACCCCCACCCCACCCCACCCCCACCCCCCTCGAAAAGACAAAACAAGCAAACACACAAAACAAAAAACGGATAAAGAAAGTAGCAAACAACCATAACTTAAGATATACCACCACCACAGTGGCAGCAGTAGTAGCAACATACATCGCTATCAAACACAAAACAACAGCAGTTAGTTGACATAAATATAAAAAGCAACAGTAAACAAGCAACAACTATAAACACACGCATCCGAGTAACAGCGACAGATTTATTTACACAATCTGACGAAGAAAATTAAATATTACTGTTAAAAAAAACCCAAAAAAAACCGTGCCTGTGAATCCAGCGACGACTGGTCTACGGTCTACTTTGTGCTTGTGGGGTTATGGCAGGGGTCTGGACTTATATATGTTTGCACTATTCACTAGAAGAAAGCGCGCCAAAATGTAGCGTATCTTTACGAACACGTCATAATGTCATCATCAGTAATCATGTGATCATGCAGAACAAACCAGGAAAATGTACCACCGAAAGCCGACTGGACACGAAGGGAGGGCCGGACTCGGGGGACGGGGCGGAGGGAACAGGAGGGAGGGGGTGGTAGCACGGGGCTAGGGCTGGCGGATGGAGGGGGGGGGGGGGGGGCGGGGGGGGGGGGGGTGGTGGTGGTGGTAAGACTTTACCCCAAACTCCAAGCACTGGTTTACGACATCCTTCCTTCAACCGCTGCTGTATTTAGTTACGCCATAGGGTCCAGAAAACTGTCAGCTAACGAGCAGTTTTTTTTTGTTGGTGCTCAAACAGTAGTAAGTTTATTACAAACATGTCAAATTATATCAGACGTTTTGTTTTATAATTGACCATGCTGCTTACCAGATAAAACCAGTCATTTCAATCGAGACGGAACTCTCTTTTTTTCTTTTTTTCTTCTTTTTACGCGGGGTGGATGCGTCTCATGTTTACGTGCGTGCTTGGGCGCTTGGTTGCTTCCACAGTCTTGTCAGTACCCACACTCCGAGCACCGCTTTCCGGCACCTTCCTCCAAACTCTGCCAGATTTGGTTACACCCCTGAAGGGGCACTCTTTATCTCCGCGCAGCTGTCCACCGACGCGGTCAGCGCCCTCCGAAAGGTTCGGGTACTGATAAGACTGTGGAAGCAACCTAGCGTCCAAGCACGCACGTAAACATGAGGCGCATCCATCCCGGGTAAAAAAAAAAAGAGTTCCGTCCTGATTCAAACGATTTTGGTTTTATCTGAGCTGGCGTAAGCAACATGGTCAGTTATAAAACAAACGTTTGATATAATTTGAGTTGTTTGTAACAAAGTTACCACTGTTTGAACACCAACAAAATACTGCTCGTTAGCTGACAGTTTTCTGGGACCCATGCCGTAACTACGGCAGTGGTTGAAGGAAGGATGTCGTAAAACAGTGCTTGGGAGTTTTGACTTTACCCCTGACTCCACGACGGTTACGGCTGGCCAGTCAAATCCATTCAGTTCCCCAACCTTCTCATACTCCACAAAGAGGTGGGAGGCGGGGTGGGGAGAGAGAATGGGGGTAAATGGAGAGGAAGGGCGAAAGAGAGGACTAGCAAAACCGCTGAGACACTTACACAGACAGGCAAGCAAAGAGAGAAATGGGGCGGGGGTGGGGGGGGGGGGGGGGGGGGGTGCAGAGATGGGGTGGAGGAGAGGGAGAGAGAACTCGAACTCAAAATGTTTTATTTGACAAGGATTGTGGTTTAGGTTCAATCAAACCTAACAACTAGTCCTTGCTAAGCTACTGATGAGTGAAACAAGTTACAAGGCATCATGTATATTATAATATGAAGCATGAATGAACGAAATTTTATAAAGAGACACAGACAGACATAAAAACATAAAAACATGGAGCATAAAAACGTCCACGCCAGAGAGAACAGAGAGACAGACAGACAGACAGACAGACAGACAGACAGACAGACAGACAGACAGACAGACGAACGACGACAACAACCGATCGAAAGCAATGATTGACTGTCAAAAGCATAACTGACAAAAACAAAACTGGCAACGTGTTCACAAAGACCCATCTGTGCGGCAGCAACTGTGACTTAAAGTCTACAAAGTCCATCTTCCTCATGTGGGATTGGCACGAGTTGCATGCGTGATAATTATACTGTTACCGTCTAAGGACTATCAGCATCACAAAGGCATGGTAAAAAGCGCGCCAAGTCTAGTCAGTAGTCTATATTTCTCAACACGTCATTGTGCGGCCTAGTGACCCGGTTTGGCCTAACGGTAAGGCGTTAGGCTGGTAAGCGGAAGGACCTCGGTTCGATACCGCTTCGGCTCTCCTTTCTCTTCAAAACGGTTTTGGTTTGTGGACACTGTCACCTTGAGACTTTGTCCCTCACTTCCTACTGAAACATTAAAATGGCTCTCATCGCTACCCATCTTAATGCAAAAATCATTCTGGTGGTGACAGTGTAGCGTTAGGTATATGATCTCCCTCTCCCCCCACCTCCATACCTCCTTTCCTCCCTTCTCCCCGTCCCTAATAAGCCATATGGTTTCTGTGGACGTTAAGCACCATGTTTACTCACTTACTACTTGTACGGCCCAAACTGACACTAATAGACAGTTTGTAAAATACGCCAATCTGCCGCCGTATGATAGAAGTGCCAGTGCATGTGTTCTCCCATCTTCCACTGAATCGGCTACTGCATGCTCACCTTTAAATCAAATAAATCAAATAAATCTTTATTATTCATCAATATACAAAGCATAAAAATGAAAATTTTCCTTTGACACGGGGCTCAAGACTCAAGAAGGTACATTTAAAATAACAATAAAATAAAATAAAACGTAAAAGAAATATATATGTATATATCTCACTCTCACATTCTCTCCCCCTCTCGCCCGCCCCGGCTTTTCCACAAACATACACCCGCAAACACATGTGTAATGTTCAAAACACGCGCGCGCGCGCACGCACGCACGCACGCACGCACACACACACACACACACACACACACGGGCGCGCGCGCGCGCACGCACGCACTCACGCACACATACACGGAGCCCCCCCCTCTCCATACACAAACACACACACACACACACACACACACACACACACACACACACACTACATCGCTTAAAACATATTAAATTCTAAAACTTGCATTTAAAACTGAAACAGCAGTGGGTATAAAAGATTTCTTATAAACATTCTTTTTTGCCAGTGGCACTTTTAGTCGTCGACCCGACGGCAGATGCTGAAAGCAAAAGTTAAGAGGATGCGTTTTGTCATGAAGGATCGAGAGTGACTTTCTACAGACAGAAATGACATGCATTTGTAAGACTATTCTATCTTTTAAACACATACTACTTGAATATCCTATCACCACAGAGTTATTTCAGAAAAATGGACATGACTTTAATGCTTCCAACAACGTAAGAGATATTTTGTATAATAATTCTATTGTTAAATTATATTGTCATGTTCCCAGATGCCAAAACCTTGTGCGAGGTTGCCAGCTAATCTTACCGTTCCTTGTTTACTGGGGTGGGTCAAGTCTTGGTACAGGACTAAACGCGGTGCTCCGGATGGGGCAGTGAACGTATGTTCGTTGTCGATGTACGTGACATGTGTATCCTGGCACACTTTAAACAGGTTGCGGTTTGAAGGGGCGATCGAATTGTTTAGACTATGTCTCCCCTTAGCTGGGATGATTGAGCTGAAAGACAGTGATGCGTTTGGAAAGACTTTTTTCAGTAGTGCGATAAGTTCGTACCAGTTGTTCTGTGAAATCTGTCCTGCTGGGCAGTCATTGATCCCGACGTGAAGAGTGACTGCTTTAACACTGCGTATGATGGGCAACGAGTGCACCCATGCACACAGATCGCGAGTCGTCACGCCAGGCACACACACTTTGTACAGCGATTAAAGAGTGGGTAGCGAATCGTCTGGGGTTAATATGTCTGATCACAGAGTCTCCTATCAGAAGTAGAGAAGCTCTTTGGGGGATAGAAATGTTTCCTAAAATTTCTTTCGGAGACAGTTTGGGGGTATTGTCTTTTGACTTTTCGGCGTTGTCTTGTCGGTGACGTCGTTGAGTTGTGTCAACCGGAGTGTGGCTGTCAGTTCCCTCTGCCTGATTCATTTCCGCAGTGGCTGCTTTCTCCTGCTCAGTGCTTAACAGAGGATCAAATGGGTTCTGTGTTGGGATGGAGTAACTGCAGGTTTCCTGTTCACCTGCGGTAATCCTATATGTAGTGGTGAGTGTATGTGGTATTTCACTTTGGGAGCTGAAGACTTTAGAGCTGGGTGTGTGACTGTTATCGGTTGGAGAACATGTCGATGATTGTTCTTCAGCGGCGTTCACCGGGCCTGCAATCGGTACGTCGGTCATCGAATAGCTATCACGGGTGGGTGTCACGGGTGGGGCTCTAGTCTTTTTATCTCAGATTGCAGGGTACCAAGCTGAGTTTTCAGCGAATGGTTTTCTTTTGATAAGACGGCTGTTGCTTTTTCTAAACTGGCTATTTTTTCATTCAGTTTGTGTATCGTGTTACTTAGAGACTCAACTTTCCCACTTACGAATGTACGGAGTTCATTTTTGGTTGAGCACTTTGAGTCATTGATAAGGGATATAGTTGAGTCTTCCGGAGAGACCGTGGACCGCCGCCAGAACAATGGAAATGTTAAGGCGGTATCCCCTCGCCATTGCGCAGCGACTAGTGCACTGCGCAATTGCTGTTTCAACTGCCGTGCTGGGCAGAGTCACAAAGAAAATGTCCGTTGCACTGCTGTTGAGGAACAACCTGAAGCGAAAGAAGTCCAACTTTCGCAGCCCAGTCCACCTCCCTGCTCATGGTCTCTTCTGGGCCAACTTGAGGGTCCAGCTCCACCTCCCTGCTCATGATCTCTTCTGGGCTAACTTGAGGGTCCAGCTCCACCTCCCCCTCTTGATCTCTTCTGGGCTAACTTGAGGGTCCAGCTCCACCTCCCTCCTCTTGATCTCTTCTGGGCTAACTTGAGGGTCCAGCTCCACCTCCCTCCTCTTGATCTCTTTGGGCTGATTGATTGGGTTTTTCAGCTCCACCTGTGTAACTTTTGATGCTCTTCTTTTGCTGGCTAACTTGAGGGTCCAGCTCACCTCCCTAGCTCTTTGTTCTTCTGGAACTGTTAGCCTTAAATAGAGGATCAAGCTAGAACGTCTGTCCGTGACGTCTTGATCTCCTCTGGGCTAACTTGAGGGTCCAGCTCCACCTCCCTCCTCTTGATCTCCTCTGGCTAACTTGAGGGTCCAGCTCCACCTCCTCCTCATGATCTCTTCTGGGCTAACTTGAGGGTCCAGCTCCACCTCCCTCCTCTTGATCTCTTCTGGGCTAACTTGAGGGTCCAGCTCCACCTCCCTCCTCTTGATCTCGCCTGGAACCCTGTAGTCACGATTGATTATTTTCATGCTTTTGATTGCATTTCAAAGGATTTTATGGTTTTCAAAAATTCGGTTTTGGTGTAGACTTTGTGAAATGAGTTTGTGATTTGATGAAATATGCCAAAAGCTGTGTAAGATATTGTGGATGGCTCTCGGACTTTTTTGCTGTAGAATCTGGAATTTGGCAGGGCTGCCCGTTTTCCACGCTAGCTTTTGTTCTTGCTGTTGAACTGTTAGCCATTAAAATAAGGGATTGTAAAGATATCAAAGGAATAAAGAACGTTGTGTACGTGGAAGCTGTAGTTGAGATTGCCTTGTATGCCGACGATATAACGTTGTTTTTACAAAATGAAAATGAAATGAACGCACTGTCCATTGTGGAGTTTTTTTCTCGAATATCTGGTCTGGAAATAAACAAAA
>JABMCL010001464.1:2115000-2120000 GCA_018857735.1 Alviniconcha marisindica
AGAGAAACAAGAGCAAGGACAAGACTGAACAAGAAGAGGATCCGAGAGAAGAAGAAAAAGATCAGGAAGGACAGGAAGACTTTACTTACTGATGACTGTAATTCCGCCTGATGGCCAGAGGAAGGAGAGGAAGACTTTACTTATAACTGATGACTGTAACTCCGCCTGATGGCCAGAGAAATGAGAGGAAGACTTTACTTACTGATGGCTGTAACTCCGCCTGATGGCCAGAGGAAGGAGAGGAAGACTTTACTTACTGATGGCTGTAACTCCGCCTGATGGCCAGAGAAATGAGAGGAAGACTTTACTTACTGATGGCTGTAACTCCGCCTGATGGCCAGAGGAAGGAGAGGAAGACTTTACTTACTGATGGCTGTAACTCCGCCTGATGCCAGAGGAAGGAGAGGAAGACTTTATTACTGATGACTGTAACTCCGCCTGATGGCCAGAGAATGAGAGGAAGACTTTACTTACTGATGGCTGTAACTCCGCCTGATGGCCAGAGGAAGGAGAGGAAGACTTTACTTACTGATGGCTGTAACTCCGCCTGATGGCCAGAGGAAGGAGAGGAAGACTTTACTTACTGATGGCTGTAACTCCGCCTGATGGCCAGAGGAAGGAGAGGAAGACTTTACTTACTGATGGCTGTAACTCCGCCTGATGGCCAGAGGAAGGAGAGGAAGACTTTACTTACTGATGGCTGTAACTCCGCCTGATGGCTATGCACGCAGTGTTGTCCAGTCGACTGGTCACTCACTGTCCATCAGCCGGTCCCAAGCCCGGGTAAAGGAGGAGGGCAGTCCAGAGGAGCCAAGCATCGACTACCGGCCTACTCCCCCCCCCCCCCCCCACCCCCCACACACACACCTACACCTACACACGCACACTGCCGTCTCTGCCACAGTTGATTAAGTCATAGCCTCAAAAATTGACAGACAAGAGTCCGTTTTCCCTTCGGTGCGCCAAATTAGTTAAAGCGGCGGTATTTTCCGGCCGAGTGCACGAAGGACTGAGGACAGTTGCGACTGGTTATGATGTAAACAACTATGGCAGATTTTTACCCCCCCCCCCAAACTACACACACACACACAAATTGAATTAAATGTTAATAATAACTTCTTCTTTTCAAATCGGAGGGCAATTTTGACTGCTAGCTTCTTGGAGAAAAAGGGGAAATAAAAACCAAGACAGTAAGAATGCAATGTGCCTTTTTCGGCAATGGGACACAAGACAGCGTGCGAATTTTGGACATTTTCGTTTTTTTTTGTGTGTGTGTGTGTGGGGGGGGGGGGGGGGGGGGGGGTGTGTTTGTTTGTTGTTATTTGTATTGTTTGTTTGGTGGTTTTGTCGTTGTTGTTGTTGTTGTTGGTTTGGATGGGAGGTAAAATAACTGGTCATCAGTTGTTTTTTATGGGTTGTGTTGTGGTTTTTACGTTCCGGAAATTTGTGCCCTCGTGTCCCGAGACTTAAGGATGGTATAGGCAGGTCAGTAGTCGATGCTTGGACTGTTGTTAATAAAGATCACGTATAGTGTACAGACGAGTACTGTGTACAATAAACCCTGCTTCGGGAGCGACCACACTTGGGCCACCACACAGAGACTGAAGAGGTCCTTAATTGGAAACCGGTAGGACTGCAGTCCTTGGAAGGTCGAATTCTTGAAGCTGGTGTTGATTTTTACCAATTTTCCCTTCGATAAATATGCTCACGAGTTAATTCGTCTTGTTTTTAGCTGGATTAAATAGTTAATCAATAGCTGGTCTATTTTCTTGATGGTGCTACGCAAATACTAAACTGTCGCTTACAGAAACATCACACAATACATGATGGTTATCTACGCCAATGTTTCTCTTCATGCATTAATTATCAATTGCTTGTAAATTTGCTCTCTCTCTCTCTCTCTCTCTCTCTCTCTCTCTCTCTCTCTCTCTCTCTCTCTCTCTCTCTCTCTCTCTCTCTCTCTCTCCTTCTTCTTCTTCTTCAAAAAAGAAAAGGTTCTTCGATGAATAAAGAGCATTTGCTATCTTTTTGAAATCACTGGTCCTTGAAAATATTGACGAATTTCATGATCTCGAAGCAATCAACAACAACAATCTGACTGTTACTGGGATTTATGTTGCTGTATAGCGCTGTTTGATTTACTGTAAATATATGCATCTTTTTGTGACATTATAGTTGATGATGACGAAAATGTTAGCAATGGCATGCATGCATGTACAGACGAGTATGGTGTAATTTCAGCCAAAATAGAAGCAAAAACAAGAGAGAGAGAGAGGGGGGGGGGGGAGGGCGGAGGGACGGGGGGGGGGGGGGGGGGGGGGAGGGGGGCGGGGAGGGGGGAAGGAAAGGGAAAAAGAGCAGCAAGCATAGTGTGGAAATTAAGAAAAGCAAAACAGGAGAGAGAGAGAGAGAGAGAGAGAGAGAGAGAGAGAGAGAGAGAGAGAGAGAGAGAGAGAGAGAGAGAGAGAGAGAGAGACACACACACACACACACACACACACTCACCACACACGCACGCACACACACACACGCACGCACGCACGCACACACACACAAAGGAGGAGGAGGAGGGGGAGAAGAAGAAGAAGAAGGAAGTTAAAAAGCTAAGCACTGGAAAGAAAAAGACATAAAAGTCCTAAAAGGAAAGAAAATGGGAAACGGAACAAGCATAAAGCACATACGAAGAAGCTGTAAATATGGCATACTTTATTACTGAATTTACATCAATGTTGTATTAACATCTGCCAAGTCAGGTCAGTATCACATGCCTCACATGGCAGTTCAACTAACAATCAAAAGCTCAATGAAAGCAGTTCAACTAACAATTAAAAGCTCATTGAAAGTCAAGTCAATATGCTTTAATCATCCCTCACACGGCAGTTCAACTAACCACTAAAAGGTCGTTGATTTAAAAGCAACATCAAAAGCTTTTAAGTTTATCATAACTTAATAAAGAGACATACTGGATAAAGGATGAGGTGCATTTACATATGTTTGTTTCGATCACTTTCATCATTCAACAGACACCTAACAAAATGCTGTGATGTAGCAACGGCATGAAAATGAAGCATGAATATTATTCATGAAAAAATCGAAATGCACAGGCTAAAATGAAGAAGAGCAATGAGAAAAGAAAAAAAGCATGGTTATATAACAATTTCTTTTATATAGCGCCTCAGCAACAATTACATCAGCTCTTAGTTATACAAATCAACAAATGTAACAGAACACACATCAATATGCTACTTAAATTAGCCTAAGAAAACAATTTAAACAAATAAGTTCACTCTATCTATACATATTTCAATACACACATATTTGAGATCCATTTTAAAACATAGCATTTAGAATATATCTATCTATCTATATATATATATATATATATATATATATATATAGAGAGAGAGAGAGAGAGAGAGAGAGAGAGAGAGAGAGAGAGAGAGAGAGAGAGAGAGAGAGAGACAGACAGTAAGTCCAAGCATGTTTTGTATTGGAAACTTTTACTTTATATATATATATGCACACACACACACACACACACACACACACACACACACACACACACACACACACACACACACACACACACACACACACACACACACATTCAGATATTTTGAATTTAGACATTAAAACAATCTGCAAATAATGCATTTCACACGCACGCACGCACGCACAGACACATACACACGCACGCACACACACACACACACACACACACACACACACACACACACACACACACACACTACACGCACACATCCACATAATTATCAGCATCGATAATCATCACAAGGTCTACAAGGCCAGCGCTTTTGGTCCAGTGTCTTCACTGGTAGGCATGTTGATGGCGTTTCCAAAGTCTGTTGTCTGGCGAGGGCAAGGAATGCTGCAGCCACTGTCAGCCTGGTCAGGGGGTGGGGTCAGGGTTCGAGTCTGGCAGCTGGGTGTGGAGGTGGCGCTGTCAGTCACTCCGGTCTCGTAGCCCTCCTCAGTGACAGGAAGAGCTGTGGTCATCGTCCCAGTCGCCCCAGTCATCCTAGGCTCTTGAACCAGCTGCTCCAGTTCGCGCCTGTCAACTGGGACTGCTGGAAAGATCACCAGGACTTTGAGATGTGAAGCAAAACAAAAGCAGGAATAAACTCAAAAATGTAACACTCAGTCAGTCAGTCAGTCAGTCAAGTCTGTCAGTCAAGAAATGCTTTATTCCTTCAAAGGAAAATGTGGGTTTCACACATAAAGAACAAAGATAGCAGCATTAAGTCCATTTGGACCTATTTAACACGATCTAACAGCCAGTCTTTGCTGTACTACAAACGCATAGAAGCACAATTATACTACAAATACAGAGAGACAGAGACAGAGACAGAGAGTAGAGCGCAGTGATTTTATAAATTGAACTGAAGAATGTAGAACTGATGCAGTGTTGTTTTTTGTTTGCTGGTTTGTGTGGGGGTTTTTTTCTTTTCTTTTTTTCTTCTTCTTTTTCTTTTCTTCTTCTTCAGTTTTTTCTTTCTTCCCCCTTTCTCTTCAACATACCATTGTTAGTGCGGTCCTCGCGTTTTGCAAGCCACAGTGACAACGTTGCAGCAACAGCCCACACCAATGCCGCAACCAAGAGGACCATGAGGACATAGTGCAGCCAGTCCAACTGGACCCCATCAGCTGAAACACAACGGTCACAAGTAAGTAAACATGGTGCTTAACGTCCACAGAAACCATAAGGCTTATTAGGGACGGGGAGAAGGGGGGGGGGGGGAGGGGGGGAGAGGGTTGGGGGGGGGGAGGGGAGAGGTAGATTATATATATACGGTCACAAACAATATTATATATATATACGGTCACAAACAATGCTATGAAAAGGTTGTGAAGCCTGTCAAGCTAGACCCCCTCAGTTGAAACACATCGGTCACAAACAGGCCTCTGAAGAGGTAGTACAGCCTGTCAAACTGGACCCCATTAGCTATACGCTCTTTGCCCCCTATGTCAACCAGCTCACG
>JABMCL010001464.1:2125000-2227500 GCA_018857735.1 Alviniconcha marisindica
AGCATTACATCTCGGTCGTGACAGTAATGGTCAGCAATGACATCGCAGTGTCGACATATATCCTGGTTGGTGTTGGGCTTGCTGCAGTAGTGATCCGCACCACAAGGTCCTTCATTTTCACATCCAATACCACTCGTTGATCGGAAAGACATTAGAATAAACAGCTGGAGAACTAGCCATGCCGGTTGAGAGAGAAAGAAGCCGGCAGCAAAACTCCTCCTTATTTCCGCCATGTTGGTAGTATGACGTCCCTGTCAATGTGAAGGCACGTCGTTCTGGCCGCCGACGAAATTACTAAAAATTCGACCAGATATACTTTAGTTCAATTCACATATCACTCAGATTCTCCGCCATCCGTGTATACATTAAAAGAAAGTCGGAAGAATGTTTCAGTTAGAGACCACAGATCGTAGAATGCAGGAGAGATCGGGAACCTCTCGTGGGAAATAACTAAGATCGGGAATCCCCGAATAGACGACTCCACTCCTGTTAGTCAAAGCAGACACACCCTTAGATTTCAGCCAATCGCGTGCCGCAGCATAATGAGGTGCCCACGTGTTTTGACAAGGCCTGAAATGGCCTGGCAAGCTTTCGTGCCAGACACTGCAAGTGGTCAGTTGGCAGTGTTCGACATGGCAGAAAAGAAACCAGGAAAACGGAATTGTTGCTATGGCCAGTGTAAGTCAGACGAGCGATACCCTGACAAATGTGCAGGTGTCACATTCTAGCTGCTTCCGAAGCCAAAAACAAGGCTGAAAGATTGTAAAGCTTGGATCAAGGCTGTGCCGGGTCGACCCCATGGTCAACTAAACCCGAGCGTGATAACAAAGAACTACTATGTGTGTTCCAAGATATGTCAGCCTTAGTACAAAACGTATGATCCAGTTAATTTATGCATGCGTTCTGTTTTCTCTTCTGTAAGCTGTCAAAGTCAATGATTGTGTGCATGTGGTGGAAGTATAATTATTAGTGTAGGACTACATGGCTAAACACAGAATACGTGCCGTATAACGGCCGAAATATTGTTCATTCACTTGGAACATTGCATAATCGGTTTAATAATAGTGTGTGTGTGTGTGGGTGGGGGTGGTGGGGTGGGTACGCACTACGGTAAAAAATCTTTAAATTCAGAGGAGGTTTTCAGTGGTATATAATTGATGGCATACTATTCACATTTAGATGCTTGTTACACTGAATATATTATATTGAGGAACTAAGCAGTAATCAGAGTTTTGGCTGAAAATAAAGTGCTTTTAATTCTGTCAATAATTCTCTACACGGCTCTAGTAAAACCAAAACAAAAATGTGTAGGCATGCTCATGCAGACTACCAATAACTGCTGCATAAACTGTGACAGTCAGACATACTGCCATACACCGATCGACTGGCATACTGTGAAACAGAGACAGACAGACAGACAGACAGAGCACTTACAGACACACAACCACACTGAAACCCAGGGACACACACACACACACACACACACACACACACACACACTGTACTGTGTGGCATGCCGGCTAAATCAGTGAAATATCCTACCCGTTCTGATGCTTGTTATACAGTAAAATCCAACTTGACAGTGACATTCCACAGGGAAAAGTATCCAACGTTAAGTGTGCTCACAATGATAATAATATGTCACAAGTTCAGTCCCAGTTTCTAAGTAAATATAAACAGTATGTATAATAAATGACCGAGCGGTGGCCAAACGTTTTACTGTATCACTTATCAAAGGCATGGTGCTTTCAATGATATATTTCTCTTGCAGGTCTGGAGTAACTTGTAGAAAGCGATCTGTCATAGTTAGCCTAAGTTTCTGTTCAGCATTAATTAAATTTCATTAATTCTACTAAACTAGCACATGAAGAAATCTGCATATAACAGAAGCAACACAAAAATTAACCCCAATCCCTGTGGCTATAACTCTGCATTGTCACAGATATAGAAGTAACACTGCCGTCTACCATCCCCTCTTGTATTGCTGCTTCTCTCCACTACTAGGCCGGAGTTTGAGTTTGCTAGTTTCTAACTGTTCTGTGTAGGGGAGGGGTGTCTGGCACTCCCAACTGTCAGTGGTCTTGACCATCTGGGCTTTGGTCTTGACAAAACCTGGACCACTGCAGGAGAGAGGCTGGAAGTGTCTGTTTGGGTTACTAATTGCTTTGGCAAGCTGGAACCCATTTCACCCTCCCTGGGATGTAAACTGTCCCTTCCCTTTCCCATCTGACCAAGGAGGGCATGATAAGACTAACTGCAGACCATTTATATTATCAACATATGGTCCTGTGTCTCAAAAGACCGCTTTGACTTTTGGGTGAGTTTTCTCTCACCAAAACCAAAGCCCATCTATTTTAAAATAGGCGGGCTTTGACCAAAACACAACAGCGACAGGTCTCTCAGGTCTCTCAGCGGCAAGAGAGTACTTTTGGATTCGGCTGCAGCCATCTTTTCGGGTCGCTTGCCAGAGGGGCGGAGCTTACGGCTGGAAGCGGTGCGTTGTGGAGTGGTCTATTCACATTACGGATCCAGTTACGCCATAGGGTCCACAAAACTGTCAGCTAACGAGCAGTTTTTTGTTGGTGCTCAAACAGTAGTAAGTTTGTTACAAACAACTCAGATTACATCAGACGTTTGTTTTAATACTGACAAAAAACTGCTCGTTAGCTGACAATTTTCTGGACCCTATGGCATAACTAAATACGGCAGTGGTTGAAGAAAGGATGTCGTAAACCAGTGCTTGGAGTTTGCATCCTGGGCTCTCCGTCCTAATGAGCCTTCTGGTTTCCGTGGACGTAAAGCAATATTGAACCATGCTTCGGCATTGGTCTCAGCTTGTCCCTAATATGTCAACCAACATCCGAGGACATTAAGCAATACTACCTACCTAGGTCATAATCAGGGCTAAAGACATTATATGAACATCAAATACAGTAAACAATTTGCACATTATGACTATTTTCAAGATAATTGTATCAAACGCATTTAGTTCTATATTTAGTTGCTCAGTATCGTTGGTAAAAAACTTTTTTCTGTATGGTTTTCAGTTAATGTAGAAAGTTTGGGGTAAGAAACACTTTCCCTGAATCACAGCTGCTATTTTGTAAAATCAATTCAAACGACTAAAAGTCCTACAATCCAACACAAAGAGTGTCACCTATGATTATAGAAACACAATTAATCAACTGCAATTTGTTAAAAACACCAACTTCTCTGAATAATCTGAAGATGGAATCTGCAATAACATCTTCAAAAATTCTACATGCAAGTATTTCATTGATAATAATTATCAGTCAAATCTGCACAAAGCACATCTTGTTACAGCTAAGTAAACATGGTGCTTAACGTCCACAGAAACCGTACGGCTTATTAGCGATGGGGAGAAGGGGGGAAAGGAGTATGGAGGTGTTGTTGTTGAAGTGTTGCTTTATGTCCACAGAAATCGTAGGCTTATTAGGGATGGGAGCCCAGGACGGCCACCTCGACTTTCACACAGCTCCTGAGCTCTGTAAGGAGGTGGGGGGAGAGGGAGATTATATACCTATTGCTAAACTGTCACCACCAGAATGATTCCTACATTAAGATGGGCAGCGATGAGAGCCATTCTAATGTTTCAGTAGGAAGTGATGGACAAAGTCACAGGACAGTGTCCACAAACCACAACCTTTTTGAAGAGAAAGGAGAGCCGAAGCGGTATCGAACCAAGGTCCTTCCACTTACCACCTTATATATGTGGCTTTGAATAAAGTGACACTAAACTGATGCTGTGGTTGCATGCTGTACACAAAATGTAGGCTGAGATTGCAACAGTTTCACATGACCCCAGCCATGTAAGAGCCAGAATCGCTATAAACTACACCACTTCAGTGAATATTCAAAAACATACTGCATAAAGAATAGAGAATTGCACCATCTAGCTGTCATAGTAAAGCGCTTAGGACTCTCTCAAGATGAGGTGCTCAACAAGTGTCAATATAACAATACAAGAAATAGCTCTCTATTGTCTTCTATTCAAGCACCCATGTGTATACCAGTGTGTTGTGTCAGCACTTAAGGCTATCTCAAGATGAGGCACTCGACAAGTCAATATAACAAGAAATTGCTATTGTCTTCTATTCAAGCACCCATGTGTATACCAGTGTGTTGTGTCAGCACTTAAGGCTATCTCAAGATGAGGCACTCGACAAGTGTCAATATAACAAGAAATTGCTATTGTCTTCTATTCAAGCACCCATGTGTATACCAGTGTTGTGTCAGCACTTAAGGCTATCTCAAGATGAGGCACTCGACAATTGTCAATGTAACAAGAAATTGCTATTGTCTTCTATTCAAGCACCCATGTGTATACCAGTGTTGTGTCAGCCCAACATGAGGACATTGAGCCCTGCATCATCAGCTGTGTGTGTATGCATGCAAAAAGATCACATGTGCATGCTAAAGATTCTGTAGTCCACAGCAGTTTGGTGGATTATGGAAACGACAAAATAACCCAGCATGCACTAAAAGGTGTCAGAAGTCTTCAGAATGCTGAAGTTGGACACTATACGAAAGAAGAGTGAAGAAAAAGAAGCAGTTGACTAAACTGATTGTATTAATATGGATTATGATGGTATTATGTTATGTTAAAAAATGGATTGTTGGGGGCAGGTGGGGGGGGGGGGGGGGTGCGCATGTATATATGTGCATGTGTATGCCTGGATGTAGGTGGGTAATGCGATATTTTTAATGTGGGTGTAGGTGTGGCTGTGTTTGTGGGTGTTTGTCCATTGTTTTGGCTGTGAATGTAAAGGCAGTGGAGGGTAGGAATACGAGTGATGTCTGTGCAGTTAATCAATTTCAGAAGCGATGTTTTATGTTTTTACTACGTTTTATCTGTATACACTTACCTTTGTTGTGTTAAACTGTCTACTTGTCCTTTTTATTGTGGAATTCAAGTGACCCAAAAGACAAATTTTCATTTTATGCCTTTATTATGAATATTAAAGTTCTTTTGTATTGTGTAAAGTTCTTTTGTTTTTGTTTGATGTTTCCCGTGCTTCTCAAAACTTCTGGCGGCAATGTTTCTCTGCAGTTCTCCGTGTGTTTTGCAGGAGCTCAGAGCAAAACTGTATATTCCAAGCTCAGACCAGCTGGCAAGAACAGCAGATGCAAGTCAAGAGAGAACAGAGTTAAAGTAACTTAAACAGTGCTCGAGAAAAGCCAACATTGAAGTTTCTGTCAGATCAGGAAACATGTCAATTATCTCCCTTGAAGACAAACAGAAGTGAAAGATAGTGGTATATTCATGATCCTGATGACATAATTAACAACCAAACAAATTTTCAACTGAATTGGATCAGACCATCAAATTTTTGGTTGAAACAGTTGACAGGTAAAGCACAATGAGTACAACCATCATTTATTACATTCAGTACTTAAAATGTGAACAAAAAGTGCATAAAAATCTTATAAAATGGATGACCATTTCAAAGCAATGTGAAATTAATCTCATTCTAGCTTCACAACATAAAAGATAGTTGGGACACAGAAGCCTTGAAATGTGATCACATGCTCTCTCTGATTTCCATCATTCCTCTCTTTTCTTCCATATATTCCTTGCCACATGTAAAAATAAACCAGTCATTAATGTGCGTCTACAACACAACTGTTGCTGTAGTAGTGTGTGTATGTCAGATTCATTAGTATATGTGTGTGCCTGGAAATGTGTGTGTGTGTGTGTAAAAATACTGTTTGAAGGAGTGTGTGTATGTGTGTTGGAGAGAGAGAGAGAGAGATGCAGACACACACGCACGCACACACACACACAAATTTATTTTGCCAGTCTGGGAATGATCTAAATAATGATGAGAAAGTTTGCAGTTAGTAATTTGGATCTGAACGCCCTGTCAACCACACAAAGTCACCTTAGGAGGATTAAACTCTGTTATAAACAAAAACACATTTTTTCCTCTTTTTTTTTTTTTTGCTGAAGCAAGAAATGGGCCAAGTATTTCCCTAAGAGCTGACATATTAATCTTGTGCCCAGTAGTCTATCAACAACATCATTTTCTGAATGAATTTTTGTTATTTTAGCCCATTTTATGATGCATTTTTTTTTTTATGTGTGTGGATCTGCTGGCTAATTTTACCAAAAAATCCCAATCATTCCGAGTTAAAATCAGACTGAGGTAAAACCCAATAACCACACCTTTTCTTGTGGACTTATATTTTTTCTACAAAGCTGCACCACGCCATCAAAAGTTCACAGAGATAAAAACAATTGGTGGCAAAAGTTTGCAATCCACATGCATTTCTTCCATGGCCTGTCCACAAAACTGAGAGCTTCTGGTGTTCTATCTGTCAAAAAAAAAACACTTTGGAGACATCACAATGAAGTATGTGGGAAAAGAGAGCACAATGTGGTATTTCGCTCATGAAACATGGTGTTAAAAAAAGAAAAGTTGCCTTATAAAGTCAATATAAGATCAATGGCACTTTCAGTCAGCAGTCAGTCTCAAAACCTATACTGCAGATCATGTTCATTTAACTTGCTGCAGCCATATAAAAAGCTTAGCCTGCAAAGGAGAGTTCCTTCACGTATTGCACTTGTGCTAATGTGCATATAATTAAGTAACAATCAGACATTTTTTAACTTGTCTGACATTTTCTGCTGCCACAGTGACCTTCAAATTTCACAGAGGTCAGCTATATAAAGTCTGAACTTGATAGGGTAAGAACATACCATGGAATACAGCTTTTTGATTTAAATGTTTGATGCTTTGAATACAGCTTTTTGATTTAACTGTTTGATGCTTTGAATACAGCTTTTTGATTTAACTCTTTGATGCTTTGAATACAGCTTTTTGATTTAACTCTTTGATGCTTTGAATACAGCTTTTTGATTTAACTCTTTGATGCTTTTGTGACCATGAAATAAGGCCAGGGTCATTCAAAGTAGTACAAACAAGGAAAGCTTGTAAGTACTGCTATCAGTATCACACAAAATGTGTTAGTCATCAGACTCTCCACTGTTGGTTCCCGTGCCTTTTTTGTTTTCGGTCCATCAACATGGAATGACCTTCCCCTTCCTCTCCGACAGAAAGCCTCTCTGGACTCATTCAGATCTAATCTAAAAACATCTTTTCCCAAAATTGTAGACCTGCCATGTTTTCTGTTCCGTGCGTCTTTATCCATTCCAAGTCTCCCAGGCATTTGCTGCCCATTTTAATCTGTGCATGTTTAGCTTTGTATAGTCAGAATGCTTGTGTGTGCGGGTGCCTGTGTGTGTGTGTGTGCGTGCATGCCAGTGTGTGTGTATGCGCTTAGAAGAGTCTCTAGGGACAAGATTTTGCACTTTAAAAATACTTTAATTATGATAATTACATTTAAGGCATGCAAGATAATCACGACATCAAAGTTTTACACACAGCTGGCCAACTGGTCTACCTAACACTGATCATTACATGCATTCACACTTAACCAGTAAACAATATCCAGTGCTTTAAAAAAAAAATGCTAGTTTGTTTTGTTGGGGATTCCCAGTCTCTGCTTTACAAGATGTACTAAATCACTTTGAATCAGAAAATGTGTTCTGTTGTTTACATCTTTTATTTCACTTCAACATAACACAAGTAAAAGACAAAACAAATTCTGTGAATTAATGTGTTATCAACTCCCCTGTTAAATGTCTACTGAACAAAAACACTAAATGACAAATGCTGTGACAACGATGATGATTAAAAACAGAAGAGCATAAAACTCAGTTTCCATGTGTATCATGTAACCAATTCCTGAAACAAGTCCACTGAATTTTGCTTAAAACAAGTAGCAATTGTGCTTTGATGACATCTTTCAAAGCTGCTATACTGAATTGGGTATACCAGTGAATACTACAAAGTACTCTACCTATATATGAATACCCAATTGCTTGTTTGTGCATTCCACAATTTTTCATTTGCAATCAAATCTTGGGGTACCAACATGCTTTTCCATCTCAACAAGAGCCAAGAGACAGAAGAAAAGTAAGCACTCTGAATACCAAATATAACAATTTCAAGAACCAGAATAATCAATTCTGCTTTCCAGTGTTTCCTAACTGCTGTTACAGTGTTAGTGTTTTTGATAAAATGAAACAAAAACATCCTGTGACTAAGCTGACAAAACTTGTACACTAGTAATAAATTCTTTTCTTTTTGAAGAAACAAAAAAGTGCCACCTTAAAACAAACAAAAAACAAAAAAACATGCTGTATAAACAATAGGATCAGTTAGAGCTATGCATTATTGTGGGACCAGGTGAAGCACACTGTTCACAGAGAACAGATGCTGGCACTGGTCACGAGCTCTTATGCTGGTCCGTAGCTGATGACACTGATCAGTAGTAATCTCGTCTGTTTCCCCTAGCTCTGCCTGATCTGAAAGACAGATTAAAATATATAAAAATATAAAAATCAGTCAGTGAAATCCTACATGAATTCATATACCCAAGCCAAATTACAGTATGTGTGAGTGAGTGTGTGTGTGTGTGTGTGTGTGTTTTGGGCACATGTGTGGGTGTGTGACTGTGTGTGAGGGAGAGAAAAGATGGAGAGTGGAGTGCTCTCACATCTTTTTGTTCTAACTGTCCTGATCAACTTTACCCTGATATAACTATCAAGGCTGACTGAACATAAAAAAGCAGATTCCTTCCTTCCCGGTCATCTGTAGGAAACTCCAAACATTGGTTTATGAGAATGTGACACTGTTCCTCCAGCTGCTGCCTTATTGATTACAAGATCCAAACACAAAAAGGTTCAAACAAATGCTTATTTATTTTGACATGGACACACAGTATGCAATTTTTCAGGGAAATACCCTTTGTCAAGCCACAAAACGACACTTAAACAACAGATAAACTGTTTAAATGATGACAAATTAGAGATTTTATTAGTATCTTGTTTTGGTTGAGTTTTTTGTTTTAGTTTTAGAATGCTAGCAGTCATTCTGTTTCAGATTTTTTTTCTTTCTCTTACTGGTTACACATGCAGCTACCTGACAGTTTTTTCATTAGTGCTCAAATATCAATATGTTTCTAACAGAAAACTGAAATTATATCCCGCATTTTCTTTTATAACCCTTCATAATGCTTACGCCAGTGCAAACAAAACTTGAATCAAGAGAGAACCTATTTTTAACCCTGGGTGGCTGCCCCTCATGTGTACGTATGAGCTTCCAATATGTTGAGTCCACAGTCTTAGTACCCAAACTTTTCACCAATTTTACATAGGGCAGTGAGAGGGTGAGACTTTGGGGGTGATTTAAGTAAACTGATGTGTGGGAGTAAGTAGTGCCCTTTCAATGGCAAAGCCAATTCGGAGGAAGGGTGCCATAAAGCGAGGCTAGGGGTGCGCAATTTTAGAAGTCATTTCTGGGTCTCCTTGGTTTATTATTTTATTCACATTCCATATACTTAGTTTCAACAAACTACTGTGAATGTTGAAACAAAACCACTTCTAGGGGTGCAGCACTCAAGTAGACACAGTTACTTCTGATCTGCAACCGCCTAAAACAAAATTAACACAAACAGCAAATTTGCATGTCTTATTCATTTGCATTATTGCAAAAAGATGTCAATTATGTTCCATAATTCAGATACACACCAATCATACAAAGCATATCGTGCATGGCCTTTTCAGGTATTTAACAATTATACAACATTTAACTCAACGGCACAAGCAATACATTATACAAAAACAAAACAAAAAACTATTTGCATTTTATGCTTTTGACACACCTGTGACTTTGCAAAGGCATGATCATCAAACCTGTACGAAATCATATATTCCAAGCAAGACCGTATTCATGCAAAGTTTGAATAAAAACACAATGAACTTAAACCAATGTCCAAGATCAAGAGAATATTAACATTTTTGTGTGTGAAATAAGAAAACCATTTTTGTGTGTGAAATCAGAAAACCATTATCTCCCTTGAATACGTGCTACTGTAATAAAAAAAAGCATGATCCAGTCAATGTTATTAAAAACTACAGTTCCAATTTCATTTGATAAGAACATACAAAAACTCATTTAAAATTGTCTGGTGCTGCTGTGACTTTGAGCTGCAGTCATGGTCAAAGTCAGCGGCATGAACAGGTAAAATTCAATGAGTAGTACTCTCATGCAAAGTTTGACAATACACTTACCACACTTACTAGTTTCTGAGAAAACTGCTAAGTTCAAGTTTTCACCATGCCCAACAGCCAGCCCAACGGCCTCACACTGACTGACGTTTTTCAGGCAAGTCAAAAATCTTTCCCACACTAAAAAATTACCGACATTAGGAAACTTTGCAAAGTTTTTGTGAAACTCACACTGGTAACTCATGTGACATGAACTATGACTGGTTTTACCCTGCTTTTGTTTCAAGAGTCAAGATTATTATCTCATCAGAGAAATTAAACATGGCTGAACATTAACGACATCACAATAACACATATTTTATATTTTAAAACTCAAACAACAGTTACTGAAAATACAAAAGTTACATAATAAACAAACTAGTAATTTATGTAATTTACACACACACACACGCTGCTCTGACGTTTGAACAGATTTATTGGTCGAGAAATGCTATTGACTGCAGAACAAAACTTTGTTTTCAAAAGTGGTCTTGGATATTCTCATTTGCATCCTTGCCGTGCTGTCATATGAGTGACAGGACAATTTGGAGGTTACGTGACTGACAGTAAAAATTGGCACTGAAAGTGGATTTTATTAAAATTTGAGGATAGGGAGAAATTACATCACAAGCTCTTGTGAAACTCATCTTCATCATGCTCATGTACACAGGGAACCCACGTGACTGAAATATGACTGGTTTTACACTGCTTTTGTTTCAAACGCAAGTAAGTAAACTGGTGTTTTACGCCCAGTTGACCAGTGTGGTTACATCAGGGCGATGTTTCAAACACAAGCTTGGATATTCTCATTTGCATCCTTGCAGTGCAACCATATGAGTGACAGGATCTTTTGGAGCTTACATGACTAGTGCAACCATATGAGTGACAGGATCTTTTGGAGCTTACATGACTAGTGCAACCATATGGGTGACAGGATCTTTTGGAGCTTACATGACTAGTGCAACCATATGGGTGACAGGATCTTTTGGAGCTTACATGACTGACAGTAAAAATCAGCACTGCAAGTGAACTTTTTTCTTCTTAATTTGAGGGTGGGGAGAAATTACATCACAATGATCTTTTTTAGAATAGGGGGGTGGGGGTCCTAGCAAGAAAATGGCTGACTGACCTGCCACCTTGGTACTCATAATCCATGACCTGGTGACGCTGAAAGCCTGGACCCACGGCCATGTTTCTCTCCTCCATCCTCATCCCGGCCCCAGCGTACTGCACCCGCCCCTCCTCCAGCAGCCTCTCCTGCTCCTGCTGTCTCAGCGCCACCATCTGCAGCTGGGCCTTCTCCTCCACCCCCAGTCGATGGAACTGCCCTTGCTGCTGACCGCTGTTGCCATGGTAATCTCCTGACACAACCACAAGAGCAAGCACCCCAATGATGAGTCGTGTTCCAAATGTGAGCCTACAATTGTCTGTTTTATCTTAGCTTGCACTCTTTTTGTGTGTGACCTTGATTCAGAAGAGGAAACAGCTGAAGTCATCAAAAGGGTGTGGAAAAAAATAAAGCTCAATGGAAGTAACTGTCCTACAGAGTTTGATACCTCTCCCCCCTCCACCACCAACCACCTAAAAAAGAAGAAGAAGAAGAAAGAACAAAACAATGGTTATCACACTCTATCAATGTGGACTCTAGAAAAGGGCAGCTCAGTGGCTGTGATGGGGCTCACCAACTAGCCATAGTTCTGTTACCTCCAGTCAATTCATAACCGTTTTTATCCCCACCATCCATGTGTGTGTGTCCATGTGCATGCATGTGTGTGTGTGTGTGTGCACGTGTACTGTGCATGTGCGTTGTGTGTCTGTGTGATACCTGTGCCACTGTACTTAGAATCTGAAAATGCATTTTAGGCCACATCAAGCTTGATTAGCCTTCACTAGCTTTGTTCAGATTCGTAACTTTAGGCTATTTGCATGCATCTGCTTTTTACGAATGCCTGATTTTTACGACTTTGAAAATACACCAACTCCTGAACAATTTAAGAAGGAAACTCATTTTGTTGTTGTTTGTTCCCTGTTGTACTCTTTCATAAAAATGTAAGTTTTAAATGATGTTGCTAAATTTATATTTTAGTCCGCTGGTAGCTAACTGGAAAGCACTCTGCAAGCCCACTTAAGGTGGAAGATGGGGGGTTGTACAAAACGGCTTCATTATTATGACAACATGACAAACTCTGAACTACCTCTTTCGAAGGCCGCTGGCGGGTCCCCAAGCAAGCCTGCCTGCTGACTGTGGTCTCCCTCCATGGACCAGTCTGCGCCTGACTGCTCGCGATCAAAATGGCCTCGTCCAAACGAAGACTCCCCCGTGCGACCCGCCCGCCCAAATGAGGACCGCTGCAGGCGACCTGCCCTCCCAAAGGAGGACCGATCCTGGCGACCTTTCCCAAACGAGGCTTGATCAGAGTGGACACCTCGCTGATGCTGCTGCTGGAAATCCTGGCTTGGATGGGGAGGGCCACCCTGCTGAGTCAGCTCTTTCTCGTACTCCTGAAACACCGACTCATAGTCCTGGCCTTGTCCCCCTGACCGTGACCTGTTCTGGCGGAAGGCACGGGGACTGCCGCTCAAGTCGCGGCTGTAGGGCTGCTGGGTTTGGCGAGCCTCTTTCCGCTCCACATCTCTGCTGTGCTGAAAAGGGGAAGCAGAAAAATACCCTGATAGCTGGTAACTTACAGAAACCCATCTGTTTTGCAGTCTGTTTCCCCCACCTAGCTATGTCGCAACAGATCAAAGTGAAATTTTGAGGACTAGAAGTTGGAATGAAATTCTTGACTGAGAAGTTTATTGCTGTGATTTTCATTATTCTGACTTGTTCAAAAATCTTCACTAGGACAAATCTACAGGGCCCTGATCATCTAGTTCTGAGCTTGTAAAAACAGTTAATGTTGGACTTATGTTTCCAGTGTGTTGCATGATTACTGCATTCACCTGGGTCCCATCATACCCTTAACACATTTGCTGTTGATTGGTCACAGTGCCTACCAGCACTCAAACCTGCTGTCCCTTGACACTGATGCCTGAAGTATAACCTCTGTGTCCCATCCCAACCCCACTACCAGCACACAAGTCTGCTGTCCCATGACCCTGATGCCTGAAGTATAACCTCTGTGTCCCATCCCAACCCCACTACCAGCACACAAGTCTGCTGTCCCATGACCCTGATGCCTGAAGTATAACCTCTGTGTCCCATCCCAACTCCACTACCAGCACACAAGTCTGCTGTCCCATGACCCTGATGCCTGAAGTATAACCTCTGTGTCCCATCCCAACCCCACTACCAGCACACAAGTCTGCTGTCCCATGACCCTGATGCCTGGAGTATAGCTGTGTCCCATCTCATCCCCCCTACCAGAACACAAACCTGCCATCCCATGACCCTGATGCTTGGAGTATGACCTCAAATCCCATCTCATCCTCACTGCCAGCACACAAGTCTGCTGTCCCATGACCTTGGTGCTTGGAGTACGACCTTGTACCCCATCTCATCCTCACTACCAGCACACCAACCTGCTGTTCCATGACCTTGATGCTTGGAGTATGACCTCACATCCCATCTCATCCCCCCAACCAGCGCCAGCACACAAACCTGCAGTCCCATGACTGGAGCAGTGTGAGCGTGACCTCTGCGTCCCCTTCCCTCTCTGGGCCCGATGCTGCTGATGGAGGCCAGGGATGGGTCCACCTTGGCCAGGTTGGCCACTGCCCGACTGGGGTCCTTGTGGAACTCCTCCAGAAGAGCCAGGTTTCTCTTCAGCTCCTCTGCTTGCTTGGCCACCTCCATCTGCAGGGACTCTTGCAGGCTGATGTTCTGGGGGTTCTGGGGAACAACAGGAACTGTAATATTTGATCCACAAAACACTCACACGCACGCACGCCACTCACATACAAAAGAACACTCTCCTAGAAAAAAAGACACCACCCCTCCCCCCGACCAAGTAAAAACAGATTAATCAAACTGGTCTGACCAAGGAAGACTCAGCGCCTATCCTCATGCTCGGGTTAAACGCTGTCAGACAAAACATCCACAGCATGGACTTTGCCACAGAAGATTGTGTGTTTACTCACTGGAGGCTCAGCATGAAGAGGAGACGCAAGGAGACCCTGCCCCGATGTCATGGTAGCACTTGGACGTCCAGGACTTCTCTGGTTATTGCCCTGAGATGCCCCCCGACCCCTCTGAAAGTTTCGACCCCTGAACTGCGGTGGTCTCCCTTGGAATTCCTCTTGGTGTTGCCTCCCTTGGCGGGGTGGGGGAATCCTGGGTTGGTCTGAGGTCTGGTTCCCGTCAAACCAGGACGGTCCGTCTCGTGTCCTGTCTGCGTCTCTTTCATCAAACATGTAGTCGCCTCCCTGTTGAACAGCCAAATCCACATCTGCTATTTTGGTGTGAAGTAGTTTACCCCAAATCATCTGCGACTTAACTAAAAAGACAGGAAAATGACCCCAGGAAAGAATGTGATGAGCATGATTCTTAAACTGAATATTCTGGTGATACTGTGTTTTCCCCCTCTTTCTTCTTTGAAGTTGGGGTGCCTTTAACACACCACGCCTAATTCTTCATGTTTGTGTGGATCCCTCCTACAACGCGGTGACATTCTGTTAAAGATAAAGTGATTCAAACTACAACCATTCCACATGTCCATGTATTTTTAGCTGTTAAAACAAGAATGGTCCCAACCGGGAGGTTCTCACGGACAGCTTTATAAAAAAAATAATGCATCCAAGTCTTGGGGTTTTCATAAAATTAATGCTCTTGAAATGGAGAGTATGGGGGCAGGGATAGCTCAGTGGTTAAGAGTGCAGGGGCCTTAACTATGAATCGGGACTACGGTAGGCCAGGCCTAAACCAAAGTCCCTGACTTTAGAGTCCGAGACTTTGAGTTAGGCAAAGTTTGTATACTTGGACGTGGACAGTGGTCGAGACAACAGAGTCTCTGACTTCACGCTGATAAGAAAGTGGTCATCACACGCGTCATCGCTTGTGCTAACTTTAGACGGGGCAATCCCATCTCGGCATGCGCACCGACACGCTTCGTTCACTTCCCTGCGACATATTTCGCACGCGCAAACATCAGTAAACATAAACATTAGGCGAAGGCATGCCTGGCAGGCCCCGATTCTGGATGTGATTCGCCATGTTTTACTTCTGCAACACCCAAGCAATCTCGACGAGGTCATTATTCATAAAAACGCTGATCTCTCGACATCTTCGATGGAGTATTCTTCTTGGCATTTACTGAATCGAGTAACCGTAGCATCGTCTGCTGCGTCGGCCATTTTGAACTTGTCAGAAAGGCGAGTGGATGCTGTGAAATCAGGTAGCCTACACCGTGCAGATGAATTTAAATAACAAGAAAATAAATCAAGTGAGAATGTAAGACAGTAAGCAAACTTGCTCTCATAATAATTTGCAAACATTAAATCGTACGATCACATTAATCCGTCATTATGCCTGCGTCGCTCGGCGAGTGCGACCTTGCTTCCCTCCAAAATGAAAGAGCTTTGGCCGACGAACATCTAGTACTCATTTGACGAAGTAAACAAGAGGGGAAAAAAGAGAAAAAATTAATTAAAAAGAGAGAGAAACCGCTGGATTCAGACGTAAAGATGCAACAACAGCAAAAAACTAACAAAAACAACAAGAAAAACCAACTTTCCAAGCATAACAAGGCCAAAAGCAGTCATAGTCCCGGCCTACGACCTTTAGTCCAGTGAAATCGCTAGCCTAAATATTGGCTGTTTAGGCCCGAGGTTCGGCCGGACTTTGGTGTAGTCCCAGTCCATGGTTACCATTTTGGGGCCATTGTCAATAGCCTTGAGATTTAGGCCGGCCTACCGCTTTAGGCCCGATTCATAGTTAAGGCCCCTGGACTTGTGATCAAAAGATCGTGGTTTTGAGTCCATGCAGGAGCTGCGGGAGAATTTTCTTCTCCAGGATCAGCTTTCTGTGCTGGCTCTTATTTTGATATCCTTTCAACCCTATGTTACTGCAGTAGCATGCAAAAAAAAAAAATCCTGGTCATTCTGCTGAAAGTGCAGGTGGCTGGTTACAACTAAACACACATGCACCCTATGTTTGTGGCTTTGCATGAGGTGATATGATATGGTGCATGGTGTTTGGTGTACACATAACGCACTGAGATGGCAGCAGTTTTGAGTGGCATCAGCCATGTAAGAACCAAACAGCACTGCAGCTACACCACCTGGGTGGCTATTTAAAGTGCGCTTTAAAAAGCTACAGCCACTCATTTAGAGTCGCATGCGACAAGAGCGCAGTGACTTTGCTTGAGAGCAGAGAATAGCACTGTATAAAAGTGATCAACATCAACAGGACAGAAACTGGAGGCTAAATGAAGGTGATATATTACTTTAATTTCTTCTTTTTGTTTCAGATGACCTTGAAATAGGTGAATAATGTTATATGATCCCCCCCAGCCCCACCCCCCCAATCGTTTTTTTAGAATTGGAGTTAACCAGTGCTAGCAAGTGTCTGTCAAGACCAATGTACATACTTGAAAACTGCTCTGCTATGAAGTTGCACATGGGGGGCACATACATGATCTGTGTGTGCATGACTGTGGGCATACATGCATGCACCCACACACTGTGACTGCATGTGCATTACACGTGTGTGTGTGTGTGTGTGTGTGTGTGTTGTGTGTGTGTGTGTGTGCAGCATGTGGAGGACAGCAGAATGGCCAGTCAACCATGACAACTACATCACGGCATACCACATTTTGTCAGAAAACAACAAATGCGACTTGTCAATCACAAACACAGGCGAAGATGGGTAAACAAGCAGATCCAAAATGAGATATGTACACACCATTACAGTATCCCGGTCGTCCATTCTCTGCCGGTTTGACGCCTGAAAATCTCGACCATCATGGTCAAAGGAAGTGTCGTAAGAACCCTTTCCCACTGAAATTAGGAAGCACAAGAACGGTTTTGATTGTATGGTATCAACATGCTTGATAAGCAACATCAATGACTATAATAAAACT
This sequence comes from Alviniconcha marisindica, assembly GCA_018857735.1. Taxonomy (NCBI): domain Eukaryota; kingdom Metazoa; phylum Mollusca; class Gastropoda; family Provannidae; genus Alviniconcha; species Alviniconcha marisindica. The sequence continues at coordinate 2,142,155 of JABMCL010001464.1, forward strand.
AGATCACACCAAGCCATCCATGCTGCTGCTGTTGATGGTGACATCCAATACCGACAAAGATGATAACAATGACAGAAATAGACTATGTTGATAAATATAGCTGCTGATTTAGTGAAATAAAGTTCTCAAAGAAGCGGCACTGTTGCACCCAAACAGAAACTCTACTTATCAACACTTTCTGTACCACCTCCCACATTCCTCAGTTAGTTGTGCTCATGTTGCCCACAGACAGATGAAACTCCTACTTTTGATGTCTTGGAAAACAGCCAAACTGAAACCAGTTTTACAACAGACTTCTTTCTGGCGAAGGGAGATAATTCTGTCACTTCCTCTTGCATTGTGATGATGTTCAAATCAGCAGAGTTTTACTGATGCATCAGACGGAATTTCCATGAATGATGACCATGAGCACAAAAGTATTGAAGGTGAAAACTAGGAAAAGGAAAGGCATCCCGATTCTGAACAAACTAGGTAGGTTGAGAGAAACTGTGCGAGTCATGGCAACAGAGCAGTGCTGTCAATTTTTTAATATTTTTTTTTAACCTAATGAGCAAATGCTCTGACCACTAGCATTTGCAATATGAAATGTTCAATGTTTCCCTTGAACAATCTCAGCAGAGGCAAAAAACTCAGACGAATCACAGTCATATTCTTCACACGAGTCAAAGAATCACTGAGGCTGAGCCACAAAAACATACAAGGCAGTAGACAGCCAAACAGTTCAGTTCAAGATGGCACCTGTGTGCTTGGAAAAGCCCATAAAAAAAATCATGCGCTCCACCCTGTCTCTCAGAAGTTTCCCCAACGTTACCCAAAGATTCCCCAACGTTGCCTAAACACAGAAACAACAAGAACAACCTCAGAAACCTTGGTCTTCTAAATGATGTCTGGGTTTGTTTGTTTGTTTGTGTTTAGCCGAGGAAGGAGAAGAAAGACATTTTATACCACACCTGGCAGATGCTTGGCCGTGGGGGGACTGAACCGGCCCAAGGCCGGTCTCTCAGCATGTGGAGAGCTGAAACGACTGCGTTTCTGGGCGGGCTGCTCTCGCCTCTCCGCCTCCAGCCTCTTGCGTTCCTGCTGCTGCCGCAGTCTCTCGCGCTCCCGCTCCTGTTTCCTCTGGCGCTCTCGTTCCTGCTCCCTCTGGCGCTCCCTTCGGTGCTCCTCCTCCATCTGCTGCAGCTTGAGCGCCGCCTCCTCGCGGGCCAGCCGCTGGCGCTCCTGCTCCTGCAGGAGCAGCTGATTCTGAAGCTCTTTCTCCTGCTGCAGGCGCTTCTGCCTCTCCAGCTCCTGCAGCCGCAGCCTCTCCAGCTCCTGCAGCCGCAGCCTCTCCAGCTCCCTCTGTTTCTCCACCTCCCGCAGCCTCTCCAGCTCCCTCTGTTTCTCCACCTCCCGCTGCATCTCCAGCTCTCGCTGCAGGAGCATCTCGCGCTGAAGCTCAGCCTCTCGCTGCCACGCCAGCTCTCTCTGCCTCTCCATCTCCCGCTGTTCCTCGCGCATGCGCCGCTGCTTCTCCCGCGCCTGCTGCTCTTCCCGCCGGGCCCGCTCCTGCCTGCGCAGGCGCTCTTCCTGGGCCCTCTCCTTGCGCTTTCTCTCCCGTTCTCTTTCCTGCTCCTTCGCCTTTTTGCTCTCTTCCATCTTCTGCAGATCTCTCTCCTCTCGGATTTTTTGCCTTTGCCTCTCCCTTTCTTTTTGCTCCTTTTCCCTGCGTTCCCTGTCCTTCTTCTCTCTCTCCAGCCTTTCATGCTCTCTCTTTTCTCGTTCCTTCTTCTCTCTCTCTTTCCTCTCTTTGTCCCTTTTCTCTTGCTCCCCAGCGTCGGGTGCCTTGCCGTCCTTTTTCTCCTCTCCATCCATTGCATCTGGCTCTTCAAGCTCTTCTGTTTTGCTTTCCTTCTTCTCCCTCTCTTGGTCTTTCTTGTCTTGCTCTTCAAAACCCTGTTTTTCTCTTCCTTTCCCCTCTTCATCCTTCTCTAGCTCTTCAAGCTCTGAAGTTTTCTTTTTCTTTCCTTCTTGGTCCTTTTGTTCTTTCTCTTCAGGCTCCGGTGTTCTTCCCGGCTCCTTGGGTCCGGCTTCCTTTGTGCTGCTTGAAGACCTTGCCTCTTTTGTGCCGTCAGCCGACTTTTTGTCCGTTTTGCCTCCATCACTTCCCCTTCCACTGGACGAGCATGGTGACGACCTTTGCTTGCCGTCATCTTTGGCATTGTTTTTCTCAGCCAGTGAATCAAACGCTTTCTTCACCTCCTTCCTCTGGGCCTCTGTGGCGGAAGTGGCCGTGGCCCTTTGTCGCTGAAGCCAGGCCTCCCTCTGGTGTTCCTTCTTGGGGGTGGACTTGGGGACCTGTCCGGGGCTGGTTTTCTGGTATTTTTCTAATGCATCTGCACGCGCAGTAAGAACAGTCCGTCAGCAGAATGCAGAGAATGGGTGAAAACTCTTGCACATCATTGCAAGTGCCTCTTACCCTTCTAAGCTGTTGGAAGTCACACAAAAAGGCACTCTGCCGGTCAAAACGCCTTTTTTACAAGTACATGGTAATACTTACAATTATGTTCAGATATTTACAATGATATGCTGGCAAGCTGCCACAGGACATTTGTCACTGTAGCTCTCCCGAGTACATGGTACACCAACGAAAAAAGTATCATTGGCATGATCTTATCAATGAACTGCAAGTGTACATAACACTCACACAAAGCTTCAACTCAGCTGTTCACAACATACACACAGCATATGGCTTTCATTTTCATGATCATCACCAACAAACATCAACTGTTACACCTACCCTGCTGAGACAGGTCAACGGTGCCCATCTGAACGTCTCGACCATCGACATAAAACTCGGTGAAACCGATGAGGTGATGGTAGGCCATGTTCCTGTCCTTCATCTGCAGAACTGCAGACCTGCGCAACCACCACAAGGCCATGACAACACTGTACACTGGAATGCTTTTTTGTTCCAAAGTAGTAAGAGGTCAGTGAAGGGGAGGTGCAGACTCCAAGCACTGGCTTACCACATTCTTCCTCCAACCTCTGCCATAACTGGTTATGCCATAGGTCTCCGAAAACTGTAACCTACCTGACAGCTTTTCCTTGGTGCTCAAATGGCATCAAGTTTGTAACCAACGATTCAAATTATATCAGGCGTTTCTTTTATAACTATCCACATTGCTTACACCATCACACATATAACCAAAAACTGTCTGAATCAAGACAGAACTCATTTCGCTCCTGGGGTGGACACGCATCATGTTTATGTGTACGTGCTGTGTTGCTTTTACACAAATTATAGTCTTATTAGTACCCAAACCCTTCTGAGGGTGCTGACAGCGTCAGTGACGGCTGTGTAAAGATGAGGAGTGCCCCCTCAGTGGTGGAACCAATTCTGGCAGAGTTTGGAGGAGGCTTGGAGTGTGGGGGAGGTGGTGAAGGTGATGGGCATGGCAAGGGCACACACATGAAGCAGGTTTTACTTTTAGCAGTACTGGCCAGAAGCCTATTAGGAGGTGAGTTGGCTGTCAGTAGTGTGCACTTTACTGGTTTGAATGTCTTTGGTACTTTACCTTGTGAGGGCCTATATATGACTGTATGCACTGTGAGCGCTGTGAACTCACATGTTTTGGTGTGGAAGCTTTTATGTGACATACATAAATTTTCATTCATTTATTCAAGTAGAACTGGTTGGGGGGGGGGGGGGGGGGGTGCGTGGATTGGTGGAAGGACTAGCTTCAAATGCGTCCTGGGCTGAAATTGCTGGAACAATTCTAGTCTTGTTGCAGAGCAAGCACACAAGAGAACACACGGTGGAGTCTTGACTCTGAACTAGTTCAATCAACGTGACTGACATTGAGGTGTGTCAAGCGTGTAAACCACTCACCCAACTTTACGCAGAGCACACCATTCATCTATACCTCAACCAAAATCGCCCTGAACAGCAGCTAAGAGCTGCAATGTATCAAAACCAATACCACTGATACGTGGTCTGCTTGAGCAAGCATGGACCTTTGCGGGAAACTAGCATTCAAATGGTTGAAGTTGACATCTTGGAGTTGGTAGACCTCTCCAATAACAGCCCATGACTGTACCCCCACACAGCAATCCAACAGCCCACAACAGACATATATCTCAGACAGTGGAGCTGCACATGCACACTCGTGCTGGCAAAAGCTGTTTGTTCCACGGTGCTTGATCAAGCAAAGCACTGACACTGGGACAAAGAATGAAACATTAACAGAAAGATATGGACCATACTGAATTGAAGCAGTCTGCATCAGTATATGACGGGCACATGGTGGATGTAGCACAGAGAACTAAGCCATTGTTGGAAAGGCACGACGGAACTGATAGTTCACCCCAATGCATGGGAGATGCTCTGAGTGCATCTGCCTTTCACCATATATATGCAGTGTCTCCCATCTTCATCCAGGTTCACTCTGACCACAGAGGGGTTGATCCTCACAGTCACATGTTATACACACACACACACACACACACACACACACACACACACACACACACAGACCATTACAACTGCTGAAAATAAATTTGCCGTGCGCAAGCAACTGAACAAAGCGCTACTGTAGCCCCACAGTTGAGGCCAAAGTCTGGCGAGCGACAATAGCCTGGCCTCGGGCAGTGAGTTCTGCTTTTACTACAGGACATCCATCAGCACCACCTCGTGTGGTGCTGCCCTGGCTGCAACAGAATGCAAGGGGTCTCCGAGTGGTGCCCGCAAACTCACCTGATGTCATCGGACACCTTCACCAGCCCCACCTTCAGGCTGCGCGGGAACAAAATCTTCAGAAAGTTTTCGTCCATACTGGGAGGGAGGTTATGCAAGAAAAGCGACCTTTGCTTTACACTTTTACCTGAAACGGAAACACATGCCATGTTACGACAAAAAGTGAAACTGTGCAGTCGCTGCGGAGCAGAGCCCCAACTCTGCCTTGTCCACTGTGTGCTGTACACTCCTTGGCCAACTGGATGGCAGCATCAAGAATCATGCATTCAGGCCAATGTCAGTGCTGGCTGGTGCCTCGCACATCAGCACAACCTCTGCCTCGTCTCCTCAATCACTGGTCCACACGTACAATGCCCAGAAATTCATGTACAAACAGAGAAAACAAGCCAATGGCATCGTCACCTTTCTAACACACCAGGCCTGGCAATCTCGATACACAAAGCAGAACTGCTGACCTTGACAGAAGGTAGTTGTCCACATTTCGTGTACAAACGCGTGCATGCCAAGCTACCTCAACATGACAGCATGGGAAAGTCTGCCTTTTACGTCACTAACGAAGAAGCTTATTTAGATCAGATACATGACAGGACGGGAATTAGTCTGCCTTTCACACCATCAGCAAAACAGCCCATTCAGATCAGACACATGACAGCAGGGAAAAGCCTGCCTTCTGCGTCGTCATCAAAGTGTGACACTTTGCATCGCCAATGAAGGGGCTCATTCACATCATGCATGTGACAGCATGGGAACATCTGCAGTCCTCACTGGTTTCTGACACCCTCCATCTGGGGCTCTGAAGGTCACCTAGAGCTGGACAAGATTTCGTGGGTGCAACCGTTTTCCTGCACAGAGATACATGTGCATTCCGTGTTACTCTGCCATCCAAACAGCTGCACACTGACTTCTGGGGTATGATGCGGATGTCATATAAATCACAAACGAAATAAACGTTTTTGTTTTAAACTGCAGTCACGCTGTGACATCATTAAAGAATCCATGGTGTAATGAGATTCTCAGGTCTAACGACTATTACATGGAGGGGAAAACATTTCAGAATGCCTCCCATCCATGCCAGAGAAGAAACAAGAATTTTTTTACGGCAACACTGTTTTTTCATCCACAAAAGGCAAAAATGGGCCAAAAAACCAAGTCAACACACAGTTTTGTCAGGGACTAAATACTGAAATCTAACTGCAGCAACACTCCAAACTTCATCTTGTCAGTGGGTCGTTTCAGACAGGTGGGTGGAGCTGGTCCAAAAAGGGGGAAGAGTACAACAATAAGTAAAGTAAAAGCATGACCAAAAACAATGTCTCTGTCGACAATGCTTTCAAACCACTGTTTCCAGAGGGACCATTTCCATGGTTATTTCCCCGATGACACGAACCAGGGCAGGATCCAAATGTCTTCATGGAGCAATATGTTCTGCAAACCAAGACAAGGCACAGAACTGCATCAAAGTATGCAACATGTCAATATAATCATGCCATGATCAATCCCTCAAAAAGGAGGTTAGGATTTGAGTAAGGCACCGCCAGCGTAATGTTCTGGCTTGCCTTGAAGCTGCACTGGGTTCATAAAGTGGTGGACAAGGTTAAGCTGAGATCCCAACCACATGTGTCATAATTATGAACCAAGTGCTAGTGCTGTGAGACACATGGACAGAATTCAACATTTCTTCTTTGTCTCTTCAGAAGTTGCACACTCACTTAGCTCTTGGTTTTTGTTGTTGTTGTTTTGTTTTTCTTTGTTTTTTCTTTCCCTTTCGTCATTTGAACACAACTGCTAGTCACCATCACCAAGTCCACTAGTGATGGTCCAACAATTCCCCAGACCGATGATTCTCTTGGCACTCACAATACACACCAAATGTTGAGTACACCACACTTGACAAAACTGCAGGCATCTTCCACTGGTGCTGCTGCACGTGTGGACCACCCATCTGCTGAAGGCTATTAAACAGCAGACTGAGCGGTGCTGGCATTAATGAAACAGGAACAGTGCAGGTACAGGAACTGGGGCTGATTTTACTGCTTACCATCTGAAAGCCTTGCAACTTACAAAGTTACATGTGTAGCTGGTTCAGTTCAATCCCATCTACCACAAGGGATTTTTCAAACGGTTCAATGCCGGCTGCTGGAGGCCAGGTTGTGAAGCCAGCCTTGGCTTGGCTAGACAGGAGGGCTTGCATCCAGAGTCCACCCATTCGGATATCAAAGTCAAATACATGGCCAGACATTTCGAATCCCCCATGGCTCCTGTGAACACGTGGATGATGATCTCAAACTGCATCTGAAGACTTTGATTTAGAAGTCCTCAGTTTCCCTCCATGGGAGAGATGCATTCTGCAATCTGGAATGGCCACCTCGTGAGAAGAAGCCATCAGCACCCCCCCCCCCCCTTTAGTTTTTCTTCTTTCCCTTTTGACTGCTGTGAAGGATGCAGAATAATGCTGACAAGCTGCCAAAAAGCAAAACTTGTGCAATATCCTCTCCTACAATGCAAGCTGCACCAGGTCACCAGCGAAGCTGTCATCACTTCTGCAGCTGTGTGTCTCTGTTCTGAAATTAACTGGCCTCAAAAACCAACAACTTTGTGCAAGCTATGCAGGTCACAGTCCTTGCAGAATAGGCGAAGCAGCCGTTAGTTCCAAAAGAGCTGTCCAAGTGTTGTCAGCCTGCGGTGATTCATTCATCTTTCTGGGCATGCCAGCAGGAAGGTGAAGACGGCTTGCAGAAAGGAAACCATACCACTGAGGCAAAATAAGCTGCCAATCACGGCTGCCCATGGTGAAGAGCCAAATGGATGAAGTCTCTTCAGCCATCAAAACAGCCACATCTTCGCTGCAATGTCAGGCAGTCATGACGTGGAATGATGGACAGTGGGCCACAAAGCTGCTTGCGGTCAAGATGTGGATTATCAGCTCTGCTGCTGCTCATGGGCAACCAGTCTCTGTCATCTGTTGACCTGTGGACTGGACAGGCTGGACATAAGAAGTTTGTCCTGTTCCTCTTGCCGAAAAGATGAAACAACGCAGTCCTCTTTCTTTGCTGAAGCCATGGTAAGACCAAGCAGGACACGGAAAGCTTGTGCCCACCTCTCCATCTTGCTGGAAAGGTGAAACAATGTGATCCTCTTCTCTGCTGAAGCCAGGGTAAGACCAAGGAGGGCACAAGAAGCATGTGCCTTCCACCTCCTCATCTTGCTGAAAAGGTGCAGCCATCTCATCCAGCTGTCTGTTGGAGCCAGGATGGGGAACTGGACAGATGCAGTAACTTCTATATCCAGCCCTTGTGTCCATAAAGTAGAAAGCAATCTGATCCTCCTCCTTCAGGACCCAAGGCGAAGATGGGGAACTGGACAGATGCAAGAACTGCTCTTCTATATTCAGCCTAAATGTCCATAAAGTAGAAAGCAATTTGATCCTCCTTCTCCTGGACCTGGAGCCAAAGGAGCACCGGAAGTTTCCACTCCACTGCTAGCACTTACCCTCCTGCTGGTGTTCAAAAACTGAAGCAAACTGATCCTCCTCTCAGCCGAAGTGAGGGTGGAGCTGGACGGATTATAAAAAGTCTGTCCTCCACAGCTTTCTATCTTCTCTTCTGCTTTTCATTTGGACACAGCACTTCAAGCACCCTTGCCAATAATGCAACTGGACGTTGCAAAGTGGATTCCATTTAGGGAAGGTTGGGGTGGGGAGTGGGGTGGTGGGCGGTCAAGATGGGAATGAGGAAATGGGACAACGGTACACCGGTTAATCTTCAGAATTACAGCTCCACTGCTGCAAAACTGAGACTGGCATGCTCAAAGCTTTTCATATTCTTGAAGCAGACCCCCAAAAGCTTCGATGAAGCTGACCACTGAAATGTGTGACAGGAGGCTGAGAAAACTTGCTGTCAGCTCGGAGTGAGAGGCAAGCCATGCCCGCTGCTCAAAAAGGCACACCACCACAACAGCTGCACAGGCTCATGGAAATCGGGTGCCGTCTACAAAGCCTGGTGAAATGGGTGAAGCTTCAATGACAAAGCTAAATGCCATCAAGTAGCTGATGGTTTGTCAATGATCTTAATCAGTAATAAGTTTGTTCTTAGTAGGGAATAAAAATCCCCCCACTTTTTCTGTCCAAAGACACCTGTGTGTTGTACTTGTAGCTGTTTTTAAATAATGAAAACATTTTGTCAGAGCACATGTTTTTGCATGCAGTTTGTGGCATTCCCCACTGATGGAACAAGTGAAAATTTATGCATGCAAATGCTCATGTCCAAAAGTGTTATGTTTCCAAACCCACATACTAATGCTGCCAGATCAGGCACAGAGTTTGAAAATAAAAAGGCATTCCAAGGGGAACTTCCTGAACAGCTTCATCTCTGGAGCTTCATTTCAACTTAGCGATGTGCCAAGTGCAAGAGATAGTTCAGACTTACTCAGAGTATCAGCAGTTATTCTCTTTGAAGCCAGCTGGTTTCAAAAATATGATGCTCCGAGAGCATTCACGGCAAAATATCAAACTCATACCTGGTCTTCCAGTTGTTGTTGTTTTGTTGACTTAGGGCAGTTAGATCACCAGGAGGTGGTGGGTGGGGGGGGGGGGGGGGGGGGGGGGAAGAAAGATGTAAAATGAAGTTGAAAGAGGCTTAGATCCACCTACCAATCCAGCCATCCGAGTCCTGCAGAAAGCGTCGCGTGTATGCATTCTTTTGATTGAATGTGACTGAAAAGAACCGAAAAAAGAACATTATATTTACTACAAGGTGCCAATAACTGTTACACAAGATTCCCCACTTAGAACCATTTCCTTTTTCTCACTGGTACTACACTTATAATGTAAAGCTACACTAACACTGTAACATTCACTGTCAAATCAAGAGGTGGAACAATGACAGAATTTCAATTGTTACGATAATGTTATCATGACTCCTTCCGCCAAGACGGCAAGTGCTTGCTCACACTGAGAATAATGTATGCTTTGTTTTGAACATAGGAACCAATACATTCTTTAAAAAAAAAAAAAAAGGAACAAAACTAATCAATACAGTCTGTCCAAAAGCAAAACTATGACTATGTCAGTATGTGCTGTTAAATCCCAAGACGGTGCTACAAATCACAAACCAGCAAGCCGTTTCACAATCATATACTTCATTTAAACTTGAAAATAAAACTGTACTGTGAAGTTGAAGTTACAAATAAAACTCCAAGCTGAAGCTTGCCCCTGTTACTTAGAGTAAAACTGTACTTTAAAGTTGAAGTTACAAACCAAATTCCAAGACCCTGTTGAACAGTTACAGTAATACTGTTAAGCTGAAGTTACAAACAAAACTCCAGGCCCTGTTAAACAGTAAACCAAAGAAGACAAAAAAATCATCAGCTCTGCCCACCTCTGTTGATGAGTTCTGCATACTCTGTGGGCTGAGCCCTGCTTCTGTCGCCGTGTCTCTCCTCTTTCACAGACTTTATGGCCCGTCGTCGCTCCACCTCAATGGTCATGAAGTTGGAATTGAAGGTGTTGTACAGAACCTTCTCCATCAGCCGAGCGATTCTTCCACCAGACACAAACAGCTCCATCACTCTAGCAAAGAGGGGTGTGAAAGGGAATGAAAAGTTCAAACTGTAGCCAGCGTGGGTTGCACTGTAGGACTTGATGATATGATGATGATGATGATGATGTCCACTTTGTAATTATTTATAGCGCAATGCACATGATTCCATTAACTTGAATGCTCAGTGTGCTTCTAGTGATTAGTACAGTGGAACCCCTGATGAGTTAGTTCGTGGATTTTAATGTTATGTCAGCCATACAGGGTCACCAGGACCCTGGATGAAAGACTGGCCATCTCTGTCAGGACCATATTTCCTACGTTTGCTGATCCTGATTTAGGAAATACATCCGTGCATATTTGTGTCTACGTAAATGAAACCCTGAGAAAGGACCACCTCTTTTTCAACATCGCTTTTGCTTGATTTTCAGCAGCAAGGTCTTACAGTTACACCATGCACATGGTACAGCCCCCTCCCCCACCCCATAATAATTTCAGGTTGTCAAGTGGCAAATAAAGCAGCTCTTTCCTGTACAACACTGTATGGATCTATCAATAAAAAATGTAGGTACATGTCCTGAGCGGAGTTGCATGTGTGCACATCATCGTCAAACTGAAGATGACCACACAGCACAATACGCACTGTGCCATCCTACAGTCTGCTGAACTTTCACCTAACTGAGACAGTGAGAGGAGTCAGTTGGCTGGGTACTGAACTCTGATACAGCTGGCTGTCCTGACAAAAGCTGTTTAACATTTTCTGCACATAAATTTCCAAGTAAACTACTAAAGTTTGTATACCACAGGCACGCACACACACACACACACACACACAAACCGGGATGCTTACTTGTAGGGGTGCTCGTACAGGAAGCGAACAGAATCAGCAGTGGCTGTGATGTCAGCTATTCCACTTCGTGCATCACGGAAATCATGGAGCACCACAGGGCGAACACGGACACGATACTTGAACGAATCTGTGCACAGACATCACCATCCAAGCAACACACAGCTGCATGATCAAATACAGCGACACACAAAAAGGTTTGCTTTAAGTAACTTAGTTAAAGGCTATATTTTTTACTTTGTTTTTTACTTACACTGACAGTGAATGACAGAATGTAATAAGTATATAACCAGCCAATATTATGAACATATTGTACAACATATTTAATTTTAACTAAATTTAAGTCAGTTATCTAACATGAAATGTGAAAATGATCAACAGTTTCAAATAAGCTGATGAAAGGGCTCTCCTGGTCTCATGCTAACTCTTGAAGTCTAATATTGTGTAATAATATATTATGCTTTCATTTCATTAGTTTCACTGCTTTCAGTGATCTCAGTACACCTCCTTAGTTATGACTGCTGCATCACATTCACAGTCACACCTATTCATAATCATAGACATAGTGCATGGCAACAAGCAATTTCATAATTAACCTAAAGAAAAGCTTCAGGAGTTGTCTTTGAAATTAATGAATTCAGTCAAAGGGACATAGATTGATTGAATGTTAACAACTTTTCTTTAACAATAACAATAATAAAGGTTTTCACGAAAGAGCTAAAACTACAACTAAAGTACAAGGCAAAATACACTACATACTGCCATTAATGGTCACATATCAAAGTTTTCATGTGTCAAGACATTTGTGGTTCAGATATTAATTATTAAATGGTAATACTAATAGTAATACCCCATTCATAACGTTAACAATCATCTCAACCACTGAATCAGGCTCATTAAAAACAAAACAAACAAAAAACTCACGTTTGTCAAAAGCAGGTCCCAGGTAAGCAAGAGGAATGCAAACCCGACTTTTGACTTTTGAAATCTGTTGAAGTGCCCGCTTTCTCTCGCTTTCTTCTTCTTGTTCTGCCGCTGTTTTTGTCTTGGTGTCACTGACTTTCTCCACATCACTGTCTTTCTTCCTATCTTTTTCTGTGGAATCATTCAACTCATCCTTTCCTCCCCCACTTGCAGTTGGTGCTGAACGTTGCACTTCATCTGCCTCTCCATTATCTGTGCTGGTCAGGTGTTCCTGAGGTGGATCCACATCCATCTCTCCTTTGTTTCCTTCTGCCTGTGTCATGTTCCTGCTTTCTTCTAGCAAGCCGACACCGCTGCCAGCATCAGCAGCAGTTTTGTCTTTCTCCTCTCCTTGCTCCTCCATCAGAAGATCTTCAGCTGCCTGTTCTTCCTCAGAATCACCAGCCTCATCAATCACTTCCCCAAAATTGAACAGTTCCTCGTCAAAGTCTTCATTTTGTTCCTCCGGCTCTCCAACTTCTGCCAAGCCCTCTTCTGCCTGCTGGTCTGTCTCAACAAACTGCTCCAGGTCAAGACTAATGTCATCTGCTGCATCTCCATAATACTCTTCATCTCCAGCTTCAAACGGCTCCTCCATCTCTTCAAACTCGCCCCCTTCCACTTCTCCTGAGCTGTTGATTCCCTCTGCCTCTCCCTCCATTTCATGTTCTTCTGGTTCTTCACCAAAGCCTTCCTCACAGTCCTCTCCTGCATGTGCTTCATTGTCTACTTCTTTCCTACCCTGTGCATGAAGTTCTGCTTCAGCATGTTCCTGGTCATCACCTGGAACTTCACGGCCTTCCTCCTGGTCAGCTGCAGTCCTGCTCTCCCCTTGGTCCACTGATCTCCCTCCAGAGGCTGTGGCCTGCACTGCTGTTTTATGAGCGCCTCCACGCCTCCCCCGTCCACCTCCTCTTCCTCTAGCTACCATGATGCTCCAGTACTGAAATAGTCTAAACTGGCAAGCGTCGGCTACGATATGGACCAGTTTAATTGCAGTAGATTTATCTGAAACAAGTAAATACACAAATTAATGATCAGATTTATTCTCTTCTAAAGTTTTATCACTAATGCTTCGTGATGCACAGCTTAAAAATAAACATGTGAGAATTAATAGTCTCAACAGACTCCCCTGCTGAAACAACAACGTTCCCTGTGAACCTGGTTCTGTACACGGTAGAACTCAAGAAAAATGGTCCGTAGGGAGTGTGACCGATGAGCCAGACGACCATGCTCATTTACATAACAAATCAACTGCAGAAAAACAAGAACTCTGTCCAGAACACAAATACATTTACGCTTTACTGAAAACAGCATCAGGCTGTTAAACTGACATTAGTAATATTAACAGGCACATATAATTTACAGCTCTACATTTTCTCTTTAGTCTTACTTTCTCACCCGCTCCGGAAGTCAATTGTGCGCCCTTGCGCCTGCGCGCAGAGTATGAGGTTTGCGGCAGGTAGATGCAAACCTCGCTCGACCTACCGAAAACATCCGAATTTATCTTTTTTGGGGAGGATAGGGATCCACAAACTTGCCGTGAGAGAGAGCTTTAATTCCTTCCACTAACCAAACGGCCAGGTGCCGATAGTCCGCCACCGCTGTGCACCCCAGCCCGTCGCACCAGAGACACTACCGGCTGTAGTCAGTATCTATGGTGCTGGACTAGGTCAAGCGACCACGAACGACGTATTTTACGCCCCCCCCCCCCCAAAAAAAAAAAAAAAAAAATGTGCGCGCGCGTGCATGCGTGCCTGTGTGTGTTCTTCAGTGTGGGTGACCACAGCTGAAGACTCATCAAGGAGATGCACTGGCAGTGTGTGAATGACTCAAAAACCGAACCCACTGTTGTGAACCGATACGTGAAACCGTCGATTTTTTTGAAAAAAATATGGCGTGCTTCGATGAGATAATACACTGGCGCAGCGCCTATATGAGAGAAAATGTCCATTTCATACCGAGTCTCGCCGGTATATAACTGACAGTCGACACGAAGTGTCACAGCATTTTGTCAGCCTATGACCTTATATATTTTGGCACTGGTGATTCCCTTACCGTGGTAGCACGCACTGACGAGCATAGGCCTTCTTCTTACATAAAGCGGCCAACATCATTTTGTTGATGGTCCTGTAGCTACTGAGGAGGTTGCGAAGATTTGGGTCATTCTCGTTGTGGTACTTAGTGAGCGTAGGCAAAGCTGAATCGGAGGGGGGGGGGGGGGGGGGCGAGCGATAGGGCAGGGTATGGGCGCGGGCTGGGGGAGGGGGGGCCGAGGGGACTTTCAGTTGTATTTACAGGAACGAGTTGAGCCTGGACTTAAAACAGTCCAGTGACTCAGCTGTCACAACTTCCTGGGGCAGTCGGTTCCAGCCTGGTATGGTCCTGAACCAAAGCCACAGAACAGAACATACATACCGAGTGACGGTTCAAGTCACCGCCCCCCCCTCCCCACACCAGTCATTGAGGAACTGTGATGTTTACATTGTGTATTTGTTTTGTTTTTGTTTTTTTGTATATATATATATTTATTTATTTTGGGGGGGGGGTTAATAAAATGTTCCTACTGAGTTTTACAATAACAAAGGGGGTGTGTGTGTGTGTGTGAGATGAAGAGAGAGAGAGAGAGAGAGTCTAGTGTATGGAGGTTGTACTCCCACTCATACAGAGACCAACAACAACAAATGTGTTTCCAAAATAAATGAACTTCATGCTATCATGCCTTTAGGATCCCACAAACAAGTTCCGTGTGTCAGTTGATTTAGTTCCAAACAAATGTGTCCCATACCCATTGTCCATGTGAATGTGCAATTTGTGCAAGTACCTTTGGGTATGTTTGGATGTTTGATGCGGCAGTCAAAATATTACACTGTTTAGGATATAGAATCAGTCTTGAATTCCATTTCAAAATATTACAGTTTAGGAGAGAATCAGTCTTGAATTCCATTCTCTCTTCAAAAATAAGTAGTTGCTTCAAAGGATATCTGTATGTATCCTTACGACTGTGACACCAAATTTCATATTAAAGATGCAAAGCATATCCAGCGATTTTATGAAGGAATCAATGCCAAAAGAAGTTCACAATTCTGAGAATGCATACTAGTTCTTTTAAACCAAAGGTCTTTCAGACTGTGATATCATGGCATTTTGCGTAAGCATTGTGCATGCACTTTTTTTCTGTTTTGTTGTTGTGCAGCCCCAAGAATGAGAGCAGATGTATGCTCTAATTTCAGAATCCAAATGCCTCTTTCCCATAGCCCCATGCCTAGCTTATATTTTAGTGATGCTGTTTGTGCTGTTCTCATACAACTAGACACAACTTAACTATATATGTACTTTACACATGTTGAAGATCAGTTCCAGCAATGCAGTTTTTTTTTTTTAGTGTGTGTTTTGTTTCTTACATTTCACATTACCCACATACTGAGGATGAGAGGGAGAGACAGAGAGAGAGAGATTTGCCAGTACACGTATCAAAATGGAGCAGCATTTCATGAATAAACTGAACAGGCACATGGCATACAAAAATTCTAGATTTTATTATGCTCATAAAATGAATATGCATAATCATGAATTGTTCATGTGATGCACAGTCAAAACATGACCACCTGAAAAGAACAGCATGGAATGAAAATGAACAAACACACACGCACACCCACCCACACACACACATGCATACACACAAACACCACATTCATTCAAGGTGGAATATGAGGTACAGTTACAAAAACAGTCAAATACAACAGGGCCCCTAACCCTAGCATGTGTTCTAGCAGATTACATTTTCATTTGTTCCTTTTAACTAGCATTATCAGAAGATGTTCTGTTGTCCAGTAGGACAGAAGAGGAAATCTTAAGTTCTGACCATGCTGTTAAACTTAAAGCAATAATAGTCATTTGATTCTTTTACACCTAAAGCACACACCTTTGCTTTCTAGCATATATAACTATTTAAACATGGCTAAGTCATGTTCAGCCATTTACTTGCTCCCAAAAAATATTTTAGTGTGATCTTCCAGAGGCTGCTGTGACCTTGAGAGTCAACAGAGGTCACAGAAAGTGTACTGGTCAACAGGGACACAGACTCTCCTTTTTTCACTTAAGTCAGTAAAATATAATAATAATAATATTAAGGAACTTATAGAGTGTTTTTGGAAAAACTCAAAGCGCTTTACAATTTCAAAAACAACAACATACAATGCACAAATACCCATAATTAAACAAATCAATAGTATACAAGTGTACAAAACATAAGAAAATTAACAAACATCTTCATACAAGACATGGCGAAAACACAAGCGCACAGTCGCACGCACACACACAGAAGATCACAAGCACACAATGCCACTAAAAAGCACACGCACACTGGCTCACACACACTGCTGAGGACATGGGGCATCCTTGTAATATTTGTAAATGGATCAATCAAGGTTTTGCACTTTTATCCAATGTATACATTAACTCTGCAAATGGCTCAACAGATACACAGACACATTTGTGTTGTTGTGAGTCAGTAAAGTCTGTGCATTGCTCATGAGGATTATTAGATCAAGTAAGGTTTTGCACTGAAAGCTTAATCTGATACACACTGTACTCTGCAGACAGCACTAACCCCATTTTTGGGGTCAGCTCTAATCACAGTTTTGTGTACCAGCTCTAATACAACTTTGTAGACCTGTTCTCATTATGCCTTGGTCATTGTGACCTTCACATCTGCATTTTGCATTCATAATTATGGTCTTTTGTGAGCAGTAATAATGGTGTACTCCACTGGAGAATCCAAAGTCCAGTACCTTTCACCTTTGTTGTCAGGTATGTCTTAGTAACGCTCCAAATAGCCCTAACTTTGCCAGAATCGTTGGTACTCTTGACCATATCTATCACGCACAAAAGAACCTCCATGCTGCACTGACAATGCATCATCCTCATATAATCCCTCTGAAAGTGGCCAGTGTCCGACCTCCTCCTCATCAGGAGCAACCCTGCTTGGCCATTTACGCCATTCTTGGCTCCTGTCCATTTCATACCAACCGTCCTCTTGGGAATTTCTCCAGTTGTGTTGCTGCCTGGGGCTTCTCTGCTGTACTGACCAATCCTGGTGAGTTGGTGGAGGGCGACTGCCTTCACTAGGACACGTGAACCGGTTTGTCTCATCACTGGAAGACCTGAACCAGTTTTTCTGTACTGACCACTCTTGGCGAGTTGGTGGAGGGCGACTTCCTTCACTAGGACATGTGAACCGGTTTGTTTGTTGAAGGTGACTCTCTTCATTGGAAGACCTGAACAAGTTTTTCTGAACTGACCACTCTTGGTGAGTTGGTGGAGGGCGACTTCCTTCACTAGGACATGTGAACCGGTTTGTTTGTTGAAGGTGACTCTCTTCATTGGAAGACCTGAACAAGTTTTTCTGAACTGACCACTCTTGGTGAGTTGGTGGAAGGCTAGGACATGTGAACCGGTTCGTCTGTTGAGGGCGACTCTCTTCATTGGAAGACATGAACCAGTTTTTCTGAACTGGCCGCTCTTGGCGAGTTGGTGGAGGGCGACTTCTGTCACTAGGACATGTGAACCGGTTTGTCTGTTGAGGGTGACTCTCTTCATTGGAAGACCTGAACCAGTTTTTCTGAACTGGCCACTCTTGGTGAGTTGGTGGAGGGCGACTTCTTTCACTAGGACATGTGAACCGGTTTGTCTGTTGAGGGTGACTCTCTTCACTGGGAGACCTGAACCAGGTTTTCTGTACAGTTTTGCGGTACTCTTGGTGAGTTGGTGGTGGGCGACTTCCTTCACTAGGACACGTGAACCGGTTTGTCTGTTGAGTTTGACCTTCTTCACTGGAAGACCTGAACCAGTTCACTGGCCACTCTTGGTGAGTTGGTGGAGGGTGACTTCCTTCACTAGGACACGTGAACCGGTTTGTCTGTTGAGTTTGACCTTCTTCACTGGAAGACCTGAACCAGTTCACTGGCCACTCTTGGTGAGTTGGTGGAGGGTGACTTCCTTCACTAGGACATGTGAACCAGTTTGTCTGTTGAGGGTGACTCTCTTCACTGGAAGACCTGAACCAGTTGTGCTGATGCTGATTTCCTTGATCTGAACACCTGAACTGATTGGCCCGCTGGGGGCGAACGTGTTCTGAAGGCTGGAACTGGTTTGTCTGTGGTGGACGACCTCCTTGACCAGTAGACTGAAACTGGTTTGCCTTTGGAGGGTACTGTGTCTGAGTCTGTTTTCTGAACTGCAACAGGTGGGTTTGGCTGCAGTGTGTACTTTGCTGATGGAGCTGTTGGACTCCGTGGTGCGTTGCTTGGTCATCAGCTCCCTGCACAGAAGCATGTAATTATGACAGCATGAATACAAATTTATACAACCTTAATGATAATAATAATAATAAAGAGGATTTCCAGAGCGCCCATCTATTGCACAAGGTGGGAGCACAGGGCGGAGAGTGGAGAATGGCGCGATATAAAAGCGATCAATAATAATAATATGTTGGCATTTGTCATCACTGGTGAAGAAGACTGTGAATCCTCATGGATATGCAGAGTGAAATGAATAAAAGGGGTGCTATATTGCACTTATCATCATGGGTGAAGATAAGGATTCCTCACAGATACGTAATAATAATAGATAACTTTTGTATGGCGCTATTCTCTATCTACACAAACTCACTGCGCATGATTGTGCATGCACAGAAGCATGTTCAACCCTGACCTTTCCCCAGAGATTAAAACTAGCTGACTGACAAGACCAAATTACACAAAAGGTTAAGAAGAATGTTTAATTTAATCAGACACTCCAAAACATGCACACATTTTTAGTGAAACCAGCTTTTTTTCTCTCCAAGCAACAGACAATTGAATCAAATCCAAAATCAGGGCTGCTATAACCTACACCTAAAGTGCATGTTACCCAGAACAGGTTACATAAGACTACAAAACTGATTATAATTTGGCGAGCTGTAACAGTACCAACCCAATTGTTTTGCACAACACTGGCTAATAATAACACACCACCATGCCTAGTTTAGGTTACAGAAGGTTGAGCAGTTCTGAAGACATTTATTAGATCACGCAGACACGGTGATTCCAATGTATACCCCCCTTCCCCATCTTTGTTTGGGAGATAGAAAGAGATGTGCATGCTTCAATTTGTGTGAGGGGGGTGGGAGTGAGGGGAGGCATGCGTGCGCATGTGTGCATTTGTTAGTATGAACTGTAATATGGTTATTTGTGCTTAACTCCTTCATCTATGTTTTGGTAGTATGATACGACTGTGATTGTCAAACATTACTATTCAGTATTCACTTTTGAGGACGTCGTAACGTTGCTGCATACAGTCCTTGCCTGTGAATGCTCAACATTCTTGTTGATTCCTGTTGCAGCCACTGCGATGTTGCTGTTAGGAATGCTGCCACCTTCTTCTGTCTGCTCTGTGTGCAGCTCTTTGGATGCAAGCTTTATCTGGATGAATTTTGTCATCCTCTTCCTATCCCTCTCTTTTTTCGATGGCCTGTTGCGATGGCAGCCGTCACCAGTGGAGTGTTGACTTCTGTGCTGAGGACTGAGGACTGTGTGTGCCGGCAAGGCTGTGGTACTATTAACCTACACAGACACACACATGGAAAACAGACATTATGTTGATTTTAGCATAGAATTATGCAGCCATCAACATTAATGCTGCAAATATGCATTTTGTGTGAGAAACGCCCATTTTGAAAAACTTGGTGTGTTTACCCAGAACCGGTTACATAAGTTTACAAAACTGATTATGTCTTAGCCAACTGTAACAATATCAACCCAATTTGTTCAGACGACACTGGCTACCAACAGTACACCACCATGTGAAGTTTGGTGTGTGTGTGTGTGTCCTTGCCTGTGAATACTCGATATTCTTGCGGATTCCTGGTGCAGAAACTGCGCTGTTGCTGCTGAGAATGCTGCCACCTTCTTCCGTCTGCTCTGTGTGTAACTCTGTGCATGCAGTTTTTATCTGGTTGAATTTGATCCTCCTCCTCCTTTCCCTCTCTAATCTTGATGGCCCTTTGCGATGGCAGCCGTCACCAGTGGAGCGTTGACTTCTCTGTTGAGGACTGAGGACTGTGTGTGCCGGCAAGGCTGTGGTTCTATTAACCTACACAGACACACACATGGAAAACAGTCATTATGTTGACTTTAGCATAGAATTATGCAACCATCAACAGTAATGCTGTGAATATGCATTTTGTGAGAGAAATTTAAGCCCATTGTGAAAAACTTGAACAAACAAAGGATAATTAAAGCAAAACAAATCAACTAAAAAGTAAGTTATTCCTTTTTTCCTTTTTTTGCAACCAGTTAACCAGTATGGTTATATCAGGCAATAACAACCACACACACACACGCACACACACACACACACACACACACACACACACACACACACACTCACACACACACTAAGAAACAAAACAAAACCAAGCAGAAAAAGAGACAAAAGGAGCTCTGCAGACTGATGATGGAGTGTTTTGCTGGAAAGCTGGAATAAATTAAATTGGAGAAAGCAGGAGCAATCCTGAGCAAATATTTACCACAAAGGCAAAATCAAACTGCAGTTTTGGGGCTCTGCTTCACCATTGTCTCCAGCATGGAAGTGGTCATCCTACACACTGACTACAAACCTTATGCCCACTAAAATGTGTAAACCTGCAGACAGTGATTTCAATGTACACCACCCTCCAACTTTGTTTGGGGCATATAAAACAATGTGCATGCTTCAGTTGTGTAAGCCTTAGGGTTTCTGTGGATGTTAAGCACCATGTTTACTTACTTGCTTACTTACTATTGTGTGTGTGTGTGTGTGTGTGTGTGTGTGTGTGTGTGTGTGTGTGTGTGTGTGTGTGTGTGTGTGTGTGTGTGTGTGTGTGTGTGTGAGTGTATGTGTGTGTGTGTATGTGTGTGTGTGTATGTGTGTGTGTGTGTCCTTGCCTGTGAATACTTGACATTTTTGCTGATTCCTGGTGCAGCAACTGCACTGTTGCTGCAGAGAATGCTGCCACCTTCTTCCGTCTGCTCTGTGTGTAACTCTTTGCATGCAGTCTTTATCTGGTTGAATTTGATCCTCCTCCTCCTTTCCCTCTCTAATCTTGATGGCCCTTTGCGACGGCAGCCGTCACCAGTGGAGCGTTGACTTCTCTGCTGAGGACTGAGGACTGTGTGTGCCGGCAAGGCAGTGGTACCATTAACCTACACAGACACACACATGGAAAATATACATTATGTTGATTTTAGCATAGAATTATGCAACCATCAACATTAAGGCTGTGAACATGCTTTTTGTGAGAGAAAAGCCCATTTTGAAAAACTTAAACAAGGCAAAGGAATAGGGGTAATTAAAGCAAAACAGAACAACTAAAAAGTAATTTCTTTTTGTTGTTGTTGCAACCAGTCAAACAGTACGGTTTTATCAGGGCAAAAACAGCCACACACACACACACACACACACACACCACACACACACACACACACACACACACACACACACACACAGAAGCAAAACAAACAACAACAACAAACAGAAAAAGAGACAAAAAGAACTCTGCAAACTGATGATGGAGTGTTTTGCTGGAATTTTGGAATAGATTAAATTGGAGAAAGCAGGACCATTTCCTTTAGGAAATATTCACCACAAAGGCAAAATCAAACTGCAGTTTCAGAGCTCTGCTTCACTATTATCTCCAGCATGGAAATGATTATCTTACACACTGACTATGAACTTTACGCCTGCTAATATGTGTTAATCTACAGACAGTTCTTTCCTCCACACCTTTAACTACACCGAAGAACTTCCACAGAGAGAGAGGAAGAGAGAGAGATAGAGACAGAGACAGAGAGACACAGACAGAGAGAGGCGGTGGGAGGGAGGAAGGAGGTGGGGGGTTAGCTAGTAAAATGGTTTTAACATGACAGAGAAAGGGAGGGAGAGAGAGAGTAAGGGGGGAGGGGGGCAGTTAGTAACTGGATTTTAATGTCCTGTGAACCACAGTCACCTCAGGACACAGAGAGGGAGAAAAAAACAGAAGAAAAGATCGAGAAAGAAAGAGCATCCTCCATTTGAAGCTATTGCTTTTTAACCACCCATAATGCATTACATGTGTGTGTGTGTGTGTCCTTGCCTGTAAATACTCGACATTTTTGCTGATTCCTGATGCAGAAACTGCGCTGTTGCTGCTGAGAATGCTGCCACCTTCTTCCATCTGCTCTGTGTGTAACTCTTTGGCTGCAGTCTTTATCTGGTTGAATTTGATCCTCCTCCTCCTTTCCCTCTCTAATCTTGATGGCCCTTTGCGATGGCAGCCGTCACCAGTGGAGCGTTGACTTCTCTGCTGAGGACTGAGGACTGTGGGTGCTGGCAAGGCTGTGGTACCATTAACCTACACAGACACACACATGGAAAATATACATTATGTTGATTTTAGCATAGAATTATGCAACCATCAACATTAAGGCTGTTGATATGCTTTTTGTGAGAGAAAAGCCCATTTTGAAAAACTTAAACAAGGCAGAGGAAGAGGGGTAATTAAAGCAAAACAAAACAACTAAAAAGTAAGTCATTTCTTTTTTTCTTTTTTTGCAAGCAGTCAACCAGTATGGTTATATCAAGGCAAAAACAACCAAACACACACACACACAGAAACAAACAAACAAAAATACCAGAAAAAGAGACAAAAGGAGCTCTGCAGACTGATGATGGAGTGTTCTGCTGGAAAGCTGGAATAAATTAAATTGGAGAAAGCAGGTGCATTTCTGAGCAAATATTCACCACAAAGACAAAATCAAACTGCAGTTTTAGAGCTCTGCTTTATCATTATCTCCAGCATGGAAATGATTATCTTACACACTGACTATGAACTTTATGCCCACTAAAATATGTTAATCTACAGACAGCTCTTCCCTCCACACCTCCTAACCTACACCGAAGATCTTGGACAGAGAGAGAGAGAGACAGAGAGAGACACAGACAGAGAGACAGACAGAGAGACACACACACAGAGAAAGGGAGAGAAAGGGATGGGGAAGGGAAGGAGGTGAGGGGTTAGCTAGTAAAATGGTTTTAACATGACAGAGAAAGGAAGGGAGAGAGAGAGTTTAAGGGGGGGGGAGGGGTAATTAGTTAGTAATTGGATTTTAATGTCCTGTCAACCACACAGTCACCTCAGGACACAGGTAGGGAGAAAAAAAAAGAAGAGAAGACAGAGAAAGAAAGAGCATCCTCCATTTAAAGCTTTTGTTTTTAACCACCCATAATGCATTACAGTTCAAGTTAACCTGACGCCAGTTCAGTGATGGGTCCCCTGTACTGGCTGGCACAGAAGCGGAGCCGCCAACAGACACAGTGGCTGGAGCGACACCTGTTACAGCCCACTGCAGATGCTGCACTGGTACGTGGTGCTTGTATGACGGCCCTCTGGCATCCGCTTCGCCATGTTTCTGGGCCAGTGCTGCTGTGGCTTCCATGCACTGTGGACAGATGGGTAAAGGGACCAAAAAGCACTTGTGAGACATGCAAAGTATATGCAGCTGAAACAAAGCATCAGTCACAAACTAAACTGTTCCAACCTACCTGAGAACTCTCGTCACATACTAAACTGTTTCCACCTTGCTTGTGAACTCTGGTAGCCAGGGAACTGTCTTCCAATTTGCCTGCAAACTTTGAGAGCCACAGAACTGTTTCCAACTTGCCTGTGAATTTTGGTAGCGAAGGAAACTGTATAATTTGTCTGTGAATTTGGTAGCCAGGGAAACTGTATAATTTGTCTGTGAATTTGGTAGCCAGGGAACTGTTTCAAACTTAATTGTGAACTTTGATGGCCAGGAAAGTGTTTCCACCTTACCTGTGAACTTTGATAGCCAGGAAACTGTGTCCAACTTGCCTGTGAACTTTGATATCCAGGAAAACTGTTTCCAACTTACCTGAAAACTGTAATACCCAGGGAGATTGTTTTAAATTTACCTGTGATTATCTGTGAACTTTGATAACCTGGGAAACTGTTTCCAACTTACCTGAAAACTTTAATACCCAGGGAGATTGTTTTAAACTTACCTGTGAACCTTGATCACTCGGGTAGCCGTTTCCTGCAGCCACACAAGGGAGGTTCTCTGTAGCACTGGGCGCGCTCATGAGGCTGAGGCTGGTGGGAAACTGAAGTGCTGAAGAAATTTGCGCTCTGCGACGTTGTTCAAACCTCTGTCGTCTCGCTTTGTCCCTCCGCACATTCGATGGACACTTGCGCTTCCGCTTGTGTTTAGCTGTGCTCTGACTGGCAGCCAGATTACCAGCTTGGTTCTGTGCAGATAGAAGTCCCTCAGCACATCTTTAAAATGCACACCACGCAAATAGACTACAGTAAAATTTTCAAGAACCTCATGGCTCAAACTAAACTTGGATGAACTAGCAGCCCATTCACTTTCAGACAGTCAGTAGTATTTGAAGTCATGTGGCACCAGCCATGTCAGCGCTGAGAGTACACCACTTTGGTGGATATTCAAAAACGCGCTATAAAAAGCTAGTCATTCATGCAGAATCACAAACAAGCGCAGTGAGTCCTCTCGAGAGTGGAGAATAGCACTATATAAAAGCGATCCCCATACCCCCTTCTCCCTGTCTCTAATAAGCCTTATGGTTTCTGTGGACGTTAAGCACCATGATTACTTACTTAACAACAATATACTCATTTAATTTTTAATTTTTTCTCTCTCGAAATTAGTAAATATTTTCCTTACTATAGATACAACAACAAATTTTTAATTGCAACACTACAAATGTTGAAACCATTATTCATACATGACCCATTAAGAAATTTCACCTGAACTTCCTCCTGTTGCTGCTAAGGCTGACAGAGCCATTCCAGATCCAAACACGGTAATATTTTACCACTGCTTGATTTTCTTTCACCTGCTTCAAAGGAAGCCTTGTGGATTTTGATGAAATCATGCAGACCCCTATTAGGTGTGCAGATCTCCCAAACCAACCTGAGAGAAGATGTGCGGATCAGGAACATGGGCAGGTTTGCTGTGGGTGTTGGACTGGGCAAAGAGTTGACCGGGTGTGCTTTCTGGACCCCACAGCTCCTTTGTTGCAGGGCAAGAGTGGTTGCCTGGAAACATCAAATCCAGTCAAAACAAAACTTCCCGCCGAAGGCAAAATCTGTGAGAAAGATTATTTTTTAAAATATATATTATGCTCATGCGCAGTCACTGTGTCAGACATTGAACTCTCGCTCTCTATTATAATGCTGTTTTCTTTCTATAAATGTGTGTCATGTTTGTGTGTTGGGTGTGGATTGGGGGGGGGGGGGGAGGATAGATTTAGATAGAGACAATATAGTTATATACATATGAGAGAAAGAGGGGGAGGGGGGGGTAGGAGAAGGCAGTGAGATGGAGTTAAAAACTGATGGGGATGAGGTCACAGAGAGAGAGAGAGAGAGAGAGAGAGAGAGAGAGAGAGAGAGAGAGAGAGAGAGAGAGAGCAAGCTCTGGAGGGAGAGAGAGGGGGAGAGAAAGCCAGTCAAGAAAGGGGGGAAAAGAGAAAAGATAGAGAGAGAGAGAGAGGAAGAGAGAGGAAAAGATAGAGAGGGGGGGGGGGGGGGTTGAGAAAGCCAGTCAAGAAAGGGGTGAGAGAGAAAAGATAGACGGACAGAGAGAGAAGAGGGTTTGAGAAAGCCAGTCAAGAAAGGGAGGAGAGAGAAAAGATAGACAGATGGACTGAGGGACCCTCTACATGGCTTTAGGGGACTTTCCTTGGTGTTGATCTTCACCTTCTTCAGCTGACTGGCCAAGCAAGCTCCTCATGGGCTCCTGCTCTGACATCCCTGGCAGACCTTGGCTGGCAGTCTGCTGAACATCTGCCTGAACAAGTGCCGTTGCTAGTGGGCCAGTGGCCATGGCTTGCGGAACCATCCCGTTCACCACTGAGGGACCTTGCGTGTTTGGCGGAGTGGCTAGTGCTGTTCCCTCAGTCTCGACTGTACGCTGAATAGCTTCTGCAGATCAGAAAAAAAGCAGTCCAGCCAGAACATCATTAAAAAAATATATATCTGGGGGTCAGTGAGGGGGCTGCAGGGTGGGGGTGGGTTGGGGGTGGGAAGGTGGGTTACAAGAAGTATCTGCAGCAATGACAAATTGAAAAGAAGCAGAAACCTACCAAAGCCATGACCAAGAGCATCAATAAACTAAAACCAGTGGTAAACCAATGGGGGTGGTGGAGGGGGGCATGGGGGTGGGGGTGGGGGGGGGGTGAGGCAGGTTACAAGAAGTATCTGCAGCAACGACAAATTAAAAAGAAGCAGAATCCTACCAAAGCCATAACCAAAAGCATCAATAAACTAAAACCAGGGGTAAACCAGTGGAGGAGGGGAGGGGGGTGGCAGGTTACAAGAAGTATATATGCAGCAATGACAAATTGAACAGAAGCAGGATCCTACCAAGACCATGACCAACAGTATCAATGTCTTAAACCAGTGGTATGGTACTTTCAATCACTTGTTTTTCTTTCTTCACCCATAAGAAAAGCAGTCTGCATGCTGTTGGCATCATTATGATGAATCTCTGGACTTTAAAAACCTCCACTGTGAAATAAAAATGCAGACAAGAAGGCAGGCAGACAGGCAGTCGGGCAGATGGACAGGTAGGTAGGCAGTTGGACAGATGGGCGGGCAGGCAGGTAGGCAGGTGGACAGATGGACAGGCAGGTAGGCAGTTGGACAGATGGACAGGCAGGTAGGCAGTTGGACAGAAGGACAGGCAGTTAGGCGGGTTGGTACAGGCACACATAGTCCTTACCATGCTGAGAAAAGTGTGATGTGCCCATCTTTATAATTCGCCCATTGATGTGAAAATCAGTGATGCCAACAAGGTGGTTAAAGGCCATTTGCACACTCTGCATCTGTAGAATTGCTGCCCTGGAAACAAGTTCGTTAGTTAGTTCTTGGATTCTAACAACATGTCAGCCACATAAGCTCACCTCAGGATGTCTCTGGAAACAACCACACTCCTTGTGTCTGTCTCTGATTAACACAAATAAACAGGAAACAACCACATTCCTTGTGTTTGTCTCTGATTAACACAGATAGACTGGAAACAACCACACTCCTTGTGTCTGTCTCCGATTAACACAAATAAACTGGAAACAACCACACTCCTTGTGTCTGTCTCTGATTAACACAGATAGACTGGAAACAACCACACTCCTTGTGTCTGTCTCCGATTAACACAAATAAACTGGAAACAACCACACTCCTTGTGTCTGTCTCTGATTAACACAGATAGACTGGAAACAACCACACTCCTTGTGTCTGTCTCCGATTAACACAAATAAACTGGAAACAACCACACTCCTTGTGTCTGTCTCCGATTAACACAAATAAACTGGAAACAACCACACTCCTTGTGTTTGTCTCCAATTAACACAGACAAACTGGAAACAACCACACTCCTTACATCCATTTCCAATTAACACAAATAAACTGGAAACAACCACACTCCTTGTGTCTGTCTCCGGTTATCCCAAATAAACTGGAAACAATCACATTCCTTGTGTTTGTCTCCAGGTAACACAGACAAACTGGAAACCACCACACTCCTTACATCTGTCTCTAATTAATACAAAATAAACAGGAAACAGCCACACTCCTTGTGTCTGTCTCCAATTAACACAAATAATGCATGCGTGGCAACATCCTGCCTCTCTCCAAACTTATACCAGTCATATGGTATGGGCAAAATAATGAGTGAAGGAAAATCAAGCTATAAATGGTGGTGTCAAGTTTTCAGTGGTTTTATCATCTAGACAAAGTATAAAGCCACACTCACCAGACACTGTGTGACACCTGCATCATCCTGCATTTGAGACACAATGGGAATAGCACCTGGACAACTGGTGAGTAAATGTTTCCAGGCAGGTTATACAAAAAGAGCGACCTCTGTTGCTCGCTTGCACTTTCTGAAAATAAGTATATGTTCCACATTCTGGCAATTGTTCACATCAGCAAATAAAACAAATAATCTCCAAATCATTTGACCAGCTCACCGAGACTACCACAGCATTACTAAGACATAACTTTTTTTTATACTGTTTATTCTTCTCTTCTTGTAAAATAACTGTTTTTCACTTGTAAATGAAAGCCATACAATGATACATATCAGCAGATAAAACAAATAATCTCCAAATCATCTGACCAGCTCACCATGACTACCACAGCATTACTAAGATATATCTTTTTATTTTAACTTATATTGTTCATTCTTCTCTTCTTGTAAAATAACTGTTTGTTTTTCACTTGTTAAATGCAAGCCATACATATTTGCAAAAATGGGCATGCTTTTGTCCATGCAAAAAGATCATATAATAATAATTGAAATTTGTAAAGCCCCCCCCCCCCCCCCCCCATGGCTCAAACGCTGAACAAACATAAGACACATAAAGCACATCGAGACAGATTAGGATATTGTTATTCATAATTTAACAAACAGCTAACATATAACGTACACATTACATCCATCAAGTGTTTGGTTACTGTTAGTCATACAAAGAAAGACAACTGCCTTGCTAAAGATCTTGTACTTGTAGTCTATATCATCATGTTAAAGATCTTGTAGTCCATATCAGATTTCTGTGGATTATGCCTTTTTGTGGAAACATCAAAATAATCCAGTAGGCGCTGAAAAGTGCCAGAGCCTTGAAAATGTTGAAGTTGGACACTATATCAGTATATGGAAGAAAAAGAAAGTAAACTTAAAGCACAATGCTCTTACCATCAACTGCTCTCTCATTCCTCAAGTGTTGCCTCATGTAGGCATTGTTCACTTTGAAGGTAGCTGCAGAAAGAAGCCATTGAAGAATTAAAAAATAAAACAAAAACATTTGCATGAAACAATGCGCGCACTGATTTTCAATCCTTGTTTTAACTAATCATTAGTTACAAGATGCTGGTACACATAAATAATTAACTCATGCTTGCATCTTTCATTATTTCAATAATCAGAAACAAATTTGGTTTCCTGGACAATTTGAAGAAAAGATATGCTACAAGTTCAAGTTGCATGATTAATACAGGACAGGCCAAGCAAACTGAAGAAGATTAGTCTGACAAGCAGTGACGTACAAACATCTGGTTAGTCACAGAAGGAATGAAGATGCTTTGCCATCTTCAGTGACCCTCCAGTCATGTTCACCCTGCACAACATGGGAATGGCAATAGTCAGGCATTGTAAGTTAGGCACTGTTTACCTTCGGCAGTCATTCTGTGGACTGAAAATTTCCATCTCTGATGAGAAAGGGGGAAAAAAGACTTTCAAGACAGACAATTCTGGAATCTCTCCATCACCATGCCCAACAAAATCTGTGAAAAAGACGTTCCTTTCATACATTGCATTCTGCAGTATACTGAGGTTTTGCAGGATCAGGACCAACAAAAATCTGTGAAAAAGCCGTTCCTTTCATACATCGCATTCTGCAGTATACTGAGGTTTTGCAGGATCAGGACCAACAAATGTCTGGATCTCTGCCTGCAGGAGCGGCGGGAGAATTTTATTCTCCAGGGTTGACTTTCTGCGCTGACTCTAATTTTGGTATCCATTCCACCTCTGTTACCGCAGTAGCACGTAAAAGATCCTGGTTATTCTGCCAAAGGTGCAGGTGGCAGGTTACAGCTAAACACGCATAGACCTTACGTATGTGGCTTTGCATGAAGTGACATGGTGCATGGTTGTATGGTGTACACAGAACTTGCGCCGAGATGGCTGCAGTTTCATGTGGCACCAGCCATGCCAGCGCTGTAAGTACACTTCAGTTGATATTAAAAAAACGCGCTATAAAAAGCTTGTCACTCATATAGAACCACATGTGAGCGCAGTGAGTCTGCTCAAGAGAGCGGAGAATAGCACTATGTAAGTGATCATCAATCATCAATCAATCAATCAATCAATCGCCACAGACTGCACACAGCTCACTTCAACACTGATGTTTCTGCGCATTTGTAGAAACTGTGAAACTGCATTATTACCATTAATCAATTGCTTAATTGTGCTTATAATATTAGTTTGTGGTCTTGTTGTGTTTATTTGTGTTTGTAGTATAGCAAGGACTGGCTGTTAGATAGGTCCAAATGGACCTAATGCTACTATGCTTGAGTATTAAAGTTTTTGAGTTTGAGTTTGAGTTCTGATGCCAGCAGTTAGCAACAGAATCACTTTACAGTTCCAAAATAAACTTGTCACTGGGCTGACTGACTTTTTTTTTCTTGCTCCAAGAATCCCAGGCTTGGTGCTTTTCTTTGAAAGTGTATGATGGATACAAATGTGCTGTGGCAAACAAGCTGATCATAGCCCATCATCCATCACGGACATAATAAGAGTAAGCGGAGCTGGTGTTCCCCACACCATGCTGGGAAATGAAAGTGTCCGATACGCTACAAAGTCCACTCTAGTCATGCTGCACAGCACATGACCATGGCTGAGGTTATTATTATTATTATTATTGATCGCTTTTATATAGCGCTATTCTCCACTCTCGAGCAGACTCACTGTGCTCGCATGTGATTCTATAGGAGTGATTAGCTTTTTATAGTGCGCTTTTTGAGTATCCAACGAAGTGGTGTACTTACAGCGCTGGCATGGCTGATGCCACATGAAACTGCTGCCATCTCAGCATGTTCTGTGTACACCACACAACCACGCGCCATGTCACTTCATGCAAAGCTACATACGTAAGGTGTATGTGTGCTTAGCTGTAACCTGCCACCTGCACTTTTGGCAGAATGCCCAGGGTCTTTTACGTGCTACTGTGGTAACATGGGGGTGGAACGGATACCAAAATAAGAGTCAGCGCAGAAAGTTGACCCTGGAGAAAAAAATCTCCCACCGCTCCTGCTGGGATTCGAACCCACGACCTTTCGATCACAAGTCCGGCGCTCTAACCAGTGAGCTATCCCCCAGGACAACAGACCTACCTTTGTGTGCCAGAGTGGGGAAGAAAACAGGCTTGCCATCTTCAACCTTGCTCCAGTCTGGGTCACGTCGCTCAACCTCCACGGTGATGAGGGAATCTTCAAAGACAGCAAACAGGATCCCTTCAACAACAGCCTTTGCTGCGTTGCGTGTGGTGTACAGCTCCAACACACTGCAAGACACAGATCAAGTCAATTTTTTTTAACCATCCCTCACAGGGCAATTCAACTTAACTAATATAAGGCTCATTAATTTTAGAACATGTAAAGGAATGCCAAAACATTTGCGTTTACAACTTATTAGTAAGGAGAGAAAAAAACATGCCTGGATGTATTTTCTACATTAGCTGTCACACATAGACTGATTGACATGCATACAAATGTATGTAAGTAAGTAATTTGGCGTTTTACACCCATTATGGTTATAACTTATTTGCTACATCAACTGTCTACTGTTGTATTTATCACAGATGATAATAATAATTTATGTATTCATACATTTTGCACATGTATGCTTATGGTAAAGGTTCATATTATACATGCCAGAATAATAAATCAGGTACATTATTTACATACAATATACACAATATACAACTAAAGACCCCCGATCACTGGTGTGGTTGCTGAGTAGATTCTCTAGCATGAGGTTATTTAAGTTCCAGCTTACCTGTGAACTTTGATAGCCTCTCCCCCCCCCCCCCCCCCCCCCCAACCACCGACCCCCTATTGTAATACAGTTCTAATGCTCATACATACTAAAATTTATGTTTGACATTCAGGGCTTTTTTCTTTTCTTTTTAAATAGAATTGTGTGTACATTATAATTGTAGTTTGTACTTAGTATTACCATCTTAGAAAATAAACCAACTGTGACCTACTTCAAATGTTGGTCAAGAGAAAGCCGAACACTGCTTGCATTTGATGTTATGGTCTTGAACCCAGGGTTACACACATCGAGGTAAGTCACAGGGAATACCCGCATCAGGTAATCAAAGTACTCTGCAAACAGCAATAATTATGATAATGAAAAATAACAACAAATACAATCCTATGCAGTTGGTGACTGATTAAAGATCCTTACAGAAAGCGACTTGTGAAAAAAAGGTGATCGTGCCATCTCTCATTTTGGCCTTCCTGTGTAACTCACTGCCGCTACACATTAGAAATACTGCAACAGTTATTACTTTCAAGTCTGCTCTAAAAACACATTTCTTCAACCTGTATCAGTCTAACTTAGCCTTGTTAGATTTAATGTGTGTGCAGGGTGTGTGAGATGCAGTGCGCGTGTGTGTGTGTGTGTGTGTGTGTGTGTGTGCAAAATGCTTGATTAAATTTTTTTTGTTGCTTTGTTTGATTTTTTGCACAATCATGTTCATACTACATACCCACTACCCCACCGCCCATCATATTTTTTGTAAAGCACTCAGGGCTTTTTAAGAATTTGTGCTTCACAAATGATCATTATCATAATTAAATTATTGCATCACTTACTCTTGTTAAAGACTGGCCCATGGTAGATGAGAGGGATGGATGTTTTAATTTTCAACTTGAAAATAGTTCTCTCTTCTTCTGTCCATGTTGCCTGTGCATTATCTTCTTGCTCCATTTCTGTGTCCTCTTCACTATCAGTATCAGTAGCCTTGCTCCCATTGTCACAGTCATTTGCATGCACAGTATCTCTTGTGCTTTGAATTTGACCCTTCATTTCTGTGATTGGCATCTCCTGCATTGCAAAATTCCACAGTCTGTTTGTCCATTGAGCATCAGTTTGCCAGTTTTTATCAGCCATGCTCAATTCCATTTCTGCATCCTGTGTTGAACACTCCTGCTTTGCCCTCCCATGCTTTCCTTGCATGATCTTTGCCTGGAAAAACACAAATAAAAATCAACAAACAAAATGCCAATTTTGACTTCCGAGAAATCAGTGGCACAGAGCAAGTACACTCCCTCTTGAGACGATGACTGAGCGAGGTCACCAAACGGGTGGGTGACCTTTACATGCTAATTGCTATGCTTCTTCTTCTTCTTCCATTAATATCGGCCACAAAGCTGCCCATCACTGTCATTTTAGTGCATGCTGGGTTATTTTGTTGTTTCCATAGTCCACCGAACTGACATGGACGACAGGATCTTTAACGATGATGATGAAGTGATGCTTAATGTCCTCAGATGTCAGTTGACATATTAGGGACAAGTTGTGACCAATGTCGAAGCATGGTTCAATAATTAATTCTTTACGTCCACGGAAACCAGAAGGCTCGTTAGGACGGACTGCTCAGGACGGCCACCTCGACTCTCACACAGTTCCTGAACTATGATCTTTAACGGACGTATGTGATCTTTTTGTATGCGTATACACACGGGGGACCTCGGTTTACAGTCACATCCAAAGGCTTTCTGCATGCTCTCCGATTTCTCCGGAGTCAAAGTCTCCGCACACTCTACAAAAGTCCTTTGGGTGAGGTTATAAACCAATGACCCCATGCTACACACATACATAGCATGCAAAAAGCGCAAGGGGGTGGGGTGGCGACTGTCGGTGGAGAGGGGCAAGGCCAAGGGGGGCGGGGCGGGGGCAAGGAGGGGGGTTGGATGAGGGGAGGGGGGGGGGGGGGGCAAGGGAGGGGCCACTGATGAATGAATGAATTTGTTGATAATTTTGTAGGTAAAATCCAAGGAGACGGTCGGAAATTTTACCATTTTTGTGGAAGGCCTTTGTTCTGGACAATGAGTGATGCTGACAAGACCCAAGCCGGCCCACCCAAACTGTCACCACTACTGCACGCACAACCTGAGTAAAAGTAAAAGTAAAAGTAGGCTATACATGTACTGTCCAGTCTCAGTATGATTGAGGATAGTTATAATTATGTTTAATTAATAACCAAATGCTGAGACTTCTTCTGTGTCAAGTCTGAGAAAAAAGGCACGTCACATTTTAAATCTGTACCCGATCTTGCCTCCACATTTGGACCAAGAAGAAGTAACAAAACACCACAAACGGGCAAAATATATCCTTTTACCACCATTCGCTATTATGTTATTGGAAAATCGATCAAATAAGGTGCCAGGCCTACAACCTACCATTTTCATTCTTTCATTTATCTCATTGTTCTTGCACTGTCACCAGCTGAGCGTGGGTTATGGAAGAAAAAGTGTCTGATTTATTATTTTTTCTGTATTTAGTCAGTACATTTGCGCCATTGACCTCTTCAGACGCACGGTGTGACTGCGGCTTGGTATTTTGCACCTTTTATACTCTCCTAGTAATCATAATTACTAATATGTTGGCGATGTGGTAAAAGTGAGCAGTAGTGCCCCTGACCCCCGGTACGTTTGTTCTGGTCGCAAAAGAGGCCAGCAATTTTGAGGAGATAGTGTGTCGTAGGGTAAAAAGTAGGAAATAATGCGCTGCAAGTTTGCAACTATGCAAAAAATAGATCTATCTAAATTCTAATCAGACTAGTTAATGTGTCTGCTTCAGCTGTGTTCTAGAACTTTCCTAGTTCTAAAATCATTAGAGATCGGTTTCCTTTTCTTTTTCCGTGTGCTTTATAGTGTGCACCTTCACGTTCTACATTTTGAAGACTGAGTCTGACACTTTCACTGTTTCAGTGCATGCTGGGTTATTGTGGTGTTTCTATGATTCTCGAGTTTAGTGTCCTAAACTCGGCAAAAATTCTTCAGATGCCATTTTTGTTCCAGTTCATGATGGCACAAACTCTTTTTAGCTCTGTTGATCTGAAAAATTGATTAAATATTATGACTGAATATAACTCTGAGTAGTGACTAGTGAGTACCTGCACATCTTATCTATGAATCTATGATTTCACTTACTGACTTAGTCCTCTGGCAGGGGCTATGTTGACATTATATATGATCTATATTATTCCTAGGAGTCTCCTGCCAGCTGAGTTGATATTCTCTTGATTGCCATTGCAGTAACTGCCTTGTGTGCATGTTTCATTATGGGATTAATTTATACAATATTTTGAAGAATTCCACATTGTGTATGTGTGTGCATGCACGTTCACATGCTCATAGAGGTTTATTTTGACTGTATTTTGTTCTTTTCTTTGTGATAAGCTATGTGCTCAAATTTGGAGAAAATCCCTCAGAAACAGCACGTAAAACTAAAAGAGTACATGATCATGATGTATACATGTACTAACTACTAGTACTACATTATTATTATATTAACAGTATTGTTATTATCACATGGTTTGGCTAGAAATTATAATTACATTAACATGTATTAGTATTGTATATATATAAATAAATATATATATATTGTAATATAATAGTTTTATACACATATATGACTTAGTGCCAAAAGGTGCGCAAATGGGGGGTCCGATTTTTGACTGTCAATAAAATCCATTCAAACACTTTGTCTTGTTCAAGTTGTTGCTTTGTGTGTGCGTTCATAATTGGTCAGTATCACAGTGGAAACAATATGAGCTCCAAATCTGGAGGAGCTGGAGAAATATTATTTTTTGAAAGTGAAAAGCGTCACGAAATTTGACCCCTGAAAACAGACATGCTCATGGTGAGTACTTTCGATGCTTTCATTCACGTACTTGACAAATCAAAACATTACCTCAATCACCGATTTGCACAGAGGAGATAACGCTTTACGCAGTGCATATAAAATTGATTATCACTAAGTTTTGTTTTTGGAGTTACAGACTCTGAAATATCCCTCAGTCGAACGTTATGTGTGTTGAAATGTTTCATGACCAGCATCCGCAGACAATCTAGTGAAGAACGGATTTTCTCTTTCGTCGAAACTTTACTCCAGTCACTGTGGTACGTCACTGCATCAGGCACCAATGTTTTATTTTACTGCCAAATGTCTGGGTAGTTTTTTAAAATAGATTTTGCCATTCTTCATAAAATTGTTGCAATAAATAACGTTCAACAACGTATTAGATTAAACAAGCAAAAGGAAAAAAATTAAGTTTTTGTGCTTTTGCACTACTTCTGGTCAGCCATGTTATACATCCGGGTCATTTGCTTTTAGCACATGGCCGCATTGAAGAGATGTTCTGATATGCGAAAGGTGTGTGGTAATATTTTTGAAGACCGTAATGTTCAACTTTATTTAAACGTTCATCAGAGATTTAGTCAAATCTTCCGGTTATACGATATTTATATTGGTATATGCCGAATCTTTTAAAAGTATCGGAATGTTATCATACAGAGTGAGTTTTTGTTGCTGTCGATCTAAAGTTTGTTCAGATGCTTTGAAAATTTGTTTTCACCGAGTTTCTTACAACATGAGTGCATGTTGAAATCGTAATGTGCGACAGCAGATTGGTTATAAACAGTATATTCTGATCATACTCTTTACATTTTTTGCTTGCGCTTGACGCATTTTGTTTTGTTTACAAACTACGTCTTCAAACAAATCATCATATATGGTAGACAATTCGAATTTACGCAGGTTAAAGTCATCAAGTTAGATGTTGAACATTATGATTACAAGACAAGCTGTGGAAATAAATTATAGTGACCACGCCTGTCTGCCTTCCAGAGTTCTAAAAATGTAAGGTGCTGATCTTAATAGCATTATTCTTTGGCTGTGATTTTTTTTAGTAATATTTATTACAATTTTTTCTCTTTATTATTATTAATGCTTTCACTTTTAAGTTAACTGTTCAACTGTTTTTGTCCTAGGCACCCGAGTCAACATGACCAAGAAACGCATGGATAACCGGTTGCATGTGTGTTTTCCTGTGAGACCCCAAAGCAGCAAAAATTGCACTCAATCTTACTTGCTCCATTTTCTCTTACAAAACACTTACTTGTTTGTTAAATAATAAGTATTATTTATTTTGTTATGAAAAACAAAGTACCATGTCGTCTATTTAACATTATGCTATCCACTACAACAAAATTAATGCAGCAAAAACTGTTCACATGGAAATAGTTATGGGTCTTTATACTCTACAGTAATAAAAAGTTACTGATTTATCATTTTCATCAAGAAACAAACAGCATTGTACATCTTGTTGAAATAGTAATGTACGACATATTTCTTACATCATTTGCTGTTTATGTCAAGAAAGCTTAAATTTGAGAGAAAAAAATCATCAAATCTTCCTTGTCACATATTGTTCTATTAAAGAATAACTGTTTATGTTTCAAAATGTGTTGCTTTTTATTCATTTAAAAATGTTCAAGATTGGCTGTATGTTGAACGTTATGTATTGCAACAAACTATGCGTAGCATGCTGTTCTGTGTGACACAGAACAACAACAGTTTACTTGGTAATACTCATGTGG
This sequence comes from Alviniconcha marisindica, assembly GCA_018857735.1. Lineage (NCBI taxonomy): Eukaryota > Metazoa > Mollusca > Gastropoda > Provannidae > Alviniconcha > Alviniconcha marisindica. The sequence goes on from JABMCL010001464.1 coordinate 2,179,504, forward strand.
ATCACATCTTGTAAGATCAGTTGGGTTTTCACAGTTAACTGCATGATTAGCAGCACAGTGATGTGGGCTTGTTGTAATGTGTAATGTTCAACATCTTGTCACAAATCACACTGAAATTCAAATTTCTCAGGAACGCAGAGCAGCACTGCCTTCTCCCTTCACTGGTGGATGACTTCACATGTGTTCATTCAAAAAATGCATTACTCACTCACATCCTGTCAACTTTATTTTCTAGTACCTCTGTCCTCTTTTCTTGCGCACCTTTTGGCACTAAGTCATATAATATATATATATATATATATATATATATATATATATATATATGTGTATGTGACATGGAGAAGAAAATAGTGACAAGCATGCAATTTTTAGTTCCGTGATTCAGTCGTGGTGAAGTATTATTTGTATATTATATGTGTAATGGAGTGGAGTGGTAGAAGGACAGGACACAGGCAGCGGAGTCAGTCAAAATGGAGACCACAGCAGGCGGCGACGGCAAACAGGCTTTATTCTACAGCAGCAGACAACTTTCTCAGCACACCCAAAATCCTCACGCGCACGCATAGATAAGAGAACTGCGCGGGCCGCAAAGAACACACGCTATCGCTACAATGAAATCAGCCCTCTGGACCACAAAATGGCTGACTATTGTGTTTCCTTGGCCCGCACAAATACAGTTTCCTCAACAATAACTAAACTAATTAAAACATGAAATACATCAAATAAAAGGTACAGTTACAACCTTTTAAACCGTATAAACAAAATGTACACACATGACTTATTTAATTTACAACAAGAGTGGGAAGCGTGGCTTGCACCTGTCTATAAGCAGATTCGTACAACTAAATCACAACTAACACAATGTACAAAATATAACTGTCAATAAAACTTACATCAGATAAAGTGCACGCTCACACGGTTAAAATGGTACATAACAATTACAATACAACGCTCTATAAGAGAAGCAAGACACACTCAAAGACTAGTACTAAAACAATCGGTGCGAACTTTCGCCTGGGGCGCGTTATTTTAGTCGCAGCAGCGCTGATAGTGATACCAAGTAGTCTATGAATATAACTTAGCTTCTACAGTACACAATACTTAATAAGTTAATTTCAACCCAAAATAAACACTAAACATGAAGTCAGCTAAGCAAAATACTATACGACAAAGCATTGGTCGACACAGAATTACTTCAATCAGTCAAAACAACGATTCACTACTATTCACTAGTACTACACAGAAAACGCGCCATGCAGACGACGGCTATAAAAAGAATGGACCTAGAGAGGCATCGGCTACTGATTAAGCTCGACCCTGCGTCTAAATAAGATCTAAATAAACATTCTAAGATGCCAAATTACATTACACATGGCTTAGTGCATAAAAAGGACTAGGTGAACAAAGAGTAGGTAAACAAACAAGCGGTTAAAATATTAAGGGAGTAAACAGATTTGAAAATGGCGCGCACCAGCGGCTATCGCGGTCGGCTGTGTGAAGGCCATGTGGCGTTACGCAACACGCAGCGCTTCAAAACAAAAGCGTCGTCTGCTCCGGTTCCCGGGTTACTAACAGTACAGTAATAAAATTGCATGGATCTGATAACCGGGGCGGGATTATTGTAAAAACGTACAAAGAGCACTTGCTCACATATGTGTGGGATCAGAAAACACATTCAACTGTTATAAATGTAAAATGAAATGTGCCCAGCAGACGTAACAAGGGTGATGAACTCTGTCAAGCTTTGGAACAAAAATGGTGGCAGAAATTCCTGAGTATTACTAATACTATCAGTCATATATATAGCAGTAGCAATTGGACCTCTGTGTCCCGTCAACCACACAGGGTCACCCCAGGACAGTCAAACTCAGGCCATAAGCAAACACACATTTCCAAACTCTTCCCACACATACATATTATATCAACCCTCTGTCAAGTCAATCCACAAAACCAATCACTTCACTGTTTCACAGGTTTAAATATATATTATACTATAAATATATATTATATACTACACATGTATACATGTATAAATTTATATAACTGATACTCTGAAAATAAACTGATTAAATTTAAAAATAAATCAAGATTTGGAATGAATTTCAGGAAGGAGTTGGAGTTATGCTGTTTTAATTTGAGGAATGTTCCAGCCCCACCTTGTTTCATGGTACTTGGTAGTCCATTATTGATTATTCACATTACTGCAGTAGGTGCTGTAGGAGTAGGAGTAGGCACATTCCATTATTCACATTACTGCAGTAGGTGCTGTAGGAGTAGGCACAATCATCATTTTGAATATTCTGCTACTAATTTCTAAAGTATTACACCATCATTAGTTTTATTGGTATAACTGTAGTACTATTGCAGTATTAGTATTAAAATGCTTTATTCACGCAATGTACTAATACTGTATAATATATATATATAATTATTAACTATTATGTTTCTGTTGAATCCATGTCACCAGCCAAATATGTGGGTTTCTCTTATCAAAGGGTGGAAATGGAATCTTTTAACACTTTAAAGTTTAACATAAACAGTACACAGAGAGCTGTGGATGATTTTATTGTTAGGTAGGGTTAGTGATGAGGATCCTATATGGTGGTACTGGTACAGTGGTAGCAGTAGCATTATTATAATTTTATATGATTGATGAATGCCACTCTGGTAACACTAACAGTGATCAGTTGTGTCTCTAGTCTTAGTACTTACCACTACCTGAACCATTGCTCATTTCCATCTCCTTTTTTCTCAAGCTGTGACAGTGCGTGTTACTCTGTCTCTCTCTGTCTGTCTGTCTACTTCAGTAGCTGTCAATCTCTGCTTCTGTCTGTCTGTGACTGTCTGTCTGTCGGTCTGTCTCACATTGACTCAAAGTCAGAGTTGTGTGGTTCATCATGATTCATTTTGTTTCAAGCAGAGGTTGCACCAAAACTAGCAGGATGTCACAGTCAAGATCTAGATCGGGCAGAGGTTCTCCAAGCAGCCGCAATGGCAAAAGATCTTCGAGTTCTGGCTATCAGTCCGACAGAAGGTATGACAGTCATGCCACCAAAGGTGCAAGCTCTGGTCATTTGGAAGATGCTTCAGAAGTTGATATAAACCTGATGTCAGAGAATATAAGCATTGAAGCTGATGGTGAATACGATGATGGAGGTGACATTGGTGCAATCGTTGCTGATGAAGATCTGGATGCAGCGTTTGAAGCAGAACAGGGTTGCTTGTTTCACATCGTTGATGAAGTGGGGGCTGACAAGACTGAAGAGTGTGAACAGAATATATCGTGTCATTCAGATGGAGAAAGGAAGGAGACGCCTGGTGAGGGCAGAGAAAGAAAGAAGTTTGTCATTCCAAAACTGACGCGACCAGAGAGTGAAAAACAGTACGAAGTTGGTTGCAGCAGTAGTGAAGAAGGGAAACGCGAGTGGCGTAAGAATGAAAGAGACAGCAGATCCAAAGACCGTGATGCAGGGAGGAGGGAGAAAAGCCGAGCAGACCGAGATCGAGACCAAGGCAGACGAGACAGCAGGGAAAGACGTGGAGAACGAGAAAAGCATCGCAGTGAAAAAGAGTCTCCAAATGGTGAATCGGTTCCACCGTCCCGTGGTCATGCCACAGTTACGAAACCAAGTCAGGAAAGACGCACAAACCTTTTTGACAGCTTTGTAGCTGAAGGGTTAATTCCAGCTGAAGACCATGTTCCTTTGCCAGCTAGTGAACCAATCCAGCAGGAACTGAAACCTGCTGAAGAAGAGGCTGCCGGCGAAGAGGTTGCCCAGGAAGTAACTGGGACTGGTCAGGATGAGGCTGTGGGGAAGGAGGGTGAAAGGATGGCGGTGCCCATGGAAGAAGAGGGAGCCCTTGAAATTCCCTTGGGAAGGGACAGCCTTGTCTTTGTTAGAGGTGAGCAGGTCCACGTGAAAGTTGATGCCAGATACTGAAACAGTAATACAGTTCTTGATATTACTGAGGTATGAGCTATAGTTTGATATACCACTTTACCAGTGGTGCAACATTTGATATTGGCTGATGCCTGTCAGATTTTCTGTGCATTCATACAATGATCGCATGTTATGCAGGAACTGTGAAGATGGATCTATAGTCACAGGGAATAGGTCTTCATAGGAAAGCCTTGGTTTTAAGATTGTATGCTCTTAATCTTGGACAGTAGTAGGGAATTAGGATTAAGAAAGCCTTGGTTTTAAAACTGTATCATTTGGTCATAATCTTAGTCTGTATGGAATAAGAACCAGGAAAGCTTCAGTTTTTAAAGAGTTTGTGACTTGTTTACTTAGTCAACTGTTAAAAATGTTCTTTGAAATTTTGTGTATGTTGTTAATAAATACTTTCTTCTTCTTTTCCACGCTGTTGTCAATGATAAAATTGATATGTCTTTTCTTTTTCAGAGCAGTAATCACTTAAAGCAATCCATTGCATGTTCAAGTGTAGTTTTTTTCTCTCTTTTTTCTTTCTTTCTTTCTTTCTGTCCTCCTTTAGACTATTACCCTTGGCAAGTTCGAGTCCACCCTGTGAGCAAAATGGACATGCCTCGTGCTGACTTTGCTCAGGTGTGGGCGATGGCCGACTCTTCATCTGTTGTATGGAGCAGCCACAAAAACTTTGGCGGGTAAGTCAGTGGCTCATTACATCGTTCACCAGGATTCACAGTAACTGGTAATTTCTGGTATTTTACTGATTAATATCAGCACATACCGAAAACAAAAATCAGCAATCTACCAGACATACCAGCTGTTATTTTGCTGGACTGGCACTCAAAAAATGATTTATTTTAATTTTAAATACAGCACAGAGATGGAGAGATGGTATGTGGTGTGAGTGTGTGTGTGGTGTGTGTGTGTGTGTGTGTGTGTGTGTGTGTGTGTGTGTGTGTGACTATGTTTTCTAGATAGGAGATGGGGAAGGAAACAGGGTATTTGCTAGTAGATCTGTTGTAGTATTAGTAGCATCACAGCGATCGAGAAGAAGAAGTATTAGTACTATAGTAGTATCTATGGATGGCAGTGCATCTGACCAATTACAGTGATAGTCTGACCACTTCACGGACCTCTTTCATTAACTTGAAGACATCACACTGGTTTGAAAAATGTCTAGCGCAATGACTGATTCACACACTGAAAATATAGATAATTTATAATTAAACAGTGGGTTTGTGATACCATTGCCAACTTTGATGCTTGCACTCACACTTTCAGCATGTACATGTATATGTACATATATTGTACAAAAGTACTTGGGTGTACATACTGGCATGCCAGTTGGCTGTTGACCTAACCTCCCTTTGACTGACTGACCTTTAGCTAGTCAGCACCTGCTTACAGACATCCTGGCATAAGACATCCTTGTTCCTTGTCGCCTAGTGTAAACAAAGTTTGTGAGCTGTGAATTTGGAAATTCTTTTGAAAGCAGTCAGTGTGTTCCTTGGGTCTCTGCAGTTTGAATCGTGACAGTCAAACACAATGTTTGGGGAAAAAGATGAGGCAGTTGTGGAATCTCGTTACATAGAAGAAACAACAACAACGACAGTCTGAAACAGATGAGATAGAGGCCCTGGGTGTTTGAAAGCTGTCAACAAAAACAGCATCTTTGTTGTTGTGTTTGCATGACATCTGCTGCTACTCAGTCAGTTACGGCGTATGGTAAGTCATTTGGAGATTTACGCCCAGTCAACCATTGTGGTTGTATAAGTCTGTTATGGCTTATAGTAAGTCATTTGGTGTTTTATGCCCAGTCAACCATTATGGCTATATCAGGGCGATATGGCTTATGGGCAGCACCAGGATCATTAGTAATGGCATGAACATAGGCTGGAAAATTGAGTACTTTTTCTTTCTTTTTTTGTTTTCCTTTTTTGTTTTCTGCAGTGTGGCAGAATTTCTCCTGAAAGATCGTGATGGCATTCAGAAATTTATGCGCAAGATACTGTGGCACAACTATTCCTCTGATGTCATCACTGTGGAGATTACAGAGCGAGTCAGGTCTGACATCTCCAGTACTTTGGGACAAGGTGGTGCGGATGCTTCATTTGACTCCATCATCAACCAAGGTACTGGTCGAGGGCATCGCAGTCATGAGTGCAATGCCACGTAATACATTACAAAATAACATGAGCTCTTTTAAACTTTTCATGGTGATAAGCTCCACTGAGCTTGTGATAATAATATTAATAACAAGGATTCCTGCAGTGGCCATCTACCACATGAGGTGGGAGTGCAGGGCACTTTACAATAACAGTAACAAAACACAGGCGTGCATGCACACACACACACACACACACACACACACATTTGGGGGTCGGGGTGGTAGGCAGACCTGTTTACCCTTATGCTTTTGGTGTACTTATGATTTTTAACATCAGGCTATGCCAGTACACAATTTTTACACTGATTATGATTTTATCATGTCAGTGATTTTCCGTTCCGAGTTTTGCTTTTTGTTGATGTTCCATTCCACATTTTTACATCCGGCTTACTGAGACTGCCATTTTCATATTCAGCGAAAGACGTTTTTCTTGTGTACGACAACATGTCAGATAGTAACCAAAAAAGGAAGGCACACAAAACGAACGATGAATCTGAGGACAACTCAGACTGGGGGGGGGGGGGGGAGTAAGGCAGACCTGTTTACCCGTACGCTTTTGTCATACTTCTTACAATTTTTAATGTCAGACTACGCCAGTACACAGTTTCTACAATGATTACACTTTTATTATGTCGGTGATTTTCTGTTCCGAGTTTTGCTTTTCATTGATGACCCGTTCCACATTTTTACTTCCGGCTCACCGAGACCACCATTTTCACATTCAGCAAAAGTTTTCTTGCATACGACAACATGTCAAATAGTCGCCAAAAAAGGAAGGCACACGAAATGAACGACAAATCTGAGGACAGCTCAGACTTCAAAGTTGTGGCTGCAAGTTTAATACAAAAGAAGAAAAGTGGGGCAACAAGTGTGAAGCAGCGCTATGTACAAGAAAGACTACCACGATACGTGGCCATTTCTTCGTCTTTGTGTTACTGTTAGGCAGCCACCTTCCAGTGAGCAGAAAACTGCATGGAGATTATGCTGCACTTTTGGGGGGTCTGCAGAATCCTATAAAGTGGTAAAAAAAACTTAATTTACTTTCTTTTTATTTTTATGGACCGTTTTTAGGTTCATCCTTGAAAGGAGAACATCATGTGTTTTGCAAGCTCTGCAAAAAGGACTTTTTGTGTGCCCACAGTAGCCAATATGATTGCCAAAAGCATATCAAGTCACAGTTTCAGAAAAACATTGCGGAGCAGGCGTCGGCATCAGCAAATGTAAGGGCATTTTTCGTCAACAAAAAACAACAACAAAGAGCCGAAGACAACTTGAAACAGCATGTCACGGTGGCCGATGTCAAAATGTGTGAAATGATAACTGACTTGAACCTGCCCCTTGCAACAACCAATTTTCTCACAAATATTTTGATAGGAAGGGAGCTTACAAATTTCCATTATTGTTATTATGGCTTTGTTGTGTACATATGTTGTGTTGCACACACAGTTTCTGTTGCCTGGATATTGTCCTGAAGCTTGAAAGTTGTGCCCACAAATAAAACTTAAAAGTCCACCCCACCTACTGAATTTGTTTTTGTTGAGTACACATGTTGTATCACGCACACCGTTGTCCAAATTTTCATTGTGTCAGTGAGGCTGTATGCTCTGGATGATGCTGGAACTTTCAGGAACCACCCCATCAACTGAATTTGTTTTTGTTGAGTACACATGTTGTATCACGCACACAGTTGTCCAAATTTCATTGTGTCAGTGAGGCTGTATGCTCTGGATGATGCCGGAAGGGTGTTCACAAATGACACTTTTTGGTCAGAGATTACACTTTTTTGCTGGTTGAAGTACTCAAAATACTTGTAAGGGGTAAACAGGTCTGGGTAACCAAGGCGGTGAAAAGATGTTTAGTCTGTAACTCGTCCATACTAACACTGATGTTGGTGTAATTTGAGGTCACGGGCATCAGAGAGGTAGAACTGCATGTTCTGTTCTCATTGTCAGTTCTCATCTGATCCAACTTGCCCTTTGTATGGTTATTACATACATGGACAACGTGTGATTAAAAAAAATAATTATGCATGTGACTTTGGCTTGTTTGGTCAAACTTCAGATATTTTCAGATAGATACAGATATTTTCAGACTGTACAAAGGCAGCTGTGGTGAGCGTGTTGGTTAAATATGACAGTAAAGCCCACTCTTTTTCAATTCTAAAAAGACAGAAAAGTACATTAATTTAATTAAAAAAAGAAACGTCGTAAAGCCTAAATTTTTCCATGTGTACTGCTGATGCTGGGTTTGTTCAATTCAGGCTTGAATTGTTCACACAAAACAGTTGCCACGTAATAGTATACACAGTTATACATGATGAACATAACTGAATACATAATGCTGAAGGTAGGCGCTAGACGTATCAAGGCATGATTATGAGCTGTGCTACATCTCAGGCTGTGTATGCCTTGTGCACTTAAGCTTAAATAGGGCCCCTTGTGTCTTTTGACCCGTTGATTTTTTCTTTTCGTCCCCAGCGGTTTTTCAACTGAACAACACCAGGGCCCGGCAGCTGATCAAGACGTACTATCCAACACCTAAAGGTAGGCCACGCAAAAAGAAAAGAAAAAGGCAGCAGGTATGACTTCGCTGAAGGCTACCAATACAGTGCCCACCCATGTCGCACACTGAGCTTGGGCTGTTGCGAGCGGACCAGAAGAGTCAGATTTGTGGATTAGCTTCCTGCCATTTCCTCACCAGACGTGGTGTCCAGGCGGCTTGCTGTATACGTTTAACAACAAGGAGAACCACCGACACACACATGTGCGAGACTTGACAACTCTGTCTAATCAGTATGCCTATACATTCAGAACTTAGGTAAGTTAAAAGCATGCTGCATGATGTTAAGTCCTTCCGGTCAATAACCGTAATGAAAAGTGAACCAAATGATGCAATCCATAGAGCTTGTCCAGCTGTATCACAAAGTCCTTGCACCGGTTATGGCTTTCTGACATTTAGCTCAGTTTAGAGTAACATTGCACTCAAGTTTTCATAAACACGTTGGTCAGGCCATGCGATTGGCCCCGCCTCTGGGGAGATATCCCAGCAGTCTTCAAACACCGAAGGTTAGCCATAGCTGTTGAAAATATGTCTGGTGTGCTAGCCAACATATGGCATGCTGGACTTGTTATTAGGTGTAGACAAACAGTATAATATTTAGTAACCGTACACAGCACAGATTGCAAAAAGGTACGTGATTATGCAAAAATCAGGTACGGTAAGAAAAAAGAGAACAGCAAACAGACGGTGTGTTGCTGATCAGATACTGTCAGCATCACTGTGCAGACCGTGCATTGCTGATCAGATACTGTCAGCATCGCTGTGCAGACCGTGCATTGCTGATCAGATACTGTCAGCATCGCTGTGCAGACCGTGCATTGCTGATCAGATACAGTCAGCATCGCTGTGCAGACCGTGCATTGCTGATCAGATACAGTCAGCATCGCTGTGCAGACCGTACATTGCTGATCAGATACAATCAACATCATTGCACCCACTGAATGTGCCAACCCTGTTGCTATAGAATATTCAAAAACATCGTTCTATCCTCTTGTCATAACATTGAACAGAACAGAGCAAGGCTGGGAAAATGCATGGATATTATCGTGTCGTGCGTCGGCTCCCTTTAGTATCACCATCGCTCTGCTTGTGCGGAAAAGCCTGGGAGGAACTTACTCGGACCAGGCCACACGACATTGCAGAATGGGCAAAAAGTGGATTTGATGTTTGCTTAAAAGTGCACAATAGCAGATAGCACATAGCTTCCTTCTGTGTATTGCTGCACAGCATTGCTGCATTTGACGAACAACTTTGGGAACTGTGGACAACTTCTGGTAGCAAGAGGTTACCACCACGTGACAGTGGCTTTGTTGCGACACTTAAGCAGTGCCGCTGGCTTGCAGTAGTTGACCAGTACTTCTCCAAGTCACTGGTGCCGGTTTCTCTGATGGCTTGGGTAGAGTCAAGATGAGAACGGGCACTTGGATGAAATCTTTAATCCAGATTGGACACAAGAGATACCGCAGCCTTGTGCAACCCGCTACTGCTGTACAGATGGTGCTGGCCATTCATGATGAGGTGCGAGGCAGAGCTTCCACTGTCTGCTCATTTTGACCAAAAAATGGCAGTGTCCACAGTGCTCCTAGTAGGTGAACTTCATACTTCTCTCAGTTTCCTTCCACGAGATTCCTTTTCCAGCATCATCTCTGTCCTGGTGACTTGGCATTGTAGGGTTTGTTGCTTGAATGTTCCTGCCCTCAGGTGGGTTTCTGCGCAAAGTGGACGGTCAAGCAATTCTGCTGGCAGCAAACGGACATCTAGATCGGCTGTTAAACTGCAGTTTTTGCCAATTTTGGTGATTTTCTCCTTCGTCTCAACTGCATATCCACTGTTGGAATGGAACCGACTGGCTACTCCCAGAATCAGAACTCACAAACCGTGATATTTTAGTCTGGAATCTGAAAAAGCCCTGGGCTTGCTACTGGAGAAGCTCATTCTTACCAGCATGGTGCATGGATATTTACAGAGTTCAGAAAGCCCACTGCACGGTTCACCTGCATCAAAAACACAGAAGTGCCATTCTGTGATTGGCGGTGATGCTACTTTTTGAAGGTGGGAAGGCAGGAGCTGTTCTTTGACACACTGTTGTAAACCCTGAACATTTTCAGCAACTTTGTGCAGTTATCTGCATTGGTTAAACTGCAAGTATCATTCAACGTGGGATCATATTCTGTTTGTGGTCGATGAACTGTTCAGTCTCAACGCTTTCCTTGAACTGGAAAAACAACAGGCTTTTTAACAACAGCAAAACAGAAAAAAATTAATCTCATGCACATGGCAGAGGTAAATGCAGCTGCAGCAGAATTTGACAGCCAGTGCACACGTTACTGATGTGCAAACATTGATTAACCCCAAAATGCCATTCTGTAGTACATGTGTAGGGGAATCAGTCTGAGAACAGCCAAACCACCGGACTAACAATGAGACAAAGGGGAAAATGCAACACGCATTTCCTGCATCCCAGTTCAACCTAGGGTCAAGCACAGGATCACAAACACAGGATCACAAGCACAGGATCACAAACTTCACTTCAAGGTCCAGTTTTCAACACAATAGACTCCAAGCAGTAATGTTGGAGCCGGTCAGCAAGTATGACTGCTTCTCACCTCAGCTTACAATTCCCCGCAGGGCTCCATCCTCACACCTGTCCCCTTTCTCTTCCATCTCAGCAGCCTCCCGAAGGGTACATCATCAAAGATCTGCACCTTTGCTGCTGATGCGATCAGACACCAAAGATCTGCACGTTTGCTGCTGATGCGATCAGACACCAAAGATCTGCACGTTTGCTGCTGATGCGATCAGACATCAAAGATCTGCACGTTTGCTGCTGATGCCATCAGACATCAAAGATCTGCACGTTTGCAATCAGACATCAAAGATCTGCACGTTTGCTGCTGATGCAATCAGACATCAAAGATCTGCACGTTTGCTGATGATGCAATGAAGCATTAAAGATCATCAAAGTTCTGCACGTTTGCTGATGATGCAATGAAGCATTAAAGATCTGCACGTTTGCTGATGATACAATCAAGCATCAAAGATCTGCACGTTTGCTGATGATACAATCAAGCATCAAAGATCTGCACGTTTGCCGATGATGCAGTCAAGCATTAAAGCTCTGCACATCTGTTGATGATGCAGTCTGCCGCTGTCCAGTCCAGTCAGCGACAGATCCCAGAAGTTCTGCGGAGGGGCCAGGATCCTTGCCTTGCAGACCATAGTGGTGGTGTGTGTCCTGGCATGCACGGAGGTGTTCTGTCCCCGAGTACTGCGTGGAGATGGCAGAGGGAGCAAGCAGCCTGTCAGCTTCGTGGCTATGCCCCTAAAAACACTGACAAAATAAAGCACAGGCAGCACTGTGTACTGTCATACCAAGTGAGGCTTCTGCATCAGCTACTCTGCAAAGGAGGCCAACAAGGACTTTTTTCTTTCTTCTTCCAGTGCATCCCCAAAGTAGGCAGCAAAAACACCCACAAAACAGCTTCCAGCGCCCTGGTCAAATATGTGCTGGCGTGTGAAACTCTATGTGGTAGCCAAGCACCAGCAGAAACACCAGTGTCTTGAGAAAACTCCAGATACCAGGTCCCCAACAAACACCAGCAAATTGTCCTGTACGTACTCCATGCTGTGGATACTGCTTGACTGGTCAACTCTTCAAATTCGTAGGGAGAGATCACGCCTCACCGTCTTGTTCACACATCAAACAGGAACCGTCTCGCCAACTCTTGGGTGCCTGCCCACCCCATCCAGCCCTATTGGAACAGACCGGAGGTGAGACTTGTGTTGTCAAGTTTGACCTTCCTCATCATTGTACTCCTTGACTCAGTACAGGGTGATGGGATTGGATTGATGGGATTGGATTCTCACCACTGTTGTCAAATAGAACTATCCTGCGTCAAGGAATGTCAGCAACATGCCATGCTTCTAACACCTGTCCATGTTCCAACACCACATCTGAATACTGATGCCCATGTTCCAGCACCGCACCTGAATGATGGTGCCCATGTTCCAACACTGCATCTGATGCCCATGTTCCAGCACCGCATCTGATGCCCATGTTCCAGCACCGCATCTGAATACTGATGCCCATGTTCCAACACCACATCTGATGCCCATGTTCCAGCACCACATCTGAATACTGATGCCCATGTTCCAACACCGCATCTGATGCCCATGTTCCAACACCACATCTGAATACTGAAGACTGATGTCCATATTCCAGCTCCACATTTGAACACTGATGCCCATGTTCCAACACCACAGCTGAACACAGATGCCGACGTTCCAACACCACATCTGAACACGGATGCTGATGTTCCAACACCACATCTGAACACGAATGTCAGTGTTTCAACACCACATCTGAACACTGATGCCCATGTTCCAGCACCGCATCTGAACACTGATGCCGATGTTTCAACACCACATCCAGAGACTGATGCCGATGTTCCAACACCACATCTGAACACTGATGCCCATGTCTCATCTCCCCCACCTCTTGTACCCCCCGCCCCCTCCCCCCCGCCCCCCAACCCCACCCCATCCTGCCATTAACGGCCCTCCAGTCATGCTGTTGCATAAGATTCTTCTCTTCTGCTGCTAAGCGCCACCTCACACAGAACAAAATCTTCAGCAGGTTGCAGTGGTTGTCGTCTTGAAGATGTAGAACAGCTACCCTCTTTAGGGTAGTAACTTAGGGAGTGGAATGGTCTTTGCTTTGGAGCCACCCCCCCCCCCCCCCCCCCTTCCCCTCATCACAATCAGGGCAACAGTGTTACCTTCATTGTCAAGGTGTCTGCAAGAACTTGTCAACAAATCCGCACAGATTATGATCTCAGAGTTCATGTACAGTGGAGCAGTGGAATCTCACCCAATTCAATTTAGCATCGCTTTTAATGTATATATATATATATATATATATATATATATATATATATATATATATATATATATAGGGCCCCACAAGCAACCATTGAATGAATCCAAGTAAGTAAGTAAACATGGTGCTTAACGTCCACAGAAACCATACGGCTTATTAGGGATGGGGGAAGGGGGTATGGATGTGGGGGGAGAGGGAGATTATATACCTATCGCTACACTGTCACCACCAGAATGACTTCTGCATTAAGATGGGCAGCGATGAGAGCCAATTTAATGTTTCAGTAGGAAGTGATGGACAAAGTCACAAGACAGTGTCCACAAACCACAACCTTTTTGAAGAGAAAGGGGAGCTGAAGCGGTATCGAACCAAGGTCCTTCCGCTTACCAGCCTAACGCCTTACCGCTAGGCCAAACCGGCTCACTTGAATCCAAGAGTCCAGTCCAAACAAATGTACCACCCACATGTGCCCCCCAAAGAGTGAAGAGGAGACAACCTAAGAGGTGACCACCCAGCTCTCTTCAAGGGTTACCTATGTTGTTACTTTGAACTTGTTTGTTTGCAGCAGAAGATGCACATTTCAAAAACCTATTGTTGTTGTATCATTTATCTTTGAAGTTGCAACACATATTTATATACACATATTTCCCTGGGTCCATTTCAGATCTGTCAAATGTCCGCGTCATGTTTATTTTGTGACATGACCAGTCAGTGGCTTAAAATTTGAATTTCACTGCAAGTATTTGCATTTGTGTACACATGTCTGATCGTAATTAGTTGACACCAGAACAATTATTTTATTTTTTTAAATGGATGGGTGCAAACAGAAGCACTTGATCCACAGGTAACTTTCCACGATGCTTTGTGCACATTTACAGGAAACATATACATCTGCTAACAAAACTGTGACAGAAGCATTTCAGAAACATGCTAAAAAGTAAAATGTAACCCTGGGACTACATTTCCAACTTGATCCATTCATGCAAACGCACGCAAGTTGATATTGATAGTGTAAGTAATGTAAATGCAAGCAGAAGTATACCATAAATGCAAGCACACGTGTGCTAGGATTAGGAAAGTTCAAACCAGTTTGTCGAAGTTGAATGGCTTAACCTGTCTGACTCAGCAATGGCTCTGCGGTGGTACCGGTATTTGAATCTTCTGACCCATTTCAGTGCACACACGTTTGTCCCCATCTGTCTTACAGGCAGGAAGACTGATGATAATTAGTCCACAAACTCTCGACACAGTTTGTCTTCATGATTGCTCCACAGACTCTCAACACAGTTTGTCTTGATAATTGCTCCACAAACTCTCAACACAGTTTGTCTTCATAATTACTCCACAAACTCTCACCACAGTTTGTATTTGATAATTACTCCACAAACTCTCAACACAGTTTGTCTTGATAATTGCTCCACAAACTCTCAGCACAGTTTGTCTTGATAACTGCTCCACAAACTCTCAACACAGTTTATATTTGCTCAGCACAGTTTGTATTTGATAATTAGTCCCCACACTCTTGACAGTTTGTCTTGATGATTACTCCACAAACTTTCAACACAGTTTGTTTTGCCTGTGGAGTTTGTGATCATCTGTATGCATTGCAGTGTATGATTTCTCAAGACCTTTTTTGCAGCTGTTTGCAGTGTCCATGAAAAAATAAATTAAAAATAAATAAACGTGCACACATACACACACAAAATAAAAACAAACAGAACAAAAATGGCAACAAAGCATTCTTGTTTAATGCCCTGATGTAGCAGTGTTTTGCATTTGCAACAAAGTCTTGCTTTACACAACGGGAAAGATTCATTAGTACAGGAACTGGCACACACACACACATCTGAGAATTAGTACATGTATTATTAAGACACTGCAGTTACAGTTAATATTCTGAGGTGCAGTACTATGCAGTGTCACAACCAACAATGGCACTCCCAGACTGAAATTATTTGACTTCATTGTAGATCACATGTTGCTCAGCTGAATGTCTCTGACTCATGTACACAATGTAACATTTATCATCAATGCATGCAAACCAGAATGAAGATGTGGTACGCACGTAAACCCAGAATGAAGAAACAGTAGGTACGTATAATGCTGCAACTTCGAAGCATTACTGTGCCCTGGACAATTTGCACTGCAGCAAATAGAAAATAGCATCGCTTTTAATAAATAAATAAAAACTAAACAAACAAACAAAACGCAATCAACCATTGAAGGAATCCAAGCATTCAGTCCCTGAGCTCGGGTGTTTGGCTTTCAGAATTGAAACTCAGAAGCATTGATCAAAGTAATACATTTTTGCGCTGTTCTGGAAAACAATAATGGGCTTACATGTGCACACATGAATTTCACAATGGACATACCTCAGAATCAACAACTGCTCACAAACAACACCACCAAAGGAAACCACACAAACTATGTTTAAACAATGCTTTTCACTATGTCAGTCACAAATATTCCTAGTCACTGATGCTTTTCACCATGTCAGTGGAATAAAATGTATATATGGCGCATAAAAAAACTTCCACACAACACCACCAAAGGAAACCACACAAACTATGTTTAAACAATGCTTTTCACCTTGTCAGTCCTCATATGTTCCTAGTCACTAATGCTTTTCACCATGTCAGTCGAATAAAATGTGTATATATATATGGCGCATAAAATACTTCCACACAAAACCATGCATGTTCACAACACCGGAAATATTCCTAGCAATGTAAAGTATTTGTAAGGTGTTTACACCTAACGTGAGCCTGAAGCACACAATACAAAAGCAATAAGATCAACAAAATACGTACACAACCCAAGCACAGTGCTTTTCACCACATTCAGATATTCCTAGTCACAACTATTGGACTGATTTACTTACACACACAAAAACAAAACAACAACAAAATGCAACTAGTATGACAGTTTGCCCCCCCAAAACAATCCAGATGCTGGAAGGAAAGTCCTATGCTAACACAGTTTGTAAAACCAAATGCCCACCAGTGCCCTCTAGCCTAGCAGTGGCAGCAAGGGAGCTAACCTGTCCCTTGGGACCCATGCCATTTGTTTCAGGGGAGGTTACAGAGAGATCTCTGTACGTTAACAATGTTGGCACAGGCGTGTCGACTGACTTAATGAAAGCCATCTTTCCGTGTGCGTTGAAGATCAGTGTGGCCAAAGCTGGCAAGGAAGCCAGGTAAGTGTTTCAGGAGAATTTAACAGTAGCACACCTTTAATCATGCTTCTTGGCTCCATGCAATGCATTTGCTGAATGGTGTGCATTTCTCTTTGCCAGATTTGCATGTGCATATATATATACATGATATCTCCATAAGTATGGAGAAAAAACACGCAGCATATCTAACTTTAGAGGGATTGATGTTTAGTTTTGGAAAATCAGAAGCACCAATTATCAGAGTTGATCGTGGAACACTACCAAATTTGGTCATGGATGGAACACGCATGACCAAATTTGGTCACAGAACACCATTTTCCAGATTCAGTCGTTGAACATGCTGCTAAATTTTGACACCAGATGCTGTTTGCTACATTTGCACTAAACTGACAATAATACCGGTTCTGTTTATGTCAAACTCTTCCAAGTGTGACGCCTCACTGACATGACACTCAGATGACATTCCGCTTCAGCAAGTTATAACACCACAACTTTAAAATGACCCTAAAGGCCCACTCTTGCTCAGAAATGTTAAACCCTACATTCTCCAAAACCCGTGAGTTATCACTATTCAAGATTTTGTGTCAACAGCCAACAAATGTCAGTTAAAACCAGAAATGGATTCTGTGATCACCAGCAACTTCTGGTGCTCCTCTTTTCATCTGTTCATTCCCACAGACTGTTCATTCCCACAACTTTTGTTAGCGGAAACATTTTACCCAGTACACTGATAGGACAACATCCTATGCTACCGCTCAAGAACAGCAGTTGTCTGTGGATAGTACTCACCTTTTACAAACAGGTCATCTGCTGCTCATTTGAAAACCTGGCCTCGCTGGTCCGATTACACCCGGATGTTTCATAGAATGTATCCATCGAACACACCTGTGAAAGGAACTGGCCCGGCCTTAATTTTCTTCCGCAGTGGACTTGAAGATCTGCACACACTGTCTTCACAGTCTTTTCCTCACATTTCTTGTCTGTTATGTCGTGTAAATAAAAACAACAGTAACACCACATGCTGTTCAGAATTTCCGGCTTTCTTGAAACCTTTCTCAGTGAACTGTGACTGAAGAATTTCTTGTTTGTTAGTGTCTCTTCTCACAACATACTCTGAAAAAAAGTTCAGAACTTTAATTTTCAGACAATAAGAGCTAGTTTTCTGCAGCTTCATTACAGGTGCAGGTTGCTTTGAAAGCAAAAGCACAATAGAACCAACAACAAATGTCAAAATAACTTTATACGCCTGAACTCCGACTCGGCTTCATGCCCTCGTTGAAAGTGAAACAGTGTGACTTCTAATGCTGAACAGAACAGACCGTGTCTTGTGCAAACAGTGAATGATGCTGTGTTTGTTTAGTCTCCCCAAACTGTGATTGCTTCCCCCAGTACCCCTGTCATTGTCTCTGCCATGTTAAGACGTAGGCAAACAACACACACACACACTGTGACCAGCTCGCAGAGGGGTAGAGCTTACCTCCTGGATTTTTGTATGTTGGGTTAAATTGAGCTGCTGCACGTGGCTGTCGCGGTATCGTACGGAGAAAGGGGTGAGCTTAGCATGGTGAGACCATGTGCACATTTTTGGTTTTAGTTACCTTCATCCAGTTGTACTGAGATTCCGTGCTTCATAACTTCTGTGAATTGTATCTGCTGGAATGTTCAGGTATTAGTTACTGCGTAATTGACAATTTTCTTCAAAATTGTGATGCATAACAAGTGAACAAAAGTATAGTGTGTACAGTAACAAAAATGAAAGAAAATAGTAAAGTCAGAACAGGATGAAAATATGCAAACAGATGACAGATTGAATGATCATGTTGATGCGCTTATGTGCATATGTGAACAGATGACAAATTTAATGATAATGTTGATGCGCTTATGTGCATAATTATGTGAACAGATGACAAATGATAATATTTGTACGTTTATGTGCATCTTATCATTTGTCCTGAAAGCTAACTGCAACAGTGAACTGCTGCCATGCACGTGACATTTTGTTTCCCAGCACCATTTTTGTGAAGCAGTACTTGCATCTCACACTGTCACCCATTGTTTCATAGCCGAAAACCTGATGGAAGTGACACACGACACATTTTCCACATTTTAAACTTATACTGGGACAGTAATATTCAAATTCTGGTTTGGATATGGAGAATGAAGGAAAGCAACAACAACAATAAAAAAAGAGTGGGGGAAGCACCCAAATAAAACAAAACGCAAACAAGAACTGGAAATGGCCTGCGTCATGATCTCATTTATTAATATTAATAGCAACATTAACAGTTCCTGAACAGTTTTTCTTAGACGCACGCGGAGACCAATCATTGGCATCTGAAACACACCAAACAGCAACAAGCTGTACATGTAGGTATTTACCCCAAGCATCCAGCAAGTAAGTGATCCTTCCAAGTGGAGCAGCAGTGTCTGTTGCGCTGTTGAAACGGCAGATGTGACAAATCGCAAAAACAGATCAGTGTTGTACTAATCAAAATGTAATTTGACGCATAGACTGCAAAACTGTAGCATTCTTTCCAGTCTTATTGGCCGTTTGTTTCTACTGTCATTTCTTAAGTGGGACATAGTCACATACATATATATATATATAATATACTTGCTGTCCTTCGAACAAATGCACCTCTATCCTCTAGCTTGAAACTGATGCAGAGCATCACATGGTTGCAGAGAGTGTGACGTAAGTATACTTTGTTTTGACTTTTGGAGGAGGTGGGGGGGGGGGGGGGGTGCATGAGTGTGACTGAACTAAGTAGAATAAAGTTTGTTTCAGCTTATTACCTCACCTGCTACATGCCAGTGCTGTGATGCCAGCAAGAGAAAAGATGAAGGTGTAACTTCTCTTGTCATCTCGAGCCACTTACGAGTGTCAGCCCAGAGCATTTTCCCATGCTGGCAACAGACACCATTGACTTGGTGTTTCTCTCTAGATTAGCATTGGACAGATATTCTCTCACAGTTGCATGCTGGTGGTCACTGATGAGCTGCTTGGGCAGCAAAATGTGTGTCCAAGATCAGATTTTGTTAATACCTCTCTGCCGTCTGGCTTCTGGGGCCAAGGAGTTAGAGTCAGACTCAGCTTTGGGCCTAAGGAGTTAGTCAGACTCAGCTTTGGGGCTAAGGAGTTAGAGTCAGACTCAGCTTTGGGGCTAAGGAGTTAGAGTCAGACTCAGCTTTGGGGCTAAGGAGTTAGAGTCAGACTCAGCTTTGGGGCTAAGGAGTGAGTCACTGACTCAGCTTTGGGGCAAGGAGTTAGGTCAGACTCAGCTTTGGGGCTAAGGAGTTAGGTCAGACTCAGCTTTGGGGCTAAGGAGTTAGAGTCAGACTCAGCTTTGGGGCTAAGGAGTTAGTCAGACTCAGCTTTGGGGCTAAGGAGTTAGAGTCAGACTCAGCTTTGGGGCTAAGGAGTTAGAGTCAGACTCAGCTTTGGGGCTAAGGAGTTAGAGTCAGACTCAGCTTTGGGGCTAAGGAGTTAGAGTCAGACTCAGCTTTGGGGCTAAGGAGTTAGAGTCAGACTCAGTTTTGGGGCTAAGGAGTTAGAGTCAGACTCAGCTTTGGGGCTAAGGAGTTAGAGTCAGACTCAGTTTTGGGGCCAAGGAGTTAGAGTCAGACTTAGCTTTGGGGCCAAGGAGTTAGAGTCAGACTAGCTTTGGGGCTAAGGAGTTAGAGTCAGACTCAGTTTTGGGGCCAAGGAGTTAGAGTCAGACTTAGCTTTGGGGCCAAGGAATTAGAGTCAGACTCAGCTTTGGGGCCAAGGAGTTAGAGTCAGACTTAGCTTTGGGGAATGTCTGATGCAGCCAGAATGTTCTTTATGAAACAGAATAGGCTGTTTTCGGGTGTGTTTTTTACTTTATTTTGACTGATTGATACCTAAATGTAATACCTCAACAATTAATTGCTTGTTGGGTTTGATTTTTCAGCTGCACTTTGATCTAAAAGATTAAATAATATCTAATAAATGAAGTCATTTTTGAGTAAAAAAAGGTTCCTTTTGGTTCGGCTCCAGTGCTGCTCTGTTGTGTATAACTGATTTTACGAGACACAGCCATAGCCATTCAGTGCAGTATTCTTCCAAACAAACAAACCAGACCCAGAACTTGAACTTCTTCTTCTTCTTCTTTTTTTTTTTTTTAATTATCAAAAAAGCATTAAAAGTCCAAACCCATGATATATAAAATGCGTAGGTTGTCTGCTGCTGGAGTCTTACAAGCAGGGGAAACAACAAGTCTAAATAAGACCTTGGCACAGTGGAATAAGATTAAGAGTTAACATTTGCTGCTCCCTGTTGTTCTTGTGTTGATTATAAATGAGAGTGGTGTGCAAATTTTGATAGGTTAGTCATAATTATATTAATATCACACTGACTGATGCTCTTGTCAAACACAGCTTGCTCTTTTATGTGTTTAATGGTTTAATGCTTAGCATGTTTATGATTTGGGTGGGGGGGGGGGGGGGGATGGGTAATAGGCAGATATTACAAGAGTTCATAAAGTACTGATTTATTGCAGAGAAGTGTGTGCTTTTTGATTCCTGATCCTCTTCTTCTCAGGGCATGTTGTTAGACTGCAGACCTGCAGTTGTGTCAAAATAACTGGTCAGGTTTTGTTTAGCTCAGTCTTCAACAGCCTCATGTTTTCCTCCCCAGTTCGGCGCTAGTGGAAACGGAAAGTGAGGAAGCGACCTTCAACTATCTGGTCGTCTACCAGCAGATCCGGATCAACGGCCTTGATCTTGTTTTGTCCTCCGTTGGCTATGATTGGGAAGGTGAGACTTTAGGTTATGCATGGGGGGGAGAAAGGGGGGGCGGGCTGGACATGACTGGGGGGGGGGGGGGGGTGGACATTAGGTGGAGGGGCTGACAGTGAGGGGGAGGGGGGGGGGCATGGCTGGACATGACTTGGGGGTGGGGAGGTGGACATGACTTGGGGGAGGTGGGGGCGAGGCCGGACATGACTTACTTTGGGGTCAACTTTGTGGTGTCTGGTTTCTACCTTGTTAACCATGCTGTCATCTGTGGGTGTTACGAAACCAGAGCTGTACCCCACTCACGTTAGGTTATAGTTATGTTCTCTGCGTCAGTCTCTGCTTTTTACCCTTTGTTGTTTGTTACGAAACTGGCAGGCCCATTGTCATTTAAAGATTTTAATCATTGCCGTGCAAGACCTGATACTTCCTGTTTATCATTTGTAGATGTGAGACTTCATTGTCATCCCTTTAGCCTTTTTGCCATCCACTGCAAGTGTTAAAGACCCAGTGGTCACTCAGTTTCCTTTCTCTTGTCCACTGTAAAAGCTGGTAAACATCCTGTGCGTGTGTATACACTACCTTAGGTGTTGATGTCTGTATGCGCAAATGTTTTTGTTGGTGTGGTTGACCTTGTTCCGTCATTCCAGGGGCCAAGAAAAAATTCATGGAATCAGAAGGCGAAACAAAGAAAACAGATACCAAAGATGCGACGCTCGACGGAAAAAAGAAAACGGATGCCACAGGTGCCAAGCCAGATGCAAAGAAGGGAAAAGATGTCACGGACGCAGAGAAGAAAGCAAACGCCAAGGCAGGTGGCGGAAGGAAAGAAGACGCCAAGCCAGTTCTCTTGCAGACTCCATTCTCCAGGCCCGCCAAACGGCCCAGCACAACCGAGGTGGGCGGCGGGCCCCTCAAGAAAGACCGCCCGACATCTTTCCTCAGAGATCAGGGCAGGACACCGCCCCAGAGAGGCAGGGGCGGAGCTCCGAGAGGCAGTCTGCCGCTGAGGGGTGGTGCTCCCAGAGGAAGGGGCGGAGCCACCCCCATGGGTCGTGGGCGTGCCCTGCTGCCGGACCCAGTTGTGGGGGGAGGGGAGGGTCTTCTGCCCCACCCTGATTCACACCACCCTCCTCCCCTGCTGGCCGTGCCTGCCCAGCCCTCTGTCCATGGGTGTGAGTACCAGTGTTGCTGTGTTGTCTCATTTTGTGTACACAAACCAAACACATCTCTGTGAGTGCCAGTGTCGCTGTGTTGTTGTCTCATTTTGTGTGTATAAACCAAACACATCTGTGTGAGTGCCAGTGTCGCTGTGTTGTTGTCTCATTTTGTGTGTATAAACCAAACACATCTGTGTGAGTGCCAGTGTTGCTGTGTTGTTGTCTCATTTTGTGAGTATAAACCAAACACATCTCTGTGAGTGCCACTGTTGCTGTGTTGTTGTCTCATTTTGTGTGTGTAAACCAAACACATCTGTGTGAGTGCCAGTGTCGCTGTGTTGTTGTCTCATTTTGTGAGTATAAACCAAACACATCTGTGTGAGTGCCACTGTTGCTGGGTTGTCTTATTTTGTGAGTATAAACCAAACACATCTCTGTGAGTGCCACTGTTGCTGTGTTGTTGTCTTATTTTGTGAGTATAAACCAAACACATCTCTGTGAGTGCCACTGTTGCTGTGTTGTTTTCTCATTTTGTGTACACAAACCAAACACATCTCTGTGTTTGACTGTGAGTGCCAGTGTTGCTGTGTTGTCTCATTTCGTGTACACAAACCAAACACATCCCTGTGAGTGCCAGTGTCGCTGTGTTGTCTCATTTCGTGTACACAAACCAAACACATCTCTGTGTGTGACTGTGAGTGCCAGTGTCACTGTGTTGTTGACTCATTCTGTGTACACAAACCAAACACATCTCTGTGTGTGACTGTGAGTGCCAGTGTCACTGTGTTGTTGACTCATTCTGTGTACACAAACCAAACACAGCTCAGTGTGTGACTGTGAGTGCCAGTGTCACTGTGTTGTTGACTCATTCTGTGTACACAAACCAAACACATCTCTGTGTGTGACTGTGAGTGCCAGTGTCACTGTGTTGTTGACTCATTCTGTGTACACAAACCAAACACATCTCTGTGTGTGACTGTGAGTGCCAGTGTCACTGTGTTGTTGACTCATTCTGTGTACACAAACCAAACACATCTCTGTGTGTGACTGTGAGTGCCAGTGTCACTGTGTTGTTGACTTATTCTGTGTACACAAACCAAACACAGCTCAGTGTGTGACTCTGTGGGCCTTGGTATTAGGTGTGTTTTGTCCACTCAGTTACTTCGATAATTTGCAATTTTTGGGCCTTGGTGTGTTTTGACCACTCAGTTACTTCGATATTTTGTAATTTTTGGGCCTTGGTATTAGATGTGTTTTGTCCACACAGTTGCTTAGTCAATTTGTAATTTTTGGGCCTTGGTATTAGGTGTGTTTTGTCCACACAGTTACTTAGTTAATTTGTAATTTCTTCCTGTTGATGTCAGAAGACAGTGCCACTCACAGTGACAATGTATCCAAACAAGACCAAGGTTTCTAGAATGATTTTAAAGTCACATTTGGAGCCATCAGAACTATATCTTCTCAGCAAAAATATATCTTAAAAGAATAGACGAAGCACGTAAGTGTGCCAAGGGATTTCAGTCGGGGAATATTTCAGTCACTTTGTCTAAGGCAAGCATTTCATTTTAAGCATTGCGTGGTGAGCGAGTGTTTCTGCATTCACTGTTGACGTTTTCAGTGCATGAAGCAGACATGATGCTGAGCCACGACCTTGACCCCCACACAGCAGAGCTGCAGCAGATTCAGCAGCGGCTGGAGTCCCAGGTGCTGGAGACGCGAGCCAGCCTGGTGCGAGCGGTTCGCCAGGCGGAGGTGGAGGCGCTGGAGGCAGAGCTGGAGAGTCGACTGGCCCAGCTGGACCAGGCCCACAGGACGGGGATGGCTGGCCGGCCCCGCAGGCCTCTGGTAGGTAGTGGGGCCTGCATTGCTTGCCGCTGTTCTTCACTGGTAGTGGGGCCTGTATTGCTTGCCGCTGTTCTTCACTGGTAGTGGGGCCTGCATTGCTTGCCGCTGTTCTTCACTGGTAGTGGGGCCTGCATTGCTTGCCGCTGTTCTTCACTGGTAGTGGGGCCTGCATTGCTTGCCGCTGTTCTTCACTGGTAGTGGGGCCTGCATTGCTTGCCGCTGTTCTTCACTGGTAGTGGGGCCTGCATTGCTTGCCGCTGTTCTTCACTGGTAGTGGGGCCTGCATTGCTTGCCGCTGTTCTTCACGGTAGTGGGGCCTGCATTGCTTGCCGCTGTTCTTCACGGTAGTGGGGCCTGCATTGCTTGCCGCTGTTCTTCACTGGTAGTGGGGCCTGCATTGCTTGCCGCTGTTCTTCACTGGTAGTGGGGCCTGCATTGCTTGCTGCTGTTCTTCACTGGTAGTGGGGCCTGCATTGCTGGGACATGCTTGTCACTGTTCTTCACCTTGATCGGTAGTGTGGCCTGCATTGCTGTCTTTATCAGTAGTGTGGCCTACATTGTTAGCACATTGCTATCTTCATCAGTAGTGTGGCCAACATTGCTATCTTCATCAGTATTGTGGCCTGCATTGCTGTCTTCATCAGTAGTGTGGCCAACACTGCTATCTTCATCAGTATTGTGGCCTGCGTTGCTGTCTTCATCAGTAGTGTGGCCTGCATTGCTATCTTCATCAGTAGTGTGGCCTACATTGCTATCTTCATCAGTAGTGTGGCCCATATTGCTATCTTCATCGTTGGTGTGGCCTAATTTCTGTCTTCATCAGTAGTGTGGCCCAATTGCTATCTTCATCAGTAGTGTGGCCTACATTGCTATCTTCATCAGTAGTGTGGCCAACATTGCTATCTTCATCAGTATTGTGGCCTACTGTTCTTCTTCATCAGTAGTGTGGCCTTCATTGCTATCTTCATCAGTAGTGTGGCCTACATTGCTATCTTCATCAGTAGTGTGCCCATCTTGCATATCTTCACTCGTTGGGGTGGCCTAAAGTTGTCTTCATCGTAGTGTGGCAACACATTGGGGTACTCTTCTCGTTTGTTTCTTAAATTGCATCTTGCAAGTGTGAGCAAATGATGACCAGGCATGCTAAGCCACTGTTCTTCATTTATCGTTGGGGTGGCCTTCATTGCTATCTTCATCGGTAGTGTGGCCTACATTGCTGGTACATGCTTGCTGCTGTTCTTCATCTTAAATCTCACTGGAAAGGGGGGGAGACAAAAGGGAGTGAATTGCATTGCTAGCAACACATGGGGTCTCTTTTGTTTGTTTTTAAATGGATGTTGCTGTGATTGTGCAGATGATGACCGGTCCAGATAAGCTGGTGCTGTGATTGTGCAGATGATGACCGGTCCAGATAAGCTGGTGCTGTGATTGTGCTGATGATGACCGGTCCAGATCAGCTGTGCTGTGATTGTGCAGATGATGACCGGTCCAGATCAGCTGGTGCTGTGATTGTGCAGATGATGACCAGTCCATATAAGCTGGTGCTGTGATTGTGCAGATGGTGACTGGTCCAGATCAGCTGATGCTGTGATTGTGCAGACGATGACCGGTCCAGATCAGCTGATGCTGTGATTGTGCAGATGATGACCAGTCCAGATCGGCTGGTGCTGTGATTGTGCAGATGATGACCGGTCCAGATCAGCTGGTGCTGTGATTGTGCAGATGATGACCGGTCCAGATCAGCTGGTGCTGTGATTGTGCAGATGATGACCGGTCCAGATCAGCTGGTGCTGTGATTGTGCAGATGATGACCGGTCCAGATCAGCTGATGCTGTGATTGTGCAGATGATGACCGGTCCAGATCAGCTGATGCTGTGATTGTGCAGATGATGACCGGTCCAGATCAGCTGGTGCTGTGATTGTGCTGCATTGCTGTTATCGGCACCTTCTTGTCCTTTACCCAGAACACTGGGGCTGAAGCCGAATGTTGCGTTAAGAACTGAGAGTCCCGTGTCAGGATAGCTTTCAGTTGCGTTGATCTTTTCATGACGTGACAGGCACCATTATTGAAATCCCAGTATTTAATGCGTCAGTGCCAGAATTCCTGGTGCCCTTGTGATACAAGTTGTATCTATGACAGTACATGCAGATGTTAGGGAAACAGTTGCACACGCTACTGTCTCACCCAGCACTGGCTGAACCTCTGGGCTTTTTTAGCTGAGAAACACAAAGAAAAGAAAGGGATGGTGGTGTGGAGACGTGTTGGTTGCTGACTCAGGATTTCGCTGTTTGGCAGGACTACGCTGAGGATGTGGAGCGCCCAAGAGAAGCTCCCCGGCGAGCTCTGTTGCACCTGGAAGGCCGTCCACGTCTAGAGCGTGAGGATTTGGTGGACGAACAGGTGGATTATCGACGTGCACGCCCCCCGCCAGCGCTGGAACGAGACTATGTGTCCCGGGACTACCCCCGAGACAGAAGGGAGGAAGACTACGGAGAGCAAAGGTGTGTTGGGGTGGGTGAGGGGGAGGGGTGTGTGTGGTGTGTGTGCGTGCGTGTGTGTGTGTGTGGTGTGTGTGTGTGTGTATCTGCGTGTGCGTGCGTGCGTGCATACATGCATGTGTGCAAGCATGTGCACATATTTGTGTGTATGTGTCTGTCTGTCTGCATGTGTGTGTGTGTGGGTGGGTGTGTATGTGTGAACAATGGGGGGTGGGGGTGGGGTTACTGATTGAAATGTGGGCATGAGCATGTACTACAACTTGATCCTACCCACTGTCAAAAGACTGCATTATAATCTCAAGATGGTGGATGTATGGGTGGGGGTGTTGTTCCTTGTTTTGTTTTGTTTTTGGGTTTTTTAAGTTGCAGGGTAAGACATTGGTACTGCATCTTGGTCATCTTTATTATGTGTATGAGGCAATGTAATCGGTCAGGGATAGTGTGCAGACTAATTTTGAGTACTGTTAGTTTCTTTAGCTCAGGTGAAATTGTTTTTGCCCCCCCTCCCCCACCCCCCAACCAAAATAGGATCGAAAATACCATTATGCATACCACTGTTTGTTAATGATATAAGATGTGTGTGTGTGTGTGCGCACTTTCAGACCATCTGTCCTCCCAAGACCTTACCTCTTGAAGGCGCCAGAGATGGGAGTGGCACGGGAGGAAAAAGACCCCTACGCAGCCCCTGCTGTCTACAGTTATGAGCACTCTTCTTCCCGCTCCCGCCTTGAGCCAGACCGAGAAGACCGGCATGTGTTGCTGAGCCGCGGTGCTGTTGGGGAGAGACCCAGGTGGGTTGTATGGCTGGCGTCTTCCTTAGTGCTGTGCTACAACTGCTTTTCGGTTGACTGGCAGTTTTCTGCATTTTTTTAATTTATTTTTTTACTGCTGTTTTACGATAGCTTCCAACAGAAGGGGGGAAAAGAAAGCACCTTTCTGCCGAATAATTTCGCCCTGATATTTCTGCACTGGTTGACTGGGTGTAAAGCGTGGCAGTGAAAGGGTTAATATTATAATCGTGACAATGGCAATATGTTGGCATCTCATCTGTGAAGTGATGGATGTACATGCATTCATGTACAATGAGTTCAAGGTGAGTATGGATCAAATAAATTTTTGAATCTTGAAAACTGTGATCTTGAGTGAGTAAGTAAGTAACTTGGTGTTTTGCGCCCAGTCTTGAACATTTTCTAGTGTAAATAAAGGCAACAGTAACACCACATTCTGTTCAGAATTTTCGGCTTTCTTGAAACCTTTGGCACAAATACATATGTAAACACATGCATAATTAAATGTAACCCAGTTTATTATGGACATCTCTCTCTCTCTCCTCTCTCTCTCTCTCTCTCTCTCTCTCTCTCTCTCTCTCTCTCTCTCTCTCACTAAATGTTTTGTCTTGAATGTTTGATAAAACTTAGTGACTTTTTTTAGACACAGGTTTGTAGAACCCTGTGTTGTGAAAGGTGCCCTTTTCCGCCATACAGCAGTCAGATCTGTTCACTCAGGTTCAAAAGTTAATCAATTTATTTTTATTTTTACAAACACCTCACTACTGGTTCCTCTTCTCTGTGCTTGCAGGCCAGGTTTTCCAGAAGAAAGGGGCGGGCCCAGGAGTCGTGAGAGCTATGACTACGAAGGTCGAGAACCCAGAAGACCCGCTGCCTACCCGGTGGGTCATGGAGGTTACGAGGAGGAGGGCAGAAGAGCTCCGCCTCCAGCCAGATACAGAGATGAATACGATCAGCGTTTCTGACGTGTCAGCGCCCAGTCGATGCTTGAGACTCTGTGTGTGTCAGAATCACTTTTGTTGTGTGGTGATGTTTGCTTTGTGAGCTGCAGGTAAAGTGAATGTCACTGTCTTCTGTTTACAAGTTTCAAGGGTTTTTTAAGCATTGAGACACCCCTTCCTCTTTCCGTCTTTACCTGTGTGAATGGGAGAGGACATGACCCAGAAGTATATATATCCATTTGAATTAATTGTTGTTATATATGACAGTAGTAACTTACATTTTCAAAGCACCCTTTCGCACAAGGGCTTATAGTGGTTTACAATTATGAACGACATCTACAATTACAAAATACACAAGCACCATAGATGTATTGATTCAAGCAGACATAACCTGCTCATCACACACACACACACACACACACACACACACACACACTTCTGCCAATCAGTATCGTGTTGGAAAGAGACGAGTTTGGAGTGTTGATTTAAAGGAACAGGCTGATTTAGAAAATTGGCCTCTTTATATGAGAAAGGCCCAGCCCAGTATGATCTACCACCGAACAAAAATGGGCCAGATTCTTTTTCATTATGTATAGCTTGTGTGTTATTTCTCTTGGGCATTCTGGAATGGATTTAACTTTGTAGCAGTACTTCTGACTGCTGAACCACTGGGTCTGGTAGCTGAGGGGTGAAGCCTCAACTTTTTCATTATGTATAGCTTGTGTGTTATTTCTCTTGGGCGTTCTGGAATGGATTTAACTTTGTAGCAGTACTTCTGACTGCTAAACCACTGGGTCTGGTAGCTGTGGGCTGAAGCCTGAACCTTTTCGAGCCACTAAACCTCAGCTGCATTGTCTATTTCACTGATGGTCTTAGCATACTTAGAGGTCTTAGCATCCTCTGAGCAATGGTCTTTTGTCATGCATGGAGTTGTTACTCTTATTCACACCTACAAGGACGCATTACTTGTGGGCAAAGGGTGTGTGCTTTTCCTTCCAGATTTGTGGTTTTTGAATTTGAGCACTGTCTAGTGATGCTCCGCCACCATCAGGGAAATGGCAGTAGAGCTCATATCTCCACTTCTCTTGATGTTTATGGTATAGCTAGTCACAGGTAGTGATGCCAGACTACAAAACAACAGCAAGGCAGCATGTTTGTTTTGCAGACTAGAAGTCTGTGTGTTTTGGTGCCACTGCCACGGTCATAGTTCTCACTACCATTGGTAGTAATAGTGGTTTAGTTCTTTCCCCATCTCTGTCGTAGTTCTCACTACCATTGGTAGTAATAGTGGTTTAGTTCTTTCCCCATCTCTCTTCTGAAGAAGTAGGATTCACTCACTACCAAGTCTTCCTTGGTGTGTAGCTGTATATCAGTGAGATATGATCAGTACAGCAAGGCTTATATTTTGACCCCATAAAATATTATGCGAGTTATTATAGTAAGTAAGTAAGTAAACATGGTGCTTAATGTCCACAGAAACCATAAGGTTTATTAGGGACGGGGAGAAGGGGGTGTGGAGGTGGGGGGGGGGGGAGGAGAGAGAGATAATATACCTATCACTACACTGTCGCCACCAGAATGATTTATTCATTAAGGTGGGCAGCGATGAGAGCCATTTTAATGTTTCATAATTGTGAGGGACAGAGTCACAAGACAGTGTCCACAGACCACAACTTTTGAAGAGAAATGAGAGCCGAAGCAGATTCAAACTGAGGTCCCTCCGCTTACCAGCCTAACGCCTTACCGCTAGGCCAAACCTGCTCACGAGTTATTATATTGATTGATTGCTTTTATATAGCGCTATTCTTTGCTCTCAAGCAGACTCACTGTGTTCATGTTGCACGTGGTTCTGAATGAGTGACTGCATCGTTTTTGTGTTGTGCTTTTTTAAATATAAACCAAAGTGGTGGGCCAGCTCCATTTGGTTGTTTCATGGCTGGTGCCACGTGAAACTGCTGCTGTCTTGTAGTACGGGGGTGGAACGGATACCAAAATAAGAGTCAGCACAGAAAGTTGCCCCTCGGGAAGAAAATTCTCCCGCCACTCCTGCAGGGATTCAAACCTGCGACCTTTCAGTCACGAGTCCGGCACTCTAACCGCTGAGCTATCCCCGACCCTTGCAGAAGGGATGGTTGAGCTTTTTCCCCTTTTGGTTTTTGGAGCAGCCCACTGTTTACGAGAACAGAAAGGCTTTTTGTTTCAGGGTATTAAAAATATCTGGTCATATATGGGTTTTTTTCCTTTTTTTTCTGCTTTCTTTGCAGACTTTGCATAATGATAACCTCCATTCAGCCTTTCGCTTTCGTAATAATCTTAAATCAACAGTCCTGAAAAGGTAGCACTGTATATTGGATTTTCCTGACAAGTTCTTTAAGGGGAGACTGGCCAGTCAAATTTGGTCCCAAAATGTTCCAGAACATGTTTTTGTTCTTTTCCAGATTTTGGTTCCTAAACATGTCTACTTTTCATCTAAGCCAGTATTTTTATGATATATGTTTGATTTGTATGCAAATAAAGACATTATCTGAACCTTAGTGTGTTTGTTTTTGTCCTGTGGCCGATCATTTCGCTGAAAAACACTCCACTTCATCCCTTGGTTACGGGGATTTTCTACCCAAAACTCAGCACATGTCGCCGATCAAAATGTTCAGTAGCTTCTGACCTTCAAAGTGACGTCATGACCCAGTGGAAACTTGTAAAGGCGGGAAGGGTATTCCAACGGAAACTTCCAAATTTGGATTGAGTCGTTTCTCATTGGTCGGATTTCAAAGAGTGACCTCATTTTATAGTCATCAGTGCTGCTGCGCATGCGTAGTTCGCAAATGAGAGCTCACGGACATTCCCGAACAAGCCACTTCCTGTCGAACTAGCCACTTCCTGTTTGTTGCAGACGACAAATCGAACACACGTTTTTGCGAATCTCTTGAGCTACAAAACTGATTTCTGCGTGATAATTATGCCTTCAAAGAAGCGTAAAACTATTTCTGAAGCAAACATTGGTAAATCCACCAGGAAAAGGAAGCAGCATATGCAAGAACTGGCCGATAAAAGAACGAAGGCTAAGGAAAGTAGTTCGGCAACTGGCGAAGCGGTCGAGCATTTTGCTACAGCTGATGGACCTGCACATTCTAGTGCTTCGTTGATGGTTTCCAATGACTCTCGTCAAGAGAATGATCATCGGCAGTCAACATCGTCGAAGAAACTGCATAAATTTCAGGAGAACACAAAAGTTGACCACACTGATTCAACTGTTTGGACTTCTCTTGAAATCGGTCAACTGAACCGGCTTCTGTGTGACATCGCTTGCCCAGAGTGTGGTTCCAGTTTGAGTGTTTCACTGGGAACCCATCTTGGACTTGCCAGAGAAATGACACTGAAGTGTAGTGACTGTGACTACAAACAACAACAGTTCACTTCTCCACGACTTAGAAAGGCTGAGAGGCAGAATGATGGGTTTGAAGTGAACAGTCGTGGAATTCTTTTTACACATGAAATTGGTTTGGGTTATGCCAGTCTGAACAAACTTTGTGCTGTGTATGGTATGCCCAATATGTGCATTTGGATGTAAACCTGTTCACATACTCGTAGTGCTGTACAAAACAAATATAAAATGGAATTAAGTCACAGAAAGTAAATAGACAACACCACCCACACGCAGACCAAAACAAAAACAACAACATTGTGTTTGTGTATTTTGAAGGCTGTTTGAGCTAGATCTTTGAAACTGTCATAGTTCTGTGTTTGGCATTGGGTTCAGTCCCTTTGCCTAATTTGAAGAACAAAGCGGAGGTGGGGGAAAGGTAATGTCCCTTGAATGCGAGGTGTATGAGGATTATTTTGCTGTTCTTGATCTTTGCTATTCTTTGGAATCTTTTTAAATCCGCTGTGTCAACTTGTTCTCTGCTTGTTTTGATTGATTGGATCTAAAAGTAAGTGTTGGACATTTGAAATTTTTCATGATTCACAGAAAGAGCGTTTTATTTTTGGTTGTTTAAATAAATGTTTCTTTATCACAGAAATAGTTTGGTGTGTGGGTGTGTGAGCGAGTGCATGTGTTTGTGAGAGTGTGTCTGTGTGCATGTGTGTGCGTGCATGTGAGTGTGTGTGTGTGTGTGTGTATGTGTGCGCACGTGCATGTGTTTGTGAGAGTGTGTGTGCGTGTGTGTGTGTGTGTGTGTGTGTGAGACTTGTCTGAAGGTGTTGATACTTCTGACTCGTCTGCTTGAAAGTGTGGGCTTTCCAATGACACGGTTAACTCCCTTAAACCTTTTCATTGTCAGTTAATACAGTGATAATTAACAGACAAGAGTCTGTGTAGCCACCACAGCAAAAATGTTTTCATGAAAAAATCCAGTGTCTGTGCTGCTGGCTAGCTGCCTACCGTCACCGAGCATCTTTTTTACACACACACACACACTCACACACACACACTCGTAGACACATATACACTCGCAGACACACACTCACACACACTCGCAGACACACACACACGCACGCATACACGCACAAACACTCACCCACTCACTCACAGACATACACACACACACACACACACACACACTCCCTCACTCACAGACACACACACACACACACACGAACGCACACACACGCACGAAAGCACGTATGCATTCACAGACGAGGAAACTGGATACTGGTTATAGTGGGGGTAGAAGTACCGAGGAAAGAAGAAAGTTTTTTTAAAACTTTGTTTTGAATTAAAGACCTAAGGGCTTAGCAGTGCCTGAGATCAAGAAGGAGGGAATTCCCAGTGTAAGGTCCAAAGGAGTGAAAGCCATTCGTCTTGCGTTGGCGTTGTGTGAGAGCTGGTGCGTGATTTCCTGCCATCGATTACGTTTCTCTCTAGCTTTGCGGAATGAGTACCCTCGTCGTTCTAGGGTAATTAACTCACTTCTCCTTTATTGTTAAAACAGTCAACAGCGTTTCCCGAGGGTTCACATGCACTTTCGATCTTATTTGCGCGTGTCAGCAAAGAGACCAACGGAGATGAATGCCTGTGCTGCGGGGACTTCGTTTTTATTTAGGCTGACACGTACTTTGAACTGATAGAGGCTATCTAGCAATGCTTTTTTTTTTTTTTTTTTCTTTCTTTCTTTCTTTTTTCTTCTTCTGTTTTTTTTTTCTTTTCTTTTTTTCTTTTTCTTTTTTTCTTCTTCTTTTTTTTCTTCTCCCCTTTTCTTTTCTTTTTGTTAACATCCACCAATACTGTCAAAAAGAACTCGATACACATGCGGGAATCAGACTTTTAAGGAGAAAACTTAAAGGGGGTAGGGGGGGAAGGGGGGGGGGGGAGAGAGAGAGAGAGAAGAAGAGTGTTCAAGACCTGGTCAAACAAATGCCAAATGGAATAGCCTTAAAGGAGATCCGAAGCATGACGACATCGATAGTAGTGGAATAATATATATAGATATATGTGTGGAAAACAGTGCATACCAACAACAGTTTTACACTCGATTTCTCGTCCCGTTTGTCAAAATAACACGGCTTCGAGTGCGGCCATTTTGTGCCCATCAGTCAGTATCTGCGACGTCATGAACACTGCAAAATTATATCAAATTCATCACGAGCCAACCCTTTGTGCTCTTGGTTAGTAAAAAGCGAACCAGCCTTGCATGGCAGCGCCCCGAGAAGCTACCCGACACACCAAAGCAACTTTAAAATCTTAGCCGTGTGTATGGTTAAAAAGTCTGCGTGGGCAATTAAAACATTTTTGATCCATATGCTCAGAGATAAGGCTGAACTGTTGCCGAAGTACCATTTAAAAACGCCAGCAAACACAGACGAATCGGATTTTCTGTCTTGGGGTAAAGAAGTCAGGATCTGAGGGTGAACCAGTTACAGAACTCTTGGTCTGTCTTTTGCTGCGTGACTCTGGTGGTGTACAACAAGGTGATCATGAACGTCTGTGTTCTGCTGCTTTGTCTGGGAATGGTGGCTGCCAGACCCGAGCCCGAACCACAGGTGTGTCTAAAATTATTCTGAGCAGTTGAGAAGTGACGCACTGCTCGGTTTTCTTCCACTAAAAGCCGTAGATTTAAAACATAAAAAAAGAAGAAAAAAAGAAGAAGTCTTTGTTACAAAAAAAGAAGAAGAAAAAAAGGAGAAGTCTTTGTTACAAAAAACAAAACAAAACAAAAACGTACATAGGGCACTCGAGGACATGCGGCATTGGTACATTCAACATTTCATGTCATCTAAACATGAAATGAATGAACATACTGGAAAACGAAAGGTACTGTAAATACATATCAAAAGACTACGTAGCATTGAGATGTTTTGGTCTGGTTTGGATGGCAGCTAGTGAGTAGTATTTCTTTTCGTGTTCTATGTTTAAGCATTCCCCTTTATGGGACAGAAATGCTATATATGCAAGGATATTTTGGGTTGTATCTTCGCTGGGAAACCTTTTGTCCAGTTGCCTGTAGTTGCCGAACTGAACATGTCTATGACTCCCTAAAGCGTTGTTGATGTAGAGCTTCATGTCCTCGGATGTCGGCTGACATAATTATTAGGGACAAACTGTGACCAATGCCTAAGCTCTACGTCCACGGAAACCGTAAGGCTCATTAGGACGGCAGGCCAGGACGGCCACCTCGACTTTCACACGGCTCCTGAACACTGACCCTAAAGCGTGGACACGACTGACTGAACATAGGCTACTGGTTAAAGCTACGGGGAAGGTGTTCCGTTCTCTCCCTCTCTCTCTCCCTCTCTCTCCCCTCTCTCTCCCCCTCTCTCTCTCTCCCCCTCTCTCTCCCCCTCTCTCTCTCTCTCTCTCTCGCGCGCGCGTGTGTGTGTGTGTGTGTGTGTGTGTGTGTGTCGTGCGTGCGTGCGTGCGTGCTTGCGTGCGTGCGTGCGTGCGTGTGTGTGTGTGTGTGCGTGCGTGTGTGTGTGAAGGCGCTGAGAATAGTTTCTACAAACAAGATTTTGCGTTTTATAATACTATAATTATTTATTCCCCCAAATGCGCCAACGTTTTTTTTTTTCTTTTTTCTTTTTTCTTCTTTTGAAATTGACAGAAATAGCTTTTCTCAGAGTCGATGTTTGTATAATCAGAAGGCCTATACTATTGATTTTGCACACGCGCACCTGAAGTTTTGACACAAAAGTCTGAGAACAAGTACCATGGAAAAACAACCAAAAAGAGAAAAAAATAGGACACACGCGTATGTTCGACTGACAAAGACAGTCTGAACTGTCATGAAGAAATCTGGTCCATTTCCACTGCAAATGGTCACAAAACAGCGGTGAGAAAATCGACACATGCCGACCAAAGAATAACCTTCCGGTAGCGTGGACACAACTGCCTGAATATGAGCTGCTCCAGGCCACTGTTTAAAGCTACGGGGAAGGTGCTCCTCTGTCTGTCTGTCTGTCTCTCTCCTTCTCTCTCTGTGCTTGCGTGTGTGTGTGTGTGTGTGTGTGCGTGCGTGCGTGCGTGCGTGCGTGCGTGCGTGTGAGTGTGTGTGTGTGTGTGTGTGTGTGTGTGTGTGTGTGTGTGTGTGTGTGTGTGTGTGTGTGTGTGTGTGTGTGTGTGTGTGTGTGAATGCGCTTAGAATAGTCTCTACGAACAAGATTTTGCGCTTTATAAATACTATAATTATTTATCCTCCGGCCCCAAATGTCCCAACATTTTGCTGTTTATTTATTAAATTGACAGAAATATTTCATAATAAAAAATCGATATAGCTTTTTCTAGAGTCGAAGTTTGTATAATCAGAAGGCCTATACTATCGATTTTGTACATGCGCACCTGAAACTTTGACACATAAGTCCTAGAACAAGTACATGGAAAAACTTTCAAAGTAAAAATAGGGCACACGCGTGTGTTCGACTGACAGAGACAGTTTGAACTGTCATGAAGAAATCTAGTCCATTTCCACTACACTTAGTCCCAAAACAGCTATGAGAAAATTGACACATGCCGACCAGACTATCGTTCCGGTAGCTTAGCAATAGGTACGTTTTAGTATTTTGCTGATTCGTACTAGCATGAAATACCTGTGCTATCTCTGGATCTGCCCCCTGTCCCCACTACCACCCCAAACTCCAAGCACTGGTTTGCGACATCCTTTTTTCAACCAAGCACTGGTTTACGACATCCTTCCTTCAACCACTGCTGTATTTAGTTACGCCATAGGGTCCAGAAAACTGTCAGCTAACGAGCAGTTTTTTTTTTGGGTGCTCAAACAGTAGTAAGTTTGTTACAAACAACTCAGATTATATCAGATGTTTGTTTTATAACTGACAATGTTGCTTACGCAGGCTCAAGTAAAACCAAAGTCGTTTTGAATCGAGACGGAACTCTTCTTTTTTTTAACCCGTGGTGGATGCGCCTCATGTTTACATGTGTGCTTGGGCGCTAGGTTGCTTCCACGGTCATATTAGTACCCATTATTCTCTCCTCCATTTTGTCCACGCATTGCCTAAGCCTATTGTTCAGGGCTTCCAGGTTTATGTTAGTTGCAGTTCGCTGATATGTAAATAATGCGACGTACCCGCTGCATTGACCGTTTTAGGCTTGTCTGCGATTGTTGTTAACTGTGTTGTGTCCAGACTCCAAGCTCTAATTCACGACATCCTTCCGACAAGTGGGAAGGTAACACTCAAATAAGCATGCTGCTTTTGTGTTTCCTGCACTTATTTGTTGAACATATGATTACGATGAATGAATAAACGTTTGTTTAAACCAAGTAGGAAGGTGCCGGAAAGTAGTGCTCGGAGTGTGTGCTGTGTCCTGAACTGTGATTTCCCCCCCCTTTTTTTTATTTTTTTTATTTTCTTCTCCTGATTGAGTGACTTGCGTTTAGGACACGTGTAAAAGAATTATGCATGTGTGATTCGTTCTGTGGTAACCCATGCTGCTGACGGGACGTTGAAAACCAAGAACCCTGGATCTGTTCGCCTTACTTCGTTACTTGTATCTGAATGTTTTGGATTTGCTCACGTACTGTTTGAGTGCGCATCTTGTGAACGCTAGCATTTCAGTCATTTGTTGTTTCTGTTACTGTCTTTTACAGATCACAGTGGAAGAAGTGGGTAAGAATTACTTTTCCCTTTGTGTGCCGTTTCCTAAATCTGAAACAGGGATTTTCCCTGCTCGAAAGCAAAATTGGTCTTCAAACAATGATACAACACACACACACACACACACACACACACACACACACACACACACACACACACACACACACACACACACACACACACACACACACACACACACACACACACACACACACACACACACACACACACACACACACACACACACACACACACACACACACACACACACACACACACACACACACACACACACACACACACACACACACACACACACACACACACACACACACACACACACACACACACACACACACACACACACACACACACACACACACACACACACACACACACACACACACACACACACACACACACACACACACACACACACAACACACACACACACCACACACACACACACACCACACACACACACACACACACACACACACACCACACACACACACACACACACACACACACACACACACACACAACACACAACACACACACAACACACACACACACACACACACACAACACACACACACCACACAACACACACACACCACACACACACACACACACACACACACACACACACACACACACCACACACACACACACAACACACACACCACACACACACACACACAACGATAGTTTATACGCTCATAATAACAACAGAGAGTAACATTTCAGATAACATTTTCCCCGTCATTTTAACAGCGTGGATTAATGTTCGCACTTCTCTCAAGATTCGCCAAATCCTTCCTTTGTGTTAACCACGTTTTCTCTTTTGGTATAAGCACATAAACAGGTGTTGAAGACTAACATTTGTTGGTAATATATTAATAATAATAACAGGTACATAGAGCGTATAACCAGTACTGGCCCTAATCGTTGACAGATTCTTTAAACATGAATAGCGATCACTATGATCACTATGGCAACGACGACAAATCTTTCCGAGAGAGTTTTGTCAGATTGTTCAGTTATTATGTTTATCATTCTATAGAGTCTGGTATTATACTGCCAACGAAATAGGGATGGTGGTTATTGTACAGTACTTCAATGTGCCATGCCTTTACGTTTTGCATGATCAACCGTTCAAGATTAGTCATAAACTAATTAAACTATTTTTTTGCAGAAACTGTGGATGATCCAGAGGTCACAGAAGGTGTGTAAAGTTTCATGTTTTCTTGTTCATTAAAATGTCCCCCCCCCCCCCCCCCCCCCCCGCACCACGCCGCCGCCCACGCACGCACGCGCGCACGCACGCACGTACGCAAAAACACGCACGCACGACGCGCGCGCAGCACGCACGCACGCACGCCCCAACACGCACCACGCACCACGCACGCCGCACGCACGCACGCAGCCACACACCACACACACACACACACACACACACAAAAGCACCACCACACACACACACACACACACACACAAAACAACACACACACACACACACACACAAGAGTATTCATTTTGTCGAAACATTTCTCAAGTCGTGGTTGAAAACCCCAGTGATCAGTCTCCGTTGTCTTGGTTGTGACTTTTTTCTTGGTTGTGGTCGTTTAATTAAACACATTTGTTCTCGGCAGGTTATTATGAAGGAGACATCGAACTTCCCAAGGTGCGTACAGTCCACATAACCATCGTTAATATCAAGTCAAATAAAGCAAAATGTAGTTTCAGTCTGTTCCAGTTGCTATGATGACATCCACTGTTTGTAGGGGTTTATTCTATAATGGCATCCACTGTTTGTACGGGTTTATTCTATAATGACATCCACTGTTTGTAGGGGTTTATTCTATAATGGCATCCACTGTTTGTAGGGGTTTATTCTATAATAACATCCACTTTCTGTAGGAGTTTATTCTATAATGACATCCACTGATTGTAGGGGTTTAATCTATTATGACATCCATTGTTTGTTAGGGGTTTATTCTATAATGACGTTCACTGTTTATAGGGGTTTATTCTATAATGACATCCATTGCTTGTTAGGGGTTTATTCTGTAATGACATAATTATACTGTTTGTAGGGGTTTATTTTATAATGAAATCGGTTGTTTGTAGGTGTTTATTCTATAAATGACATCCACTGTAGGGGTTTATTCTATAATGACATCCATTGTCGGTGTTTATTCTATAATGATATCCACTGTTTGTTAGGGGTTTATTCTATAATGACATCCACTGTTTGTAGGGGTTTGTAGGGGTTTATTCTATAATGACATCCACTGTTTGTAGGGGTTTATTCTATAATGACATCCACTGTTTCTTAGGGGTTTATTCTCTAATAAATCCACTGTTTATAGGGGTTATTCTATAATAACATCCACTGTTTGTTAGGGGTTTATTCTATAATGACATCCACTGTTTGTAGGGGTTTATTCTATAATGACATCCACTGTTTGTAGGGGTTTATTCTATAATACATCCACTGTTTGTGGGGTTATTCTATAATACATCCACTGTTTGTAGGGGTTTATTCTTCTATAATGACATCCACTGTTTTTTAGGGGTTTATTCTATAATGACATCCACTGTTTGTTAGGGGTTTATTCTATAATGACATCCACTGTTTGTAGGGGTTTATTCTTTAATGACATCCACTGTTTGTAGGGGTTTATTCTATATTATTCCATATTGCCTCACCGCTGTGTGGTCGCAGGGTTGCATGCCATCCGTAACCTGAATCAGCTTGCCCAAACGCTGTGGTGAACAGGATAGCAGTCTTTCCTTAAGTCAGGCTGTTCGCGTTTTCTGTCTGACGTTTAACTTCTGTGCCAGCATGCGAGTGCTCATGTCTAGTGGGTTTTGGTTGTGTTTGGTCGTGTGTGTGTGTGGTGTTGTGTGTGTGTGTGTGTTGTGTGTGTGGTGGTGTGGTGTGTGTGTGTGTTGTGTGTGTGTGTGTGGTGTGTGTGTGTGTGTGTGTTGTTGTGTGTGTGGGGTGATGGTGTGTGGTGTGTGTGTGTGTGTGTGTGTGTGTGTGTGGGGTGTTGGGTGTGTGTGTGTGTGTGTGTGTGTGTGTGTGTTGTGTGTGTGTGTTGGTGTGTGTGTGTGTTGTGTGTTTGTGTGTTGTGTGTGTGTGTGTGTGTGTGTGGTTTTGTGTGGTGTGTGTGTGTTTTGGGTGTGTGGTGTGTGTGGTGTGTTGTGTGTGGTGTTGTGTGTTTGTGTTTGTGTGGTGTGTTTGTGTTTGTGGGGTGTGTTGGTTGTTTGTGTGTGTGTTGTGTGTTTGTGTGTGTGTGTGTGTGTGTGGTGTGTGTGTGTGTTTGTGTGTGTGTGTGTGTGTGGTGTGTGTGTGTGTGTGTGGGTGTGGTTGTGTGTGTGTGTGTGGTTTTTTGTGTTTGTGTGTGTGTGTGTGTGTGTTGTGTGTGTGTGTGTGTTGGTGGTGTGTGTGTGTTGGTGTGTTGTGTGTGTGTGTGTGTGTTGGTGGGTGTGTGTGTGTGTGTGTGTGTGTGTGTGTGTGTGTGTTGTGTGTGTGTGTTGTTGTGTGTGTGTGGTGTGTGTGTGTGTGTGTGTGTGTGTGTGTGTGTGTGTGTGTGTGTGTGTGTGTGTGTGTATGTGTGTGTGTGTGTGTGTGTGTGTGTGTGTGGTGTGTGTGTGGTGTGGTGCGTGCGTGTGTTGTGTGTGTGTGTGTGTGTGTTGTGTGTGTGTGTGTGTGGTGTGTGTGTGTGTGTGTGTGTGTGTGTGGGGTGTGTGTGTGTGGTGTGTGTGTGTGTTGTGGGGTGTGTGTGTGTGGTGTGGTTGTGTGTGTGTATGTGAGTGTGTGTGTGTCCTCTGTCTGTCTGTCTGTCTGTCTGTCTGTCTCTCACCCATGTGAGAAGACACGGTGGAAAGACTTTACGGTACTGACGCGGAGCTATTACCACGTCAGTGACGGGGAGGAAGACCCTCCCTTTGTGTCCATGATATGTTGAATTTCGCTTGTTTTGTACACTGCTTTATAGGCTATAGCCTAACAAGCAATAAACCATCATCATCATCATCATCATCATCATCATCATCATCATCAATCATCGTCTCTCTCTCTCTCTTCTTCCTATAATTTTTTCTTCGAAATTAATGAGCCTTATATTAGTTAAGCTGAATTGACCTGTGAGGGATGGTTAAAGTGTTTTTGACTTGACTATGCTATGGTTTCGTGGCTGATATCACATACACTTATACTTGCATGCAGCGTCCACGACTCGAGATACCATTCTGTCGGCCATGCGAGAGATTGAGTCTAACACTAAGCACGGCTCTCACTACTGCGTCCGATTTGTGGAGAGGACCACCCAGAGTGACTATGTCTACATCCAGAAAAACACCGGGTCAGATAGCCTCTCCTTCTTCTTGGTGTTGTTGTTGTGTCACACGCACGCACGCACGCACGCACGCATGTACGCACACACGCATACACGCATGCTCACATGCA
This sequence comes from Alviniconcha marisindica, assembly GCA_018857735.1. Taxonomy (NCBI): domain Eukaryota; kingdom Metazoa; phylum Mollusca; class Gastropoda; family Provannidae; genus Alviniconcha; species Alviniconcha marisindica. The sequence goes on from JABMCL010001464.1 coordinate 2,221,732, forward strand.
CGCACGCATTCATGCACGCACGCCCACACGCCCACACACACACACACACACACACACACACACACACACACACACACACACACACACACACACACACACACACACACACACACACACACACACACACACACACACGCACACGCACGCACACACACACAGTTTCTTTGTTGACTTCATATTGTCCTTTTTTCTGGTCTTGACCCTATTGTTTTGCATTATTCGCTTTGGGCTGACGTTAGATGTAGTTTTTTGTTGTTGTTTTTTAACTCTGAAACAGCATGACTGCTAGCGTTCTAAAACAAGATCCATATTTTTTCTGTTAGGTGTAGTATTTATAAAAGAATACTCTTTATACGTTAGATTTTACACTACAGAGTAAAGACAAAGTGGGAAGGAGAACTAGGAGCCACAAAGAAAGAAAAGTGTGTTGGGACTAGAGTAGAATGAACAGAGTCTGTCTCCCTAACAGCTCGCCCTGCGGACCGCCAGAACCCAGTTTAGAGGCTCCTCCTTCCTCCCCAAAACCACCAGGGACTGGAACTCACTACCCATGGAAGTGGTGGAAGCCCCCACCTTGACGCTTTCGTGTCAATTAGGGTATCATAATGAACAAGTGTGTGTGTGTGTGTGTGTGTGTGTGTGTGTGTGTGTGTGTGTGTGTGTGTGTGTTGTGTGTGTGTGTGTGTGTGTGTGTGTGTGTGTGTGTTGTGTGTTAGCAGTGTGTGTATATATGCGTGTGTGTGTGTGTGTGTGTGTGTGTGTGTGTGCGTGCGTGCGTGCGTGCGTGCGTGCGTGCGTGCGTGCGTGCGTGTGTGTGTGTGTGAGTGTGTGTGTGTGTTGTAGTGTGTGTGTGTGTGGTGTGTGTGGTGTGTGTGTGTGTGTGTGTGTGTGTGTGTGTGTGTGTGTGTGTGTGTGTGTGTGTGTGTGTGTGTGTGTGTGTGTGTTGTGTGGTGTGTATGTGTGTGTGTGTTATTACCTACAGCACCCCCCACCCCACCCCCACCCCCTCACCCCCGTTCCTGATTTTGTTTTTGTTTTTTGGCCGGACCAGTACAACAGCGAACACCCCCAGTTATGGGCGCCCGAATAATCGACACGTTGATTGTGGGGCCTTAAACGAAAGAAGAAGAAGAAGAAGTGAGGCCCCTCGGCAGGCCAGTCCACTGGGAAGGGGCGATAAATCTGAACGCTCGATGCATAAACATATTGCTGTTTTATGGCCCTTGGGCCTAGAACACCAATAAAGACTCGCTCGCCTATCAGACAGAACGAAATGGAACGCGAGTGGCGGAATGAGCTCAGAGAGACAGAGTGTCAGGAACGAGCTCCTTCAACGGTGCCGGAAAGCGATGCTCGGAGTCACATCACTTTCCGGCACCTTCCTCCAAACTATGCCAGATTTGGTTACGCCACTGAAGGGGCACTCTTTATCTCCGCGCAGCTGTCCACCGATGCGGTCAGCGCCCACCGAAAGGTTCGGGTACTAATCACACTCCGAGCATCGCTTTCCGGCACCTTCCTCCAAACTCTGCCAGATTTAGTTACGCCACTGAAGGGGCACTCTTTATCTCCACGCAGCTGTTCACCGACGCGGTCAGCGCCCTCCGAAAGGTTTGGGTACTGATAAGACTGTGGAAGCAACTAGCGCACAAGCACGCACGTAAACATGAGACGCATCCACCCCCGGGTAAAAAATGAGTTCCGTCTCGATTCAAACGATTTTGGTTTTATTTGAGCTGGCGTAAGCAACATTGTCAGTTATAAAACAAACGTCTGATATAATTTGAGTTGTTTGTAACCGACTTACTACTGTTTGAGCACCAACAAAAAACTACTCGTTAGCTGACAGTTTTCTGGACCCTATGGCATAACTAAATACGGCAGTGGTTGAAGGAAGGATGTCGTAAACCAGTGCTTGGAGTTTGGCTCGGAGTGTGATTATTACCCAAGCCTTTCGGAGGGTGCCGACAGCGTCGATGGACAGCTTCGCGGATATGAAGAGAGCCCCTTCGGTTGCTCAACGAATTCTGGCAGATCCAAACACATGAAAGGTTCCAAAGAAAGCTATTTATTAGGACAAAAACACGATCTTCAAATTATCGGGGTAATCCCCTTTGTCAAGCTACAAAATGACACTTAATCAACAGTTAGACGGTAAAAAACGATAAAAAAATGAGTTGAAAAGCTTAATCACTTATCTGTTTTTGGTTGAAATGTTGTTTTCTTGTCCAGTGCTTGGAAGAATGTTTATGTCTCGTTTTGTAGCTTGACAAAGGGGATTACCTGAAAATTTGCAGATTGTGTTTTTGTCCCAGTAGATAGAATTCTTTTGAAGATTTTGTGTGTTTGGATCTTGTTTTAGAACACTAGCAGTCATTCCTGTTTCAGAGTTCTGGCGGAGTTTGGAGGAAGGTGCCGGAAAGCGATGCTCAGAGTGTGGGGGATGCGTTCGAGTTTTCTCTGCCGTTCGACAACCGTTGATTATCCATTGTCCGTTATCTGGGTGTGACCAGGGGCGGGGATAGCTCAGCGGTTAGAGCACCGGACTCGTGATTGAAAGGTCGCAGGTTAGAATCCCTGCTGGAGCGGCGGGAGAATTTTCTTCTCCAGGGTCGACTTTCTGTGCTGACTCTTATTTCGGTATCCGTTCCACCCCCGTGTTACCGCAGTAGCACGTAAAAGATCCCGGTCATTCTGCCAAAAGTGCAGGTGGCAGGTTACAGCTATACACGCATACACCTTACGTATATGGCTTTGCATGAAGTGACATGGTGCATGGCTGTATGGTGTACACAGAACGCGCCGAGACGGCAGCAGTTTCATGTGGCACCAGCCATGCCAGCGCAGTAAGTACACCACTTCGGTGGATATTCAAGAAAACGCGCTATGAAAAGCTAGTCACCCATGTAGAATCACATGCGAGGGCAGTGAGTCTGCTCGAGAGCGGAGAATAGCGCTATATAAGGAACCATCAATCAGTCAAAAACCTAGAGAGCCGGTTTGGCCTAGCGGTAAGGCGGTAGGCTGGTAAGCGAAAGGAACTCGGTTCGATACCGCTTCGGCTCTCCTTTCTCTTCAAAAAGGTTGTGGTTTGTGGACACTGTCCTGTGACTTTGTCCATCACTTCCTACTGAAACATTAAAATGGCTCTCATCGCTGCCCATCTTAATGCAGGTCATTCTGGTGGTGACAGTGTAGCGATAAGTATATAATCTCCCTCTTCCCCCACCTCCATACCCCCTTCTCCCCCTTCTCCCCGTCCCTAATAAGCTTTATGGTTTCTGTGGACGTTAAGCACCATGTTTACTTACTTACTTACTTACTATCCGAAACCATCTCACACAACATAGTTCAGGAGCTGTGTGAGAGTCGAGGAGGCCGTCCTGGGCTGTCCGTCCTAACGAGCCTTCTGGTTTCCGTGGACGTAAAGCTGTATTGGTTACGCATTGGTCTCAGCTTGTCCCTAATATGTCAACTGACATCTGAGGACATTAAGCAACACTACCTACATACCTTATCCAAAACCAGGTGTCACTCTAAGATCGGGCGGCATGGCGGAGCTCAGGAGCTGTCCCTAGGAACCGGATGCGAGGGCAAGGGCACCATCATGCACGAGCTCAACCACGCGCTGGGATTCTGGCACGAGCAGAACCGCTACGACCGCGACACCTACGTTACCATCCACACCAACAACATCGCTTCACGTGAGTCTGCTTATGGGAAGAGTTATGACAGTGAAGACTAAGCGTGTATCTCTGGATTCGGTGAGAACACACAGATATACACAGACACACACACAGACACACACACACACACACATACACACACACGCACGCACGCACGCACGCACGCACGCACGCACGCACACACACACACACACACACACACACACACACACACACACACACACACAAAGCATTCAGGGATAAGTTTATTCCGCAGTGCTGCGCCTACCCTGTGTGTGTGTGTGTGTGTGTGTGTGTGTGTGTGTGGTAAGTTACTGTAAAGCGCTTTGAGCGCTCACCTTGTGATGAACACTATAGACATCCCCTTTATTACAACAACAACGACAGCAGCAGCAGCAGCAGCAGCAGCAGCAGCAGAAGCAACAACAACAACAACAACAACAACAACAACAACTACTACTACTACAACATTCAAGTGAATAGTGCTCACTCCAGTTTTGTTCTTCTGATCACAAAGGACACCTACACGACTTCACGAAGCAATCGAGCTCAACCATGAACATCCAGGGGTCACCCTACGACTTCGGGTCCATCATGCACTACGGGGCCTACACGTTTGCCGTGGACAAGTCCCAACCGTCCATCTCCCCGAAACCAGGCAAGGCCAGGGGGGTCACTATGGGGCAGCGTCTGGCCATGAGTACCCACGATGTGGAACGGGTCCAGAAGCTGTATGGGTGTACTGTCGGTGAGTCGTGGAGATTTTGTCCAGCGTTGCAACCGTTGCTTATACGTCCCTAACGTTCTTGGGTTCTTTGCTCTTTGTTCTTTGTGTACTTCGGCATACGTAGAACGGGTTCGGAAGCTGTACTGTTGGTGAGTCGTGGAGCTTTCGTCGAGCGTTGTAACCGTTGCTTATACTTTCCTAACGTTCTTGGGCTGTACCTCTGTGTACTTCAGCATACGTAGAACGGATTCAGAAGCTGTACCGTTCGGTGAGTCGTGTAGACTTTGTCGAGCGTTGTAACCTTTGCTTACTCACTTCCACACTCCGAGCATCGCTTTCCGGCACCTTTCTCCAAACTCTGCCAGATTTAGTTACGCCACTGAAGGGGCACTCTTTATCTCCGCGCAGCTGTCCACCGACGCGGTCAGCGCCCTCCGAAAGGTTCGGGTACTGATAAGACTGTGGAAGCAACCTAGCGCCAAGCCCGCACGTAAACATGAGACGCATCCACCCCGGGTAAAACAAAAAAGTGTTCTGTCTCGATTCAAACGATTGTGGTTTTATTTGTGCTGGTGTAAACTTTGTTGGCGGCTATAAATGACACGTATCCACCCCGGGTAAAACAAAAAAGTGTTCTGTCTCGATTCAAACGATTGTGGTTTTATTTGTGCTGGTGTAAAAAAAAAATGGCGGCTATAAATGACACACCTTTTTATTTATTTATTTGAGTTGTTTGTAACAAACGTACAACTGTTTGAGCACCAACGAAAAACTGCTCGTTAGCTGACAGTTTTCAGGAACCTATGATGTAACTAAATACGGCAGTGGTTGAAGAAAGTATGTCGTAAACCAGAGCTTGGAGTTTGACTCAGTTACTGTCTCAGCGTTCTTGTGTTGTACCTTTGTGTACTTCAGCGTACGTGGAACGGGTTCAGGAGCTGTGCGGGTATACTGTTGGTAATTATGTCGCCTCTTCCGGGCAGAGATTGCAGTTGCTATGAGATTTTATAAACATTGTTGTTTTTGTTTTTATGCCATGACTGTGCAGCTTTGCCATGACTGTGCTGCTGTCGATTCCGTGCCCGCCTGCTTGCTTGCCTGTCTGTCTCTGATTCCGTCACTCCGTGTCTGCCTGCCTGTCTGTCTGTTTCTGATTGTGTCACTCCGTGTCTGCCTGCCTGTCTGTCTGTCTCTGATTGTGTCACTCCGTGTCTGCCTGCCTGCCTGTCTGTCTCTGATTGTGTCACTCCGTGTCTGCCTGCCTGCCTGTCTATCTCTGATTGTGTCATTCCGTGTCTGCCTGCCTGTCTGTCTCTGATTGTGTCACTCCGTGTCTGCCTGTCTGTCTCTGATTGT
>JABMCL010001464.1:2230000-2237500 GCA_018857735.1 Alviniconcha marisindica
AATTCGGAATTGGCATCAAACATTTTACGGCACGTTTGTGGAGAGAATACAGCTGCTTCATGTGCACATAGGCACATCCATCCCATGCATTTGAAAACATAGTTCATCTGTGACATAATGTGTGCAAAGAAGAAGGCTAATTTGGATTTTTGGCTGACAATTTGGCTCAGTTTCGAAAGAAGAAAAATATTTCTAGAAACGGTTCTGCAAATGTTGTTAATATGCGTTTGCCACTTTAGCTGTTCATCTACAGTTACTCCAAGTAGGCGATGTTTTGAAACTTGTTCTATTGGCGTGGTCTCGAACTTTAGATTTAAAGGGAGCTGTTTTTTTTTCTGGAGTTTTTGTCTCGTCGCCATCAACATGCATTTTGTTTTCGTCGGATTCAGTGCCATCCGATTTCTACAACACCATCCAGAGACATCATATAGACTTTGTTGTAAATCCCTACGTATATTATCTATGTTGTCATTAGCTGTATTAAGGGTGCCATCATCAGCAAATAAATCACATTGGACTGACGCACATGTAAGACACAGGGGCAGTCATTATAAAGATGCAAAACAGAAGCGGGCTTAGGATCGACCCTTGAGGCACTCCACTTGTTACAGACGCTTCTTGGGAGTATGTTCCATTTACAAGTACGCATTGTAGACGATCCTGTAAGTAAGACTCGTAAGAAAGCTATACTTGCGATGCTTAAGTTGTACGTGGATATTTTTTTTCAGTAAAATATCGTGATGAACCAGATCAAAAGCCTTGCGAAAATCGAGAAATACGGCGCCTGACATTTGGCGATTGTTAAAAGCTGAGAGCCAAGTATCAGTTAAACGGGTAACCGCCGTTTGACAAGAATGCCCACATCGGAAGCCAGACTGAAATGAATGGAAAAGCTGGTGTGTTTCTAAAAAGGTTGTCAAATGTTTGTGAATGTGTCTTTCTAGTGGCTTTGTGAGAACAGACAGGATCGAGATAGGGCGGTAATCGTTCAGATCGGTGGAGATAGTTTTTGTTTTAGGGAGTGGAATTACTTTAGCTCTCTTGAATGCGGTTGGAAAAACATTCTTTTGTATGCATAAGTTATAAATATATGTAAGTGTCTCAGCTATGTAAGGAAAGGCAATTTTTAGAAGTTTGACACTAATACCATTCCATCACAACCTGTAGATTTCTTATTATCCATCTTTGAGATAGATATTCCTACTTCGAATACAGATAGAGGAGGAATTGAAAATGTGGTATTTTGAAAGATTCGATCTCTGCAAAAGTTTAGTAACCTATCAGAACAATTATACTGAGACCCATCGGTTTGATCGTCTGGTTTGATGTACTTGGAGACTACAGATACGAAGTGGGCGTTAAAGACGCCTGGTGTGAGTTCTGATGGAAGATTATTGTTTGCAGGGCTGTGGCCTTTAGTGAGTGTGTTGATAGCTCTCCACATGGATGATATATCTGCTTTATTTCCGGCAAGGTCATTAAAATATTTTTTCTTGGCTTCCCTCACAAGGTAATTTACACGGTTCCGTTGTTGCTTATATTCTACAAATTTCTTTTGCTTCCTACATTTGTCCCTCAGTAACATGGCTTGCTTTATATCAGTGTTTAGCCATGGTGGAAGGGTTTGGTGTTTCACCCGCTTTTTTTTTTTGGAGGGGGGCATGCTTATTAATAACATCAAGAAATAAGTCAGTCCAGTGTGACAGTGCCACATTGGGGTCGCTAAAAGTGTACACATTTTTAAAGGGGATTACGTGCAAATCCATCAAAAAAGCTCTTTCATCAAACTGTTTGAAACATCGGTAAACAATTGAAGAGTGGACATTCAGAACAGGCTTCACAGTTTTGACAGACAGGGTACAGCACACTGGAAAATGATCACTTATTCCTGTGGCAGGCACTAGAATATTTGACACAATGCTAGTATCACTTGTGTAAATATGATCAATTAGCGTTGAAGAATGGGGAGTGATTCTCGTAGGTGACGTAATCATTTGATCTAGGCCAAATAAGGATATTGTGGAATCCCATGCTGGGTTACTTTTTTGCATATCAATATTAAAATCACCCAACAGGACAACATTCAAATTACTGCCCTGCACCCTGTCCATCATTGTAACAAATTGGTCATACCAGTCAAACGTTGAAGCTGGGTTTCTATAAATATAACCAACTAAAATACTGGACTTGCGCGTTTGTATTTCTAACCACACGCTTTCAACTGCTTCAGACTCTAAGTCAGGACGGCGACGGACAATTTTGCTGATTGAAGAATGTATGTAAACACCTAAACCTGTGTGCTGCGATCTGGCAGCATCCTTTCGGATTAATGAATAGTGAGGAAGAGACAGACCTTCGCTTGGAATGTGGCTTTTCAGCCTAGTCTCACTGAGACCGAACAGGTGGAAGAGTTGATGGGACTCAAAGAAGACATTAAGATCATGATTTTTTTTCTGAATGTGGTACACATTAAGGTGACCGACTCGGAGACAGTCGCTGGACATGCTAAACCCTGACTAAAATCCGTTCCTAGAGCTGAAAAATGCAGGAATTCAAATCACTGCGTGCATAAATGTTCCTTTAAATGTTACATATATATATCCCAGAGGACAATGGCGCATACAATTGAAAACAACAAGAACAACAACAAAATGAACTAGTAGTACAAATTTCGGAAAACAAAGCAGAGGGAATCCACACAAAACACGATTAACAATCCAAAGGGAGCTCGAGTTCTTGCAGATGCAGACACAAACTATTCAGCTAATGAAACCAAAAAAAAAAAGAAAAAAAAAAAATAAAAAAAAAACCAAAAAAAAAAAAAAAAAAAAAAAAAAAAATAACCAAAAAAAAAAAAAAAAACAAAAAAAAAAAAAAAAGGGAAGCTCGAGTTCTTGGAACAGATGCAGACACAAACTATTCAGCTAATGAAATACCCCAACGTTTCCACCGGTTAACTATTCAAAGGGAGCAGACACAGCCGCTCGGGTTCTTGAACAGTTTCCAACACGAAGTATAAATTTAGTTAGTGGAATATACTAACGTGCCCACCAGTTAATGCAAACGGAGCAGGCACTACTGTTCTTGATCCTGAATAGGTGCAAAACACAAAGTATTCAGCAAATGACAAACACCAACGTGTCCACCAGGATCCTGGACGTATAAACTATAATTGTCTCAAGGCCATGAGTATACAAGACTGTCAGTGTCACCGACCGGGGCAGTGCAACACACAATAGCGCAGTGATGATTGTCGCAGTAATACGGAGTCGGTCAGTCTCTGGTATTGGTTACAGAGTAAGAGTAACGCACTCATATCTGGAACTATAAGTTTATCGCGTGCACGATCGAGCGCACACACACGCACGCATTCACGCCACAAGCACACACCGGTCAGGTGTGTACAGAAATAAACTACCGTTAAAACACACTGCTGGATAGAGAGAGAGAGAGAGAGAGAGAGAGAGGGGAGAGAGAGAGAGAGAGAGAGAGAGAGAGAGAGAGAGAGAAAAGAGAGGAGGGTGTGTGTGTGTGTGTGTGTGTGTGTGTGTGTGTGTGTGTGTGTGGTGTGTGTGGGTGTGTGTGTGTGTGTGTGTGTGTGTGTGTGTGTGGTGTGTGTGTGTGTGATGTGTGTGTGTGTTGTGGTGTGTGTGTGGTGTGGTGTGTGTGGTGTGTGTGTGTGTGTGTGTGTGGCGGGGTTGCCTTGCGTGGGGGTGTGGGGGCTGTGCGTGCGTTGTGCGTGGCGTGTGCGTGGGGGTTGTGTATGCGTCCTTTGGGGCGGTTTTTGTAGTAGGATGGAGTGAGGGATGTGTGTGTGTGTGTGCAGTGAGTGGAGGTGAGTGAGTGAGTGAGTGAGTGAGTGGTGAGTGAGTGGTGTGTGTGTGTGTGTGTGTGTGTGTGTGTGTGTGTGTGTGTGTGTGTGTGTGTGTGTGTGTGTGTGTGTGGTGTGTGTGTGTGTGTGTGTGTGTTGTGTGTGTGTGGTTGAGTGTTTTAATTGGCAAATATATAGTTTGAGGTTTTATGTATACATTTTTGTAGGTCCTGTGTGTTTTCGTTGTGTGCTGACTACCGTTTTCATCGTGTTCTGAACACTATTTTCATTTTGTGTTGATCAATGTGTTGTGTGCTGGCCACTGTTTTCATTGTGTGTTGATCAGTGTGTTGTGTGCTGGCCACTGTTTTCATTTTGTGTTGATCAATGTGTTGTGTGCTGCCACTGCATTGTGGCAATTTGGTGTGGCCCACGCAGTGTGGCATTTTTTCTGGCCACTGTTTTCATTGTGTGTTGATCAATGTGTTGTGTGCTGGCCACTGTTTTCATTGTGTGTTGATCAATGTGTTGTGTGCTGGCCACTGTTTTCATTGTGTGTTGATCAATGTGTTGTGTGCTGGCCACTGTTTTCATTGTGTGCTGCCGTAATGGTTGACTGGGAGTAAAACACCAAGTTACTTACGTACTTCATTGAGTGCTTACCACTGCTTTCATTGAGTGCTTATCACTGCTTTCATTGAGGGCTCACCAATGCTTTCATTGAGTGCTCACCACCGCTTTCATTGAGGGCTCACCAATGCTTTCATTGAGTGCTTACCACTGCTTTGATTGTGTGCTTACCGCCGCTTTCGTTGTGTGCTCACCACTGCTTTCATTGTGTGCTCACCACCGCTTTCATTGAGTGCTCACCACCGTTTTCATTGTGTGCTCACCACCGCTTTCATTGAGTGCTCACCACCGTTTTCGTTGTGTGCAGACCAGTTTTCATTGTGTACCGACACTGTTCTTATTGGCAGAGAGCGTTGTGCACTGCAACTTTGACAGCAGTCTGTGCAGTCTGACGCAAGACAGCCGCGACAACTTTCAGTGGGTCCGCAAGTCTGGCAGCACATCCACGTCACACACCGGCCCCACTGCCGATCACACCAACAGTGTCGGTGAGCTACGTCTGGATTCTAGCTATTAGTTAGTTCTTGGATTTTAACGTCCCGTCAACCGCACGCACGCACACATACGCACGCACGCACGCACGCACGCACGCACGCACACCACACACACACACACACACACACACACACACACACACACACACACACACACGACGACGACGACCACCACCACCACCACCACCAACAACAACAACCACCCACATAAAACAACAACAACACCGACAAAACAACAACAACAACAACCCCCAAACACACAAAACACACAAACAACAAACAAACAACAACAACAACAACAACAACAACAACAACAGCAAAACAACAACCCCCTAACACACAAAACAAACAAAACAAACAACAACAACAACAACAACAACAACAACAGCAGCAACAACAAAAACACTACAATATGATCGTTTTCAGGTTCCTACATCTACGCCGAAGCGGACGGTCATCGCTACCAGAAAGCTCGCCTGCTGTCCCCGACAACCCTCGCTGGCCAATACTGCATCGACTTCTGGCTTTTCCAGCACGGCTCCCAGGAAGGCAACTTCCAGATTCTGGCTGCAGGGTCCCACATCAGAGAACAGGCGGTAAAAACCATTTCCGGTAACCAGGACAACGCGTGGAAACACTTCAAGATCAACCTCAACGTTCCGGCGGACTTCCATGTGAGTCGGAGGACCTCAACGGGTTTGCTGAGCTTGAAAGGATGGGGGTGGGGGGGGGGGGGGGGGGTAGCGAGGGGTGGGTGGGTGGGTGGGTGTGGGGGGGGGGGAGAGGAGCAGACCTATCAACGATGCTACATGCTAGTGAAAGGCTGCGATCTATCCTTTTGCATACAAATACGAGAGAGAGAGAGAGAGAGAGAGAGAGAGAGAGAGAGAGAGAGAGAGAGAGAGAGAGAGAGAGAGAGAGAGAGAGAGAGAGGGAGGGAGGGAGGGAGGGAGGGAGGGGGAGGAGGGAGGGAGGGAGAGAGGAGGGAGAGAGAGAGAGAGAGAGAGAGAGAGAGAGAGAGAGAGAGAGAGAGAGACAGACAGACAGACAGACAGACAGACAGACAGACAGACAGACAGACAGACAGACAGACAGACAGACAGACAGGCAGACAGACAGAGACAGAGAGAGATAGACAGAGGCAGAGACAGAGAGAGACTGACATTATGGACACAGGCATAAACTGACTTACTGAAAGATATTATGGAAGACTGACATACAGACAAACATAACGGACAGAGGCACAGACATACAAACAGACATTATGGACAGAGGCACAGACAGATATACAGACAGACATTACGGACAGAGGCATGGACGGACATACAAACATTAAGGACAGAGGCACAGACGGACATACAGACATTAAGGACAGAGGCACAGACGGACATTAAGGACAGAGGCATAGACGGACATACAGACATTAAGGACAGCGGCATAGACGGACATACATCATTAAGGACAGAGGCACAGACGGACATACAGACATTAAGGACAGAGGCATAGACGGACATACATCATTAAGGACAGAGGCACAGACGGACATACAGACATTAAGGACAGAGGCACAGACAGACATACAGACATTAAGGACAGAGGCATAGACGGACATACAGACATTAAGGACAGAGGCATAGACGGACATTAAGGACAGAGGCATAGACGGACATACAGACATTAAGGACAGAGGCATAGACGGACATTAAGGACAGAGGCATAGACGGACATACAGACATTACGGATAGAGGGATAGACGGACATACAGACAGACATTATGGACAGAGGCATAGACAGGCAGACATCCAGATATTATGAACAGAGGCATAAACAGGTATATTATCAATAAAATTACTAACTGCCTTGTGGTTTGCTATTGTATGACAATGTCATCAACGAAACTATTGACTATAATAATGATAATTAAAATCTTTATAAAAGCGCAAAATCTTGTCCATAGAGACTATTCTAAGCGCGCGCGTGCGCGCGCGCGCACACGCACACACACACACACACACACACACACACACACACACACACACACACACACACCACACACACACACACACACACACACACACACACACACACACACAAGCATACTGATTATACAAAGCTTAATGTACACACAAGTTAAAACAGACAGCAAACAGAGACCTGAGAGGGATGAAGACAGCGACACGGAACGGAAAACATAAGACTAGCTTGCCCGTTAACCTTCGATTACTTAGTGCTACATCAATATAACCACAGACAACTTTCATTGGCTTATCTATTCATTTGCGTTGCAGCTTATTCTCCAATCCACAATCGGTTCCGGAAGCCTGGGTGACATTGCTGTCGATGACTTTGACTTCTACCATGGTCGCTGTCTGTGAGCAGTCTGCAAAGAAACGATGAAATAAGAAGTCCCAAGACGGATCTTAAAGTTTGATGCAAACAGTGATGAACTAACAACGGGGCATGCAGAGAAGTTCTGAACCACTCACTGCCCAATATTCTTCAGGGAAATGTCACTTTTGCGGACTCACAGTGTACAATAAAATATTTTAAAGAAAAATCTTTTGT
>JABMCL010001464.1:2245000-2252500 GCA_018857735.1 Alviniconcha marisindica
TACAGTGCATACACAATGCTCATGTTCATCCCAGTGCATCTAATTCTTTCATTTTCACCGCAGTGCACAAAATACATTCGTATTCCTCGTAGTGCACGAAACACGCTCACAATTCACCACAATAAGTGAATCACGCTCATATTCAACACAATGCGCGAAAAACGCTCACAATTCACCACAATAAGTGAATCACGCTCATATTCACCACAATGCGCGAAAAACGCTCACAATTCACCAGAATACGTGAAACATGCTCATATTTACCACAATGCGTGAAACACGCTCGTATTCACCACAATGCGTGAAACACGCTCGTATTCACCACAATGCGTGAAACACGCTCGTATTCACCACAATGCGTGAAACACGCTCGTATTCACCACAATGCGTGAAACACGCTCGTATTCACCACAATGCGTGAAACACGCTCGTATTCACCACAATGCGCGAAACACGCTTATGTTCACCACAATGCGTGAAACACGCTACTATTCACCACGATGCGCGAAACACGCTTATATTCACCACAATGCGCGAAACACGCTGTATTCACCACAATGCGTGAAACACGCTAATATACACCACAATGCGTGAAACACGCTCGTATTTACCACAATGCGTGAAACACGCTCGTATTTAACACAATGCGTGAAACACGCTCGTATTTAACACAATGCGTGAATCACGCTCGTATTCACCACAATGCGTGAAACACGCTCGTATTCACCACAATGCGTGAAAAACGCTCGTATTCACCACAATGCGTGAAAAACGCTCACAGTCCACCAGAATGTATGAAAACATTCATGCTCTCCATAGTGTTCAACATACGCCGATGCTCACCACAGCGCGTGAAATACGTTCATGTTCATCACAAGACAGGACATACGCTTTTCACCAAAGGAAACGAAATACGCTCATGTTCACCATAGGGCATGACATACACTCATGTTCACCACAGTGAATACTCTCTATACACTCCCATGTTCGCCGCAGTGCGTAGAATACGTACGCCCGTGTTCAACACAATGCGTGACATACGTTCATATTCACCACAGTGCTAGAAATACGTTCGAGGGAGAAACAGGAGAATGTCAAGGAACTAATGAACTTTATAGTTTGGTATTACACACACATGCACACACGAGCGCGCAAACACACCCACCCACGAGCGCGCAAACACACACACACACACACACACACACACACACACACACACACACACACACACACACACACACACACACACACACACACACACATAGACACCACACACACACACACACAGACACACACACACACACACACACACACACACACACACACACACACACACACACACACACACACACACACAGACAGACACACACACACACACACACACACACACACCACACACACACACACACACACCACACACACATAACAACAAGACAGACACACACCACACACAACACACACACACACACACACACACACACACACACACACACACACATAGACAGACCACACACACACACACACACACACACACACACAACACACACACAACACACACACACACACACACACACAACACACACACACACACACACACACACACACACACACACACACACACACACACACACACACACACACACACACACACACACACACAACCACCACACACCACACACACAGACAGACAACACACACACACACACACACACACACACACACACACACACACACACACACACACAGACACACACACAACACAGACACACACACACACACACACACACACACACACACACACACACACACACACACTCACACCACACACAGAACACACACACAACACACACACACACACACACACACACACACACACACACACACACAACACACACAACACACACACACACACACACACACACACACAACACCACACACACACACACACACACACACACACACACACACACACACACTCTAGATCATAATCGTGCGATGGTGACAAACATTACACTATGTAATCATTAAACATTTGACATGAAACTGCAAACATTGAAGGAGTTACCAACAAAAGGATAGCAAACGCACACATCATAGCAACTAATCAATCGGTCAATCGTTCATTCAGTAAGCAAAGTATTTTGAGAGAAAAGACAAAGTCATCACTCGTTTTGATCTCGATAATATTGATACTCTAGATGTGTAGACGCTTCCTCGGTTTTGTAATCATATACAGTCTTCACACAACGCCTATCTCGGGAAACAGAGCAGGAAATGTTAGAGAGAGAGAGTGAGAGAGAGAGAGGAGGAGAGAGAGAGAGAGAGATTTAGAGAAGCTGGGGAGGGGAAGAGATGGGAAGAAGAGAGAGAGCAGAGAGCGACTCCCGAGTGAAGCCCAGAGATTTTGATTTACATGACCAACGATATGGCATTTTTGGGGACTCCGGAAACCTGGGATAAGAATGAGAGCAGTTACCCCTCCCTGGTCGCACAGCTCCTAAGCTCTGATGATCTACATGACCAAGAATGGCAAATCCTCAGACTCTCCCGGAAACTCCTTCGCTGGCAATGACAGTTACCTCCTCCCTGTCCTTGGCTAGCAGAGACGTCTGCATGACCACGAACGACAAATCCTCAGACAATCTCGGAGACCCCTTCGCTGGCAATGACAGTTACCTCCCTCATCTCCTTGGCTAGCAGAGACTCTGCATGACCACGAACGACAAATCCTCAGACAATCTCGGAAACTCCTTCGCTGGCAATGACAGTTACCTCCCTCATCTCCTTGGCTAGCAGAGACTTCTGCATGACCACGAACGACAAATCCTCAGACAATCTCGGAAACTCCTTCGCTGGCAATGACAGTTACCTCCCTCATCTCCTTGGCTGGCAGAGACTTCTGCATGACGCGCCTCAGCAGCTGCTGGTCCTTCTCACTCAACTGTCGGCGCACGACGGGCAGACCCGACGGGCGACGATTTGCGAGTGAAGCACCGCCGCCCCTGCCGCTGCTGCTGCCGACTTCTGCCCCAAAGCGCTTGTCGCGGTGCTGGGCGTCGAACGTGGACAAGGTCTGGTCACTAAGCGAAGTGGGATGGCTGCGGGCAACCGGACGCGGGTTGTCTTTCCTGGCATGGCTCGCGCAACGCCGGCAGAGGGCGTCCTGAAGGTGGGCCACCAGCGGCAGCCGCCTGAAACACGGACACAACTGGAAGGAAATGTCGTTGTCTCTTTACAGCTGGGCGCATGGCTGAGGAGATTAAGACAGTGAACGTGATGTATTCTTTAATTCGCTCCTACAACCACATCTACAACGCTCATAACTCTATTGACACAGCAGGTAACCCTTTTACAACCACATCTAAGCAGTTACTGATACTGGCAGGTAACCCTCTGACAACCACATCTAAGCAGTTATTGACTGGCAGGTAACCATGGGAGGGTCGAAATTACGGTGAGAAGTCGAGCCACCAGCTTTTCAGAGCTCAGGAACTGTGTGAAAGTCGAGGTGGCCGTCCTGGGCTCCCCGTCCCTAACAGTCCTTACGGTCTCTGTGGACGTAAAGCAGCATTGAACTAAACTCAGAGGTCAGGAGCTGTGTGAAAGTCGAAATATCTTTATTCTCTCAATGCTTACACCTTGCTGACCGAGAGATGATTCCACTGATTTCATCTACACATTGGTTGGGGGGGGGGGGGGGGGGGGGGATGCGGTGGGGGGGGGGGGGGAGAGGGGATGCGGGTGGGGGAGGGGGGGCAGCTGTGGAAAGCAATGGTGACAGATGGAAAAAGGGGGGGGGGGAGGGGGGTAGCCCACCAGCAACAGCTGCCTGAAACACATACCTGGAAGGGCAGTATATTCATATAATAATAATAATATATCTTTAATTATTATTAACAAATACAAAAACGTCTAAAAAGATACCTATGTAGGAAGGTGGGTTGGGCTGAGGCAGAGAGCACACAGTAACAAACTGAGGGAATGGTTTCGAAGAAATCTGGCTGTCACAGCAACCATTCAGGGGTTTGGAGAGATGAACAGCGGGCAACAGAAGCATGGTCTGTAGGGCGGAGAAAGCAATTAAAATGCCTCAGACGTTGCAAAGGGGGCCTACGTGACCGTAGCCTACTGCTGGTGGAGGTATACTGTGGATATAGAAAGCATCGACCTGCTGCTACGGCAGATCTTGGGGTTGCGTATGTAATGGAAACATACCCAAAGTGACAAACCAGGATCTCAGCAATGATCATGGAACGAAGGCATACCCAAAGATTCTATACCGTGCTGCACATTCCGGTGCTCATTTAAGACACAGTGGAGACCTTAACTCCGATTACAGAGTCCAGGCGAAATCAATAGGAGGGAGGTGAGCTGGACTCTCACGAAGGAGCTAGCCCAGAAGATATCAAGAGCAGGGAGGTGGTGCTGGGCTAGAGAGTTGGACTACTTTTGCTTCAGTTGTTTCCCAACGGCGGAGCTACGGGCATTGTCTCTGCGACTCTGTTCTACACTGAAGTTGGGACGCCAATTGCGTGGTGCGGTGGTCGCTGCGAAATGCCGGACGGACACTGCCTTAACATTCTGTTGTTCTGGCGGCTGTCCACGGCAGCCTTGGTCTTCTGGGTTGGCGCCTGTTTCGAGGTTTCACTCTTCTGTTCCCCCTTTCCCACTCGTCCCCGTCCCTAATAGGTCTTCTCGCCTCTGTGGACGTTAAGCAGCAAAAACTCACTTAACTCCTGTCAATGCAGGTGGTGCGACTCTAAACACAAGGGAGGCCGACCGAGGCACATGCTTTTTTCCCGCTATTTGGAAACTATTGGACAGTTCAGCGAAACTGGTTTGCACGAATAAATGTCCTTCGTAATCTTTCGCGCAAGAAATCGCGAAAGGTCACAGCTGCCACTTCCGGGCCGATTTTTGAGTACGCGTTGGTTCACGCTGTGTATAACAATGGAAGCTGAACCTGGAATTGCGACATGGTACAAATGTCAATACTGTTGCCTTTTCAAAAATTGCAGAGGAAAGGTGATTGGAGGATGGAGGGGGGGGGGGGGGGGGCGGAGGGGGGGGGGGGGGGAGGGGGGGAGGGAGTGTCTTTGCATCGTTTTTCGGCTGACCAGAAGATCGCGAGTTCGTGCAAAAATCAGTTTTTTGTCATCCTATACCACGAGTACCAAGTTATTGCTTGTTGTCACACACATTCTGACTACAGGCCTTCAAAAATGCCTTTAAAGTTGGCACTGTAAACTTCGCGAATTCACTTGTGAAGAAAGTACACACCGGAAGTAAAAGCGGCCAAAGGACTTAAGCGATGGCGGGTGATATTCAAGGGAGTTAACAACCCAGTTTAAACTGCCCAATAGGAAACCCACCTGATGCTACAATACAGGTTCCAGAAATGGATATGCAATGCAGGTGTCCTCAAACCCTTGGACTAGAGCGAGGTGTAGCAGGAACATACCTGAAGTTTCTACAAACCGCAGTGGAGCAATAGAGACCTGTCTATCTATCTATCTATCTATCTATATAAAGAGAGAGAGAGAGAGAGAGAGAGAGAGAGAGAGAGAGAGAGAGAGAGGAGAGAGAGAGAGAGAGAGAGGAGAGAGAGAGAGGAGAAACTCGAACTCGAAAACTTTATTTACGAGAGAGAGAGAGAGAGAGAGAGAGAGAGAGAGAGAGAGAGAGAGAGAGGAGAGAGAGAGAGAGAGAGAAGAGAGAAGAACTCGACTCGAAACTTTATTTTAAGAGAGAGAGATAGAGGAGAGGGAGAGAGAAGAGAGAGAGAGAGAAAGAGAGAGAGGAGAGAGAGAGAGAGAGAGAAGAGAGAGAGAGAGAGAGAGAGAGAGAACTCGAACTCGAAAACTTTATTTTGCAAGAGAGAGAGAGAGGGAGAGGAGAGAGAGAGAGAGAGAGAGAGAGAGAGAGAGAGAGAGAGAGAGAGAGAGAGAGAGAGAGAGAGAGAGAGAGAGAGAGAGAGAGACATGACGGAGGAGAGAGGAGAACTCGAACTCGAATATTTATTTTGCAAGAGAGAGAGAGAGAGAGAGAGAGAGAGAGAGAGAGAGAGAAGAGAGAGAGAGAGAGAGAGAGAGAGAGAGAGAGAGAGAGGAACTCGAACTCGAAAACTTTATTTTGCAAGAGAGAGAGAGAGAGAGAGAGAGAGAGAGAGAGAGAGAGGAGAGAGAGAGAGAGAGAGAACTCGAACTCGAATACTTTATTTTGCAAGAGAGAGAGGAGAGAGAGAGAGTGAGAGAGAGAGAGAGAGAGAGAGAGAGAGGAGAGAGAGAAGAGAGAGAGAGAGAGAGAGAACTCGAACTCGAAAACTATATTTTGCAAGAGAGAGAGAGAGAGAGAGAGAGAGAGAGGAGGGGGAGAGAGAGAGAGAGGAGAGAGAGAGAGAGAGAAGAGAACATCGAACCACTTTATTTGCAAGGAGAGAGAGAGAGAGAGAGAGAGAGAGAGGAGGAGGAGAAAGAGAGAGAGAGAGAGAGAGAGAGAGAGAGAGAGAGAGAGAGAGAAGAGAGAGAGAACTCGAACTCGAAAACTTTATTTTGCAAGAGAGAGAGAGAGAGAGAGAGAGAGAGAGAGAGAGAGAGAGAGAGAGAGAGAGAGAGAGAGAGAGAGAGAGAACTGAACTCTCGGAATTTTATTTTGCAAGAGAGAGAGAGAGAGAGAGAGAGAGAGAGAGAGAGAGAGAGAGAGAGAGAGAGAGAGAGAGAGAGAGAGAGAGAGAGAGAGAGGCCTATAAGAAGTTACGGCAAGACCTGGCACTCAAGACACAGTGTAGACATACCTTAGGTTTCTGCAGATCCTGGTGCTGAAGATGCCGTAGATGATGGGGTTGGCGGCAGAATTGAGCGGAGCGGCGCTCTGAATGAAGGTGGACAGCGGGTCGTTTTGAGGAATGGCCTCGAACAACTCCAACAGGTTGTACAGGAAGAAGGGGCTCCAGCACACGATGAACACTGCATCGGAACAACAGCACTTAAGTAAATAAAAAATAAAAAAAGTTTTTGTTTTGCCAAGCACATCATTGTGGGGCGTTTATTCAGAAACATTCATCCATCATTACAATATTCTTCTCGCTCACTCGTACACGCGTCTTTGTAAGTAACTGTTTTATGCCCAGTCAACTAGTGCGGTTATATCAGGGCGAGAGCAACAGTATATCTATCTATGTATCTATGTATCTATCTATTTATCTGTCTATCTATCTATCTATCTATCTATCTATCTATCTATCTATCTACTATCTATCTATCTATGCGAAGCAATCACATTGACACACTATGTATATATAAGTGAAGCAATCACACTAACACACAAACACAACGCAATACCACACACTACACTACACTACACACACACACACACACACACACACACACACACACACACACACACACACACACACACACACACACTCACACACACCACACACACACACACACACACCACACACACACACACAACACACACACACACACACAAGACCTATGC
>JABMCL010001464.1:2255000-2265000 GCA_018857735.1 Alviniconcha marisindica
ATGAGATTGCGTCAATACTTGAGTAGACTGTGTATCAAGAACTTTAAAAAAGTAAATCTGCAATACCTTCTTGTTCAAGGTATTTAGCAAGAGTAATATACAAGTTACGTCTGAATTCATGGAACACTAAATATTCACAGAATGTGACAGGCGTTTGTAAGAATATTCCATCTGTTAAACACATACTACTTGAATGTCCTGTTACTGTAGATTTATTTCAGAAAAAGGACTATGACTTCAATGATTGTAACAACGTAAGAGACATTTGGCATAAAACTGATATTATAATTTCTATTGTTAAATTGGTTGTACATAGTCCTGTGGGTAAGTTAGTATGACAATGTTTTGTTGTTGTTGTCTAATATCACCTAGATGTGAACAGACATTGGATTGGATCCTCTTCGTTCATCTGCTTCCTTTTCCTGCTCTTCTTGTCCCATCCTCACAAACATTGCCCACCCCAACATAGCACCACTCTCCCGGCGTTTGGTGTGGAACACTCGGCTTAGGCAATACCTGGATCTCACCGATCGGCATCTAATCATAACCGTCTTTCTATTTATTTTAGGCAAACTGAACAGGGTGACCATTTCTCTGATCGACCAAAAGGAAATTTTCGGGGTACTCCCCTTTATGAAGCTACGTATGTGTTACAGTTTGTCATTTAGCAAACAAAAATCACACAAACAAAAACAAACAAACACTCCCCAAAGGCATCAAAAGTAAATCACTCACTCACTCAATCACCCACTCAGTCAGTCAGGCAGTCAGTCAGTATCACTGCAGAGGGACTGGTTGTTGGAGCGAGGTCACTCAGTCAGTCAGTCAGTCAGTCAGGCAGGCAGACAGTCAGTCAGTCAGTCGGTACTATTGCAGAGGGACTGGTTGTTGGAGCGAGGTTCACTCAGTCAGTCAGTCAGTCAGTCAGGCAGGCAGACAGTCAGTCAGTCAGTCGGTACTATTGCAGAGGGACTGGTTGTTGGAGCGAGGTTCACTCACTCAGTCAGTCAGTCAGTCAGGCAGGCAGACAGTCAGTCAGTCAGTCGGTACTATTGCAGAGGGACTGGTTGTTGGAGCGAGGTTCACTCAGTCAGTCAGTCAGTCAGTCAGTCAGGCAGACAGTCAGTCAGTCAGTCGGTACTATTGCAGAGGGACTGATTGATGGAGCGAGGTTCACTCAGTCAATTACTCATTCATTCATTCATTCAGTCAGTCAGTCAGTCAGTATCATTTTAGATGGACTGGTTGTTGGGGTGAGGTTCGCTCAGTCAGTCAGTCAGTCAGTCAGTCAGTCAGTACAGTTGCAGAGGGACTGGTTGTTGAGAGAGGTTCAGACAGTCACCCTACCGTTTAGCGCGGAACGTTCAACGGAGGAGTCCCTGGAGTTCTGTCCCTTGGTCCAGATGATGAGGATGATGGCGATGTAGCAGGTGGCGATGATTATGGCGGGCAGGAAGAACGTCACCACAGCCACCAGAGTCAGAAAAAGCTGAAACAAGCGCGTATATAACCATGAGCCCCCAAAACGTTGATAAATAACACAGTCAAAGGAAGAGCCTTGGCGAAGGTTTTAGTTTTAACATTGGGAGTGCGAATTAAGTGTCCGTGTGTACCAGGCAGAACGAAGCTGCTTGGAAGGGATGTAAACAGACAGAAGGTCATAGAAATAGGCATGAGATGAGTCCGAGAAGTTCAACAGCCTGTATGGGATGATAAAAATATTTCCATTTGACATATGACTTGCATTTGGTAAAATGTGTCTCCACTTACTTCGCCTTAAGTGCAAGAAGTCTGCCTTTTCGGTTTTTGCCAGCAGGGTTCATTCTATTTCTCATTTTCCTCCTCCACCTCCTTCTTATTTTTTCCTCATTCTCCCTTTTCTCTCCCCATTTTTGTGCTTTTCTATTAATCCTTTGCCAGCAAAAAGCGGTCAGCGTCAGAAACGGCAAATCAGACTTTACTTAGCGGATCTAGTGAAGCGTTTTTTCTGTGATATCGTCATCGCGGCTGAGCTGGCGTTAAGGTTGAAGCAAAGTTCTAACTGGTGTAGCTCTTTCATACCCTTCTGAATTGCTTCATCTCTACTCTCCTAACTGGTATAGCTCCTTCATACCTCTCTGAATTGCTTCATCTCTTCTCTCCTAACTAGTATAGCTCTTTCATACCTTTCTGAATTGATTCATCTCTACTCTCCTAACTGGTATAGCTCCTTCATACCTCTCTGAATTGCTTCATCTCTATTCTCCTAACTGGTATAGCTCCTTCATACCTCGCTGAATTGCTTCATCTCTACTCTCCTAACTAGTATAGCTCCTTCATACCTCTCTGAATTGCTTCATCTCTACTCTCCTAACTAGTATAGCTCCTTCATACCTCTCTGCATTGCTCCATCTCTACTCTCCTAACTAGTATAGCTCCTTCATACCTCTCTGCATTGCTCCATCTCTACTCTCCTAACTGGTATAGCTCCTTCATACCTCTCAGAATTGCTCCATCTCTACTCTCCTTCTCGCTCTCTTCGCTCAGCCTCGGATACTAGGATATTCTGTGTTCCTAGGATGGGCAGGAGGACCCTGGAGAAGAGATCCTTTCAATACATCGGACCTGTGATCCTGAATTCTCTTCTTCTCTCTTTGTCATGCATTCGTCTTCACTCTTTTTTTGGGCCCAAAGTGAAAATCCACCTCTTCTCTTATGCATACGGATTGGTTGTTTTATTTTTCATTCTACTAACCCATCACCAGTAATGCATGCACTGTAGTGTGTGTGTGTGTGTGTGTGTGTGTGTGTGTGTGTGTGTGTGTGTGTGTGTGTGTGTGTGTGTGTGTGTGTGTGTGTGTGTGTGTGTGTGTGTGTGTGTGTGTGTGTAATAAAATGAGCGTATCCGTAGGGCTTTGTAAGCACTCCGGGATTTTACGAGATGGGGCGCCATAAATAATCTATTAGTGTCATTACTATCGTAACCGTCCAAGTGTTAAGTCGGCTGCTCACATAAAGAAGTATCTCCGGAAATCCTTGCCACTGTGACCTAGTTTTTCTTCATTCCAGCCCCGTCTCTAACAGTGTTGTCGCCCCCTCCCCCCCCACCACGACCCCTCCCCCTTCACCACGACCCCTGCCCCCGACCCCAACACCAGCTCATTATCTCGTGTTGCCTCCTTTTATTTTTACGCTGACTTTCCGAACGCAGTGCTTTCCCCATTTTTTGATGCCATATCGCTGCAGTTTTTGGGGGATTTTTTTTTGGAGGGGTTTGTTTGTGTTTTAGTTTTTTGTTTTTTTGTTTGTTTTTGTTTTAGTTTTTTTTGTTTTTTGTTTGTTTTTGTTTTTGTTTTTTTGTTTTTTGTTTGTTTTTGTTTTTGTTTTTTTGTTTTTGCACATTCATGCAGTTATAACCTCTCTGTGGACCCTAAGTAGTGCGCCTGCCCGGTGTCTAATAGATCTTGCTTCCTTTTTCTGTGGGGAATTACAGACTAACCCGCCTCCCAGTGCTTCGGCTTCGATCCTCACCCCCTCCCACTCCCTCCCCCACCCCCCCCCCCCCCCCCCCCCAAAAAAAAAATCCTGCTTATCTCGTTTTTAGATTCAGCGTCTATCTAACCCCCCCTCACCCCCCACCCCACCCCATTCCCCCAGATCACCTCCTTCCTCCCTTCCCTTCCCCTCCCCTCCCCTTCGAATTCTACTGCGCAGGTGTTTTTTTTTGTTTTTTTTTTTTGCAGCTGTGGCTCCAACTGATATATACCGTAATGATTGACTGGGCGTAAAACACCAAGTTACTTACTTACTTCCAACTGCGGAATGTTAAGCTTTGCAGACACATTGTGCCTTTAACACCGTTTCGACTCCTCTATGATTTATAAAGTTAACCGGATCTGTCTCCCACTTACACCGTTTCGAATCCTCTATGATTTATAAAGTTAGCCGGCTCTGTCTCCCACTTACACCGTTTCGAATCCTCTATGATTTATAAAGTTAGCCGGATTTGTCTCCCACTTACACCGTTTCGAATCCTCTATGATTTATAAAGTTAGCCGGATCTGTCTCCCACTTACACCGTTTCGAATCCTCTATGATTTATAAAGTTAGCCGGATCTGTCTCCCACTTACACCGTTTCGAATCCTCTATGATTTATAAAGTTAGCCGGATCTGTCTCCCACTTACACCGTTTCGAATCCTCTATGATTTATAAAGTTAGCCGGATCTGTCTCCCACTTACAGTCCACGCAGATTCAAATTGGCTGAGCGTCCACTAAGTCGTCAGTTACAGACTTCACGGTCGAACCAGGTGCGTTTTTGAGTCGCTGTTTTCGGTATTTAGAAGTCTCCTGACGTATGACAATAAAGACCTGTTTTTGATGGTTGTTTTCGGTATTTAGGTCTCCTGACGTATGACAATAAAGACCTGCCTTGAACAATGGGTTGAACCAGTCTTCCAGTTGTATCAGCGATACATCGGTGAAAATAATGGAGCCAGAGAGCGTGAGACAAGTCAGCACTACACCGCTAAACTCACTCAACCAAGGCCATATACATGGGAGCCACCTTGTATCGAGACACGGCACGTGAACATAGTTGTCAAAAGGCATTCTCACAGTGCACGTCGACAGGTTAATACTCCTAGATGCTTTTTCTTTCTTTGTTTCTTTTCTTGTTTTCGTTTGGGTTAGAACGGCAGGATGCTAATATTTTGCTCCGGCATTTTGCCTCCTTTGGAACTGGGCTACTTCTTTTACGTCTCCCTGGCATAGATTAGAACCCCCCCCCCCCCCCCCCCCCCCCCCCCCGCCACCTTACTCCCGCCTCCCTCCCTCCCCCGTCCCACTAACCTAGCTCCTACCACGCCATCAGCTTTCTCCTGCTGCAGACTGGTTAACTTTCCGGTCATGCCGTGCCCCTTTCAACCCAGCTCCACTCTCGGCCTCTCTTTCATAACCCCACAGACCACCCACGCCCCTCCAGTATGACCCCCGTCCTCCTAAATCACCCCGTTTATAACCACTTTCCTAAGCCTAAGGTCTCCTTTTTTCCCGCCGTCAGATGCTAGGCCGGTACACGCAGAAGGACCTTGGTTCGATTCCGCTTGGTCTCTCGATGTCCTCTCTCGTTTAAAAAGTGTTGGTCGCTGTCTTGTGGCTTTGCTTATTTTGCTCGCCGCGGTTAATGAAACATCAAAATGACCCAGACCGCCTGCCCAGTCATTCTGGTGATCACGTACCGTATTTTCTCTTTGACTCTGTCTCTCTCACTCTGTTTTTCTCTGTCTGTCTCTCTGTCTGTCTGGCTCTGTCTGTCTCTGTCTCTCTGTGTCTCTCTGTGTGTCTCTGTCTGCCTGCCTGCCTGTCTGTCTGTCTCTCCTCCCATGATTTCGGTCTCCGTTGTTGTCACAAAGAGGAATAGGACTTTTAACTGAATTTAACCCTTTCACTGCCATGACTGCCGCGCCATCACTCGGAAAACAGCCAATAACAGTGCCAAACTTGAAATCATTCAGGCTTTTTCCCTCCTTCGCATGAGCACGTAAAAAGACTTCTATCAAAATACACAGTACTGAAAGCAGATTTGTTATAGGACCATCGACAAAATTATACTGTTTGCAGGAGTGTATGTGAGTAGTTTTCAGCCCGGAAATGTTACAGGCTGGGGCAGTGAAGGGGTTAATCATTATGTATAGGTTGCACTGTTGTTATTGAGGCGCTGGTACACGAGCCCTTTCAGTTCTAATGGTTGAGAAGGACCGTTCGAACCTCATGCAGCACACTCCGAGCACCGCTTTCGGCACCTTCCTCCAAACTCTGCCAGAATTGGTCAAGTCACTGAAGGGGCACTCTTTATCTCCGTGCAACTGTCCACCGACGCGGTTAGCACTCGCCGAAAGGTCTGAGTACTAATACGGCTGTGGAAGCATCACAGCGCCAGGGTACCAGGCGAGATCAAAAGATCAAGAGATCTTAGAGGAGGGAGGTGGAGCTGGACCCTCAATTTAGCCCAGAAGAGATCATGAGTAGGGAGGTGGAACTGGGCTAAGAAAATTGGACTTCCTTCGCTTGAGTTGTCCAAGTTGTTCGTCAACAGCAGTGCGACGGACATTGTCTTTGTGACTCTGGCCAGGCACAGCAGTTGAAACAGCAATTGCGCAGTGCACAAGTCACTGGGCAATGGCGAGGGGACACCGCCCTAACACTTCCATTGTTCTGGCGGCGGTCCACGGTCTCTCCTGTCTTTTTCGGGCGGTTTCCGCGGTCGAGCCTTCACTCTGTCGGCCCCTTCCCACTCTGTCCCCGTCCCTAATAGGCCATCTCGCCTCCGTGGACGTAAAGCACAAAGAAAGAAAAAGATCACAGCGCCCATGCATGCACGTAAACATGAGACGCATCCGCCCCGGTAAATAAAAATAAAAATAAAATAAATGTCCAGTCTCGATTCATACCATTTTGTTTTTATTTATACTGGCGTGAACAACGCGGTCAGTTATGAAAGAAACGTCTGATATAATCTGAGTTGTCAGTTACAAACTCACTGCCGTTTGAACATCATCGAAAAAACTGTTCGTTAGCTGACAGTATGTCGTTAGCTGACAGTTTTTCGAGACCTGTCGCGTAATCAGCTACGGCAGTGGTAGGAGAAAGGATGCAAGCCAGTGCTTGGAGTTTGTCTCGTGCAGTCGAGGTAGGTAGTGATGCTTTATGTCCTCGGATGTCGGTTGACATATTAGGGACAAGCTGAGACCAATGCCGAAGCATGGTTCAATATAGCTTTACGTCCACGGAAACCAGAAGGATCGTTAGGACGGACAGCCCAGGACGGCCACCTCGACTCTCACACAGCTCCTGAACTATGGTGTGCAGTCGAACCTGCACGGTCCGTCTTAAATGAGCTGGCTGCCAGACGTCACGGCCGAAACTGACGGGTGAAAGCAAGGGGAAGGTCGATGTATTCAAACTTACTGCTCGAAAGTACCGTCCCCTGTGACCTGTGGCCTTTCCTTCTGCTCGAGAGTTTTCAACTTCCTTCAAGTGATGCTGAATGTCCTCGGACGTCGGCTGACATATTAGGGACAAGCTGTGACCAATGCGTAAGCATAGTTCAGTATTGCTTTACGTCCACGGAAACCATAAGGCTCGTTAGGACGGACAGCCCAGGACGGCCACCTCGACTCTCACAAAGCTCCTGAACTATGACCAGAGTTTTTGATTGATGATTGCTTATATAGCGCTTATATAGCGCTCTCGAGCAGACTCACTGCGCTCGCATGTGATTCTACATGGGTGACTAGCTTTTTATAGCGCGTTTTTGAATATCCACCGAAGTGGCGTACTTACAGCGCTGGAATGGCTAGAGCCACATGAAACTGCTGCCGTCTCGACGCAAGTTCTGTGTACACCATACAACCATGCACCATGTCACTTCATGCAAAGCCACACACGGTAGGTAGGTAGGTAGTGTTGCTTAATGTCCTCGGATGTCGGTTGACATATTAGGGACAAGCTGTGACCAGTGCCGAAGCATGGTTCAATATAGCTTTACGTCCACGGAAACCAGAAGGTTCGTTAGGAAGGAGAGCCCAGGACGGCCACCTCGACTCTCACACAGCTCCTGAACTATGTCCCCGTAAGGTGTGTGCGTGTTTAGCTGTAACCTTCCACCTGCACTTTTGACAGAATGACCGGGATTTTTATGTGCTACTGCGGTAAAACGGGGGTGGAACGGATACCGAAATAAGAGTCAGCGCACAAAGTTGACCCTGGAGAAGAAAATTCTTCCGCCGTTCCTGCAGGGATTCGAACCCGCGACCTTTCAATCACGCGTCCGGCGCTCTAACCACTGAGCTATCTGCGCCCCCTGTGACCTGTGACCTTTCCTTCATTTCAGTCCAAATGGCAGGAGCTCATTGGCTTGTGCAAGCAGTTCATCCGTTTCGAATGCAGCACGTTGTGTTTGGAACGGACAGGTTGAAACCAGTTTGGAGTATCCGGTCAGACCAGTCCGGCTACCGTAGCAGTTCCCAGGAATGTACCTCGACCAACACAGCTCCAGCTTCACTTATTACCAATTTTTTTTTTTTTTTTTTTTGAAAAGTGTCTTCCTCACAACTTAAAGCATAGTAGCGGAGCCAAAAACTGGCTGACTCCGAACTGTGCACGTTCATTATTGATGATTAATACAATTAATAATGATTAATGATGTTTGTTTCAAATGTATGTTAATGCGATTTTTGTCATAAGTTGTTTGTACAACGCAATGAGTTTAACTCAGGTTAGAGAACAGCGCTTTATAGAATTATTATTATTATTTCTTCTTCTTCTCCTTCTTCTCCTTCTTCTTTTTCTTCTTCGTCGTCATAATAATAATAATACTAATTACAAGCTGCAAAAACACGAGGCAAATTGCAACCAGAATACTGGCTGATCAGACTCAACAAGTCATCGTGCAATCCAGCAGTCTACACAGTACTATACACTACAAGTTGGTCAGTTCGAAAGCTTGTATGGAAAGAGGCGGGGATTAAACCTCAGACTGGAGCCCTCTCTCAGTCCACGGATCTGCCAGTATACTCAGCGCCCCCTGAAACCTCAGGAAACCTCAGGAAACCCTGAAATCCCCTGAAGGATGCAGAGCCGTTGGAAGTGTAGCTAAGTCAACGGAACCGCCCAAAAACCTCAGTAACAAGATCGACCATAGCTGTCCGACTGTAGTGTCAACGGATTTCCGCGAAATATTACGTTACAACTGCATTTCCGGGGGAGAGAACTCCAGACGTATGACTGATTGATTGCCCCTGGCCCCTGCTATGTCCGGATTTGCTCCCCTGCTATCGACCTCTTTATCGTTGTTTAGAGCCTCTTTCTGCCGGCGGAGTGTACACTAAATCTGGTCCAAAATCAGCCTTTCATCCGGATTTGTGGGCACGCTTGAGCCTCCCCATTAATATATTTAACCAAAAACCAAAACAAAAAACAAAAAGCAACAACAAAAACAACAACAACAACAAAACCAACAAACCAACAAACAAAAACAAATAAAAAATAAAATAAAAAACGAGAAAGAAGAAGAAGAAGAAGAAGAAGAAGAAGAAGAAGAAGAAGAAGAAGAGAACATCTAACAAAAATAAAAAATGTAACTATCTCACGATGGGGTAGTACCTGTTCAGGCGATGACCATCATCATCATCATCATCTTTATCATCTTCGTCATCATCATCATCACCATCATCATGACATTGGTAGTGATAATGACGAAGATAATGTATCCATTTGCACGAATCAATACTCTTACACAAACAAGAATAATTTTGCAATTCGTAGAAGTCGATATTTAACAAATTCAGAAATAATTTTGAGAAAGATACAGGTTAAAGCAAGACACGTTTAACCAAAATTAATGTTCATAACGTACGCACTAGTGTCATAAAAGAAGTAATTACCGTAATTTCCTCTTCATATTGCTCTGTGGTTGACTATACGTATGCACGGGTATGACCAAAGGCAAGATGAGCGGTAAACATCTTGGATTGTGCATACTTGTGGGCTTGTGTGTGTTTCTGTGTGTGTGTGTGTGTGTGTGTGTGTGTGTGTGTGGTGTGTGCGTGCGTGCGTGCGTGCGTGCGTGCGTGCGTGCGTGCGTCCGTGTGTGTGTGTGTGAGAGAGAGAGAGAGAGAGAGAGAGAGAGAGAGAGAGAGAGAGAGAGAGAGAGAGAGAGAGAGAGAGAGAGAGAGAGAGAGAGTGTTGAGAGGTAGGTTAGCAGGGGAGGTATACTACTCTTCTTTATAGTATACATTGACCGTTGGATATAGCTATGTTTTCATTGGAGGTGATGCACACACCCGATCTTGTGCATAGCTGTGCTTTCTTTGCTTATTATCGTGTATATTAATTTGTTTTGTTATGGAGTATCCATTCCGCTTGGTGGGTCAGCGTCCTTTCTTTTGAGTGTATTCCATTTACACAATACAACTTTGTAACCAAGCGCCAATACAATTACACTAGGAATGTATTGTGG
>JABMCL010001464.1:2275000-2277500 GCA_018857735.1 Alviniconcha marisindica
AAACTTTAACGCCGAGTTTCTCCGAAAGAGGCACTGGCGGGGACCGAGATCCCAGGAGGGAAACTGTATCTAACACTACGCCGTCAACACCAGAACGACTCCTGCATTAAGATGGGAATTAGCGATGAAAGCCATTTTAATATTTCATTAATTGTAAAAGATAAAGTCACAAGACAGTCTCCTCAAAGCACAACTTTTGAAGAGAGGAAAACCGAAGTGGAATTGAACCGAGGCCCTACTGCTGACCAACCGTTAGGCCCAGCCGGCTCATTGTTCATTAAACTGTGTTTTATTGTTGTTATTATTTCATTTTTATAATTACGCTTTCCTGCGAGCTCGGCATCAGTCCGATTGGCGTGTTCCCCGACAGAAAAACACACAATACATCCCAGGTCAAGCGAATTGGCAGTGTAACAAATTGTCCTTGTTTTTAGCCTGCTTTTCCAACCAAATGCGTTTTAGACGACTTAAGGCTATTTCGGCATTTGTCCACAAAATTGTGTTATGTAGTGTAGGCAGCAGACAGTTATAACTGCATGGTCGCCATAACAACGCCAGGGGGAAGCACTCTTCGGAGAGAATATTGCGTCAACACCCGCATATCTGGGCCTCTTGCCTGATATAGACATTTTTTTTCCAAACGGCCTACGTAGTGACTGCCAATAAGAGCTCCGGATCAAGTTGAACTGAACTGAACTGACCTCAAACTCTGGAAAGAGCCACAACAACAAAACAGGTACGCCCGTGCTGAATTGTGTGACACAGGTTTCATCTGTGAGCTGTGCTAGCTGCCACAGTTCGATTGCATTTAACTGTTTGTCGCTTCTCCGGATCAAGTTCTACAGCACTGAACCGCTTCCACCCAGCTTCAAAAATGGCCGAGAAAATTAGAATTGAAGTTTCTTCAAGAGCGGGGTCAGTGAGAGTCACGCAGTTTGATTTTTTTTTTCATTGAATAATATTGCTCAGTTCAAACTGAGTTTTGAAAACCTTGCAAGCGGGTTTCTTCCTTTTGCAGACTGTTTGCTCAGAGATGAATTAATTCGTCGATGCTCATGTGTAGTGGCAGTCAGCGAGGTATTTTATATTAGCGCCGGACCATTGCGATGTTGTCGTTTGATCGCTTTTATATAGCGCTATTCTCCGCTCTCGAACCGACTCACTACGCTCGCATTTGATTCTGCACGAGTGACTAGCTTTTCATAGCGCGTTTTTGAATATCCACCGAAGTGGTGTACTTACAGCGCTAACATGGCTGGTGCCACGTGAAACTGCTGCCATCTCGGCGCGTTCTGTGTACACCATACAACAATGCATCGTGCCACTTAAAGCAAAGCCACACACTTAAGGTGCATGCGTGTTTAGCTGTAACCTGCCACCTGCACTTTTGGCACAATGACCGGGATCTTTTACGTGCTACTGCAGTAACACGGGTGTGGAACGGATACCTAAATAAGAGTCAGCACAAAAAGTTGATTCCAGAGAAGAAAATTCTCCCGCCGCTCCTGCAGGGACTCGAACCCACAACCAATCAGTCACGAGTCCGGCACTCTATCCACCAAGCCATCCCTGCTCCCAGGAGCGATGTCCCGCAGAAATGGTGCACTGCAGCTAGCTGTAAGACTGCAGACTGCAATGCAGCAGAGACGGGAGGCTGTAAGGTTTATAAGACACGCATCAGCATCTACCACCTTTTGTGAGCCGGTAAGGATGGTAAGCGGAGGGGCCTCAGTTTGAATCCGCTTCGGCTCTCCTTTCTCTTCAAAAGTTGTGGTCTGTGGACACTCTCTTGTGAATTTGTCTCTCGCAATTTATAAAACATTTAAATGGCTCTCATCACTGCCCATCTTAATGCATGAGTCATCCTGGTGGTGACAGTGTAGCGATAGGTATATAATCTCCCCCTTCCCCCACCTCCACACCCGCTTCCACCACCTTCACCCCGTCCCTAATAAGCCTTACGGTTTCTGTGGACGTTAAGTACCATGTTTACTTACCACTTTGGCCACACTGTTGCAGATAGCGATCCTCCGCCCGTAAGTAAGTAAGTAAACATGGTGGTTAACGCCCACATAAACCCGCATAAAGCGTATTACGGACAGGGAGAAGGGGGCAGGGGTAGATTATATACCTATCGCTACACTGTCACCACCAGAATGACTCCGGCATTGAGATGGGCAGTGATGAGAGCCATTTCAATGTTTCGTTCATTGCGATGGACAAATTCACAATACAGTGTCCACAGACCACAACGTTTGAAGAGAAAGGAGAGCCGAAGCGGATTCGAACCGAGGTCCCTCTGCTTATTACCTAACGCCTTACCGCTGGGACAACCGGCAGACTAGTCCGCCCGGACTCAGCTGTTATAATAATTATAGTCCCCGATTCTCACCCGAGGGGTTCGTATAAGAATGAATCGATCCGCTTCAGAGCGGTCGGTTTCCCGCTAGGCTAAATAGAAGCGGAGTGTTCATGTAGTCCCTTAATTGTTTTTACCGCC
>JABMCL010001464.1:2285000-2290000 GCA_018857735.1 Alviniconcha marisindica
CAAAAATCAATCTAGAACCCACAAATGTCCAGGTATTCCTCTCTCTATCTCTCTGACTGTCGCGTCTTCCTCCTTTCTCCTTTCTTTTAGTCTGTCTAGTTCTCTCTGTCTCTATCTGTGTGTCTCTTCGTCTTCGTCTCTGTCTGTCTGACTGTCTGTCCGTCTGTTTTGTCTCTGTCTCGGTATGGCTCGTTTTGGTCTGTCTCTTTGTCTGTCTCTCGGGTCTCTCTCAGTCTGGCTCATTTTGGTCTGATTCTCTCTCAGTCTGGCTCATTGTGGTCTCTCTATGTGTCTGTCTGTCTGTCTGGCTGACTGTCTGTCCGGCTGTCTGTCTCTCAGTCTGGCTCATTGTGGTCTCTCTGTCTGTCTGTCTGTCTGTCTGTCTGTCTGTCCGTCTGTGTGTGTCTCAATCTGGCTCGTTGTGGTCTGTCTCTCTGTCTGTTTCTCTCTCAGTCTGGCTCGTTGTGATCTGTCTCACTGTCTTTTTCTCTCGAGTCTTCCTCAGTCCAGTTCATTTTGGTCTGTCTGTTTGTCTGTCTCTCAGTCTGGCTCGTTGTGGTCTGTCTGTCTGTTTCTCTCTCAGTCTGGTTCGTTTCGGTCTCTCTCAGTGTCTGTCGGTGTGGGGTTGGGATGGGTGGGGGGATGGGTGGGGGGATGGGGGGGGGGGGGAGGATTATTAGCTCTCCATTATCATTAGCGGGAGCTACCACAAGTATCATTTTTGTCTCGACAAACACGTGTTTGTCGCGACAATCATGTGTTTGTCGCGACAAAACACGTCTTTTGTCACGACAAAGTTATGTTTGTCGCGACAAACACGTGTTTATCGTGACAATTTTGTTGTTGTCTCGACAAGCTTTTTGTTGTTGCGACAAACACGTGTTTGTCGCGACAAAAGATTATGTTTGTCCCACCGATTGCCCCCCCCAAAGTCGGATGTTGTGTTTTGTTCCAATAAATAGCGTTTTATTTTTTATGTTTTTAACCTTTTATGCGTTTGGATCAGGATTATTTGTTAAGCGAGTTCCAGGACAGACAGACAACTTACTGCAGCCCCTGTGCAGATCTGTTTAAACTGAGATGGCATCTACACAATGGCAAGAAGGCCAGATGCGCTCATGCACTCACTTCAGCCTAGGATGCTCCACCAAACTGGTGTTGCCTTTAGAACCCTTGTGTGTGTGTGTGTGTGTGTGTGTGTGTGTGTGTGTGTGTGTGTGTGTGTGTGTGTGTGGTTGTCGGGTGGTGTGGTAGCGTGGTGCGTGTGTGTGTGTGTGTGTGTGTGTGTGTGTGTGTGTGTGTGTGTGTGTGTGTGTGTGTGTGTGTGTGTGTGTGTGTGTGTGTGTGTGTGTGTGTGTGTGTGTGTGTGTGTGTGTGTGTGTGTGTGTGTTGTGTGTGTGTTGGCTGTGTGTGTGTGTGTGTGTGTGTGTGTGTGTGTGTGTGTGTGTGTGTGTGTGTGTGTGTGTGTGTGTGTGTGTGTGTGTGTGTGTGTGTTGTGTGTGTGTGTATGCACGCACGCACACACACACATACACATGATACACTACACACACGACACACGCACCGCCCACCCCCCACCCCCTACACACAGAGCACCACGCACGCACCACACACACACACACACACGCACACGCACCACGCACGCACGCACGCACGCACGCACGCACGCGCACGCACGCACGCACGCACCACGCACGCACGCACGCACGCACGCACGCACCACGCACGCACGCACGCACCCACACACACACACACACACACACACACACACGCACACACACACACAGTGCAATACTAACTTCTGTCCACGACGGTGGACGCAGCTACTGTTCTGGCACTTTCAGTTCCCGCCCCATTAGTTGCAACCGGACGCGGCTGCCTACGTTTCCTTGCTAGCTTTGGGGGTACCGGCTGCGACCACACCATTCATCTTAACCCTCTTAAGCCAATTAACCTACATCCCAGGTTCCCACTGTGTGCATACCACAGTCGTGGTGACAGAGACCCGGTCCTTTAACTAACTGGTTTTGGTGAGCAGTACCAGAGGTAGCCTGGGCGATTCAGCGAAGCTGGTTTGCTAGAGTGAATGCGCTTTGTAATCTTTCGCGCAAGAAGTCGAGAGAGGTCGCAGCGCACTTCCGGGCCGATTTCTGAGTAGGCGTTGCTTCACGCTGTGTATAACAGTGGAAGTTAAAACCTGGAATCGCGAAGCAGTACAAATGCCAATACTGTTGCAGTTGCAAAAACTACCGTGGAAAGGGGATGGAGGGTGGACAAAAAGGGTCTTTGCGCCGTCTTTTGGCTGACCAGAAGATCGCGAGTTCGTAGAAAAAATGCGTTTTGGGGCATGCTGTAGCACCAACAACAAGTTATTGCTTGTTGTAAGACACATTCTGACTACGGGCTTCCAAAAATGCCTTTAAAGTTGGCAGTGTAAAATTCGCAAATACACTGCCCACCGCCTTCCATTGTGAAGAAAGTACGCACCGGAAGTAAAAGCAACCAAGGGACTTAAGCGATGCCGCGCAAATGTCAAGGGAGTTAACAACCCGGCCTGAATCGCCCAATAGCTACGTAACGGACAACAGCCAATGCTCTAACCGGCACTGTCGGTTTCAGAACGTGGCTCAGTCTCTGATTTCGGAGGTGAAACCCCACACGCACGCACTCACGCACGCACGCACGCACGCACGCACCCCCCGCCCCCCGGCCTTAAAAAAAAGAAGAAAGAATGTGCGACTTTGCTAGCTTGCACGGCACTGGGCTGCTAGGTGCAGAAGGGCGATATTTGACGGGAAGGTGGATGCAGTCTGTGAACAACTGGGGGCAATAGCTGATGGGTATACACGCAGTTTGCGATAAACGAGGAGCAATATTTGATGAACTGGTGTAATTTGTGATGAACCAGGGGCATTATCTGATAGGTAGGCGAAACGGATGATAAATCAGCATCAATATCTGATTTGCAGGTGCAATTTGTGATGAACCAGGGGCAATATCTGATGGGCAGGTGCAATTTGTGATGAACCAGGGGCAATATCTGATGGGCAGGTGCAATTTGTGATGAACCAGGGGCAATATCAATGGGCAGGTGCAATTTGTGATGAACCAGGGGACGTATCTGGTGAGCATGAGCAATCACTGATGGACAGGAACTATAATTACTGGACTTGCAGGGACAATATTTGAAGGGCAGGGACATCCTTGGTGGATCATAAACACCTGTGATGGGCAAGAACATCCTTGGTGGATCATAAACACCTGTGATGGGCAGGAACATCTTTGGTGGATCAAAAACACCTGTGATGGGCCAGCACATCTTTGGTGGATTATAAACACCTATGATGGGCAGGGACATCTTTGGTGGATTATAAACACCTATGATGGACAGGGACATCTTTGGTGGAATATTAACACCTATGATGGACAGGGACATCTTTGGCGGATTATAAACACCTGTGATGGGCAGGGACATCTTTGGTGGATTACGAACACCTGTGATGGGCAGGGACATCTTTGGTGGATTACGAACACCTGTGATGGGCAGGGCAAATCTCTATTGGGCCAGTGGCAATTTCCGACGGGCTAGTGGCACAGGCGATGCCTCCTTGGAGCCCTGTCGATCGTGACTTGCTCAACCACTGCACGCTATGAAAGTCAAGCTGTTGAACCTGAATCACTTCGGTCACGCAGTCATTTCATGCACTAGCTTCTCCTGTAGCACCCCTTCTAGCTTCGTCTGAATTCCACTGTAACGAACGCAGAAAAGGGAAACATACACCCCACCCCATCCCCCACCCCCCGAAAGAAGAAGAAGAAGAAGAAGAAGAAGAAGAAGAAGAAGAAGAAGGAGGAGGAGGAGGAGGAGGAGGAAGGAGGGGAGAAGAAGAAAAATAAGAAGAAAAAGAATGGTTGGACAAAAACAACAACAACATGGGATCAAATGATTCACACGTTTTTACGCAAAAAACAAAACAAAAAACAAAAACAAAAACAATCTGAGAAGAGGATAGAAACGCAGTTACGTGGGAATCCCCCGTCGATTAATTTATGTTTTTCTGTTTTTGTTTTTCGTTTTTGCTTTCTCTCAAGCAGGAAGGGCTGAGTTGAACTATGGAATGCTTGCCTGCATCGAGGTGGAAACGCTAACTCAGCCAATTCTCCTCTAGTTCGCCAGTTGACAGGACTTGCAACATAAAATCCCTTAACTGCAACCATTGAAAAGGTCGGAGCGGGAGAGGGGGGAAGTTGGGGGGGGGGAGGGGGGGAGAGGTGAGGAAGAGGGGGTGAGGGGAGGTGGGGGGGAGGGGAGTGAGTGATGAGGATGAGGGGAGGTGTGGGGAGGGGAGAGGGAGTGAGGGAGGTTTGTGGGTGGGGGTGGGGGGTGGGGAGGAGAAGAGACTGAGGGGAGGTGGGGGGGGGGGGGAGGAGGAGGAGTGAGGGAGGTTGGGGGGGGGGAGAGGAGGGGGGTGAGGGTGGAGGGGAGGTTGGGGGGGGGTGAGGAGGGGAGTAGAGGGAGGTGGGGTGGGGAGGAGAAGAGACTGAGGGGAGGTGGGGGGGTGGGGTAGGAGGGAGGAGTAAGGGGAGGTGGGGGGGGTAGGAGGAGGGAGGTAAGGGGAGGTGGGGGGTGGAGGGACGAGGGGGGAGGGAGGTTGGGGGGTAGGATGAGTAGGAGGGAGTGGGTGTGGGTGGGTGGGTGGAGGGATTGAGGGAGGGGGGGGGGGTAGGAGGAGGAGTGAAGGGGAGGTTGGGGGGGGGGTAGGAGGAGTAAAGGGAGGTGGGGTGGGGAGGAGAAGAGACTGAGGGGAGGTTGGGGGGGGGGTAGGAGGAGTGAGTGAGGGTAGGTGGGGTGGGTGGGTGGAGGTGAGGGGGAGGGAGGTTGGGGAGGGGGGGGAGGGTAGGAGGAGGGAGTGAGGGGAGGTGGGGGGGGGGGGAGGAGGGAATGAGGGGTGAGGGGAGGTTGGGGGGGGGGGGGGAGTGAGTAAGGGAGGTGGGGTGGG
>JABMCL010001464.1:2295000-2302500 GCA_018857735.1 Alviniconcha marisindica
GAATCTGCTTCGGCTCTCCTTTCTCTTCACAAGTTGTGGTCTGTGGACAGTCTTATGACTTTGTCCCTCACAATTACAAAACATGAAATGGCTCTCATCGCTGCCCACCTTAATGCAGAAGTCATGCTGGTGGTGACAGTGTAGCGATAGGTATATAATTTCCCTCTCCCCCCCCCCCCCGCCCCCCGCCCCTGTCTCCATACCCACTTCCCCCCCCTTCTCTAATAATTAGCCTTATGGTTTCTGTGGACGTTAAGCACCATGTTTACTCACTTACGTGAGCTCAGGAGCTGTGTGAAAGTCGAGGTGGACGTCCTGGGCTCCCGTCCCTAATAAGCCTACAGTTTCTGTGGACGTAAAGCAACACTCAGCCAACATGAGCATTTTGTTTGTGCCGAAAAATTGTCTGCTGCGAAATAAACTCTGACTCCTGTACGCCTGAAATCTGGTTTAGCCTCCTCTTTGCCTGACTCATTCTACCACTGCGCACGTTCACATTATTATTTTTGTTGTAGATTTGCGGGAGCTTCACCGGATGCTATGGGATCTATCCGATCCCAGTCACAAGAATGGAAATAAAAAAGGTATACTCTTTTGCGGGAAATCGCTAAAGATTTGGGTTAGAATAGCTTGCTATTTATATGAAGAATCGAAGCGATCGAAGACATACTGGCCAAAATGGCATCAAGTATTAAGAGAGGCCTTGAACACAAGCGGTATAGTCGACAAAGAGATTAATCTGCTAATTCCTGGACATGTTGTAACTCCTGAATTCATCAAATAGCCACCGGGTGTGTCTATTTATAAGCTACAAAGAGCTCTACAGTAAGTAAACATGGTGCTTAACGTGTTACGACAAATATTTGTCGCGAAAAACATAATCGGGACAAAACACGTATTTTGTTGCGACAGAAGAATGCCTGTCGAGACAAAACTTTTATGGCGACAAACACGTGTTTTGTCGTGACAAACAAACATTTTTTTATCACGACAAAAAGTATACTTGTGGCAGCTC
This sequence comes from Alviniconcha marisindica, assembly GCA_018857735.1. Taxonomy (NCBI): domain Eukaryota; kingdom Metazoa; phylum Mollusca; class Gastropoda; family Provannidae; genus Alviniconcha; species Alviniconcha marisindica. The sequence continues at coordinate 2,296,016 of JABMCL010001464.1, forward strand.
CTGCCAATGATAATTTATACCTATCGCTACATTGTCACCACCAGAATGACTCCTGTGTTAAGATGGGCAGCGATGAGAACCATTTAAATGTTTCGTTAATTGTGAAGCCCGTTCCAAGTTAATTGGGCGAACATTTGCTTCGCGAACCTATTTCGGGTTATTCGTGGAACCTGAAAAAAGTTCGACGAACACAGTTGGTTCTTAACTGGGCGAACTTTTGCTTCGCGAACCTAGTTCGGGGTATTCGTGGAACTGCAACAGGGCTTTCTTCGGGGTCCAAAAAGCTTTGCTCAGCATGTTCTGGGAATATTCGCCCAGTTCGGCGAACCTTGCCTCTGATTGGCTGAGAGCAAAGAGAGCTCTCCTGTGGATGAGGAAGAAATAAAAAGAAAACTGGATGCTTGCGTCGATACTTCACTCGCTTCGGAGGTAATTGACCTTTTTATTGACTTGTGGGAGGCGCAGCCTTGTCTCTGGGACCCAGAATGATATAGTAGTTAGTTGAATTACTCTGTGAGGGATGATTAAAGTATATTGACTTGACTTTAGCCTACATTTTTGAATCATGCTGTCTGCTGCGCTTCTGCCGCAAGTTCGGGCCGAACCTTGCGTCTCATTATAAGCCAGTTACGAACGAAATATAGTTCGTCAAACTGTCCGAACCATGTCCGGCGAACTAAAAGTTCGTCTGAGCTCAATTGAGAAACGAATTATAGTTCGTCGAACTGTCCGAAGTATGTTCGGCGAACTAACAGTTCACCCAATTAAGAACGGGCTTCTCAGGGACAAAGTCACAGGACAGTGTCCACAGACTACAACTTTTGAAAAGAAAGGAGAGCCGAAGCGGATTCGAACCGAGGTCCCTCTGCTTACCGGCCTAACGCCTTACCGCTAGGCCAAACCGGCTCGCCAAGGGCTCTGCTTGTTCAGCCCGTAATAAATAACGTTAGCTAGTTGGGCGTCCACCGACACACCCCTCTGTCTAATAAGCCATCCATTCATGTTTTATTATTCACATGTCCAAAGTAAATAAGATCCCTTAATCACCCTCGGTATACACATCCGTCCCTATATTTGTTCCAGGTTCACAAATACAGCTAAATTAATGCACTAATTACTGAACAGGACATCATAAATAGACACCAGCCCCACCTCCCACACCCAACGAAAGCAGTGCAGTTACAAGTGCAACGAGCCCTGATAAAGGAAAGTAAAATATTATGATGCGTTTCAAGAATATATTTTCATCCGCGAGAAAAAAAAGTGCCTTTATAAACATTTTTTTTAAACATGCCGATACAGTGATGGAGAAAAAAAAAGAGTCATGGCGAGCTGTATAATTATTCAGGGATGGGAATTGGGGAACTGTAAAAAAGAGGAAATCTAGGATGGTTCGAAGGCATGCAACCCTCCAGCCCCCACCCCCAAGTTTTGTTTGTTGAAATCCTAGGTTAACATTTGTGCCATCTGACACATTTTGGAGGCAAAAATAAGTCTCGATAATAGCACTTGCTGAGTATTTACATTCATCTTTTCAACACACATAATTATCTGCTCACTATCTGTCTACAAACCCATTTCCAAAACTGTGTGTCTCTGTACTTTGCTGTGAAGAAGCAAGATATGGAACTCTGCTTTGCTTTCTTTGCGGTAGGTCTGCTCTGAGTGTGTTCTTGTGTTTCGTTCTTGTGTTTCGCTCTTGTGTTTCGTTGTCCTCACACGGTCTTCTAACGCTGCTTTCCCGCGACTAGAGCAGTTGGCTTCTTGGCGGCATAAAGTACAGTATGCTACACCCAGAGTGAGAATCTTCCTCATAAACAGACAAAGTTTCTCCTCGTCGACCACCTTCTCCGTCTATTCCCATCTCCAACTGTTTTGTTGTTGTTGTTGTTGTTGTTGTTGTTGTTTTTATCCCGCTAATAACACGTGTCAAATAATTAGACGAACTTGAAACAGTGAAGAGTCAGACGCAAGGAGATGAAGAAAGGCGTGTCGGACAGACACTAAGAGGACGTGCGGGCAATGGAAGTCAGAAAGAGAAAAACACGTCATGCAGAAGTTGAATATAGTAATGGGACGTAACTGATCCTGTGAGCAGAACAGGGTCACCACAGGGCGGAATCAAACCTTTTAAGGAGTCAATACACATGCAACACTCTTTTCAAGTTTGAACCTATGCGCCTTATTACGTCGGACCTACAAAGTTTGTCGAGGAGAGGTATCGCAACACGAAAGATACGAAAGACGTGACTCACAGAGTTTGTACCAAGTTGCAGGAAAGGTATCGTAACACGAAAGACGTGACTCACAGAGTTTGTACCAAGTTGCAGGAAAGATATCGCAACACGAAAGACGTGACTCTCGGAAACTGTACGCGTACTTGAATCAGACCTGCCATTTGTCCAGGAAAGATATCGCAACACGAAGGACATGACTCTGAAACTGCACCTACTTAAGTCAGACCTGCAATTTGTCCAGGAAAGGTATTGTGACACGAAAGATGTGACTCACTATGTTCGTGGTTTAGGAGAGACGCCAGCTTAAGTCAGACCTAAAAAGGTTTGTCCAGGAAACGTATCGCGACACGAAAGACGTGACTCACTATGTTCGTGGTTTAGGAGAGACGCCAACTTAAGTCAGACCTGCAATTTGTCCAGGAAAGGTATCGTGACACGAAAGACGTGACTCACTATGTTCGTGGTTTAGGAGAGACGCCAACTTAAGTCAGACCTACAAAGTTTGTCCAGGAAAGATATCGCAACACGAAAGACATGACTCTGAAACTGCACACCTACTTAAGTCAGACCTGCAATTTGTCCAGGAAAGGTATCGCGACACGAAAGACGTGACTCACTATGTTCGTGGTTTAGGAGAGACGCCAGCTTAAGTCAGACCTACAAAGTTTGTCCAGGAAAGGTATCGCGACACGAAAGACGTGACTCACTATGTTCGTGGTTTAGGAGAGACGCCAGCTTAAGTCAGACCTACAAAGTTTGTCCAGGAAAGACATCGCGACACGAAAGACGTGACTCACTATGTTCGTGGTTTAGGAGAGACGCCAGCTTAAGTCAGACCTACAAAGTTTGTCCAGGAAAGACATCGCGACACGAAAGACGTGACTCACTATGTTCGTGGTTTAGGAGAGACGCCAGCTTAAGTCAGACCTACAAAGTTTGTCCAGGAAAGGTATCGCGACACGAAAGACGTGACTCACTATGTTCGTGGTTTAGGAGAGACGCCAGCTTAAGTCAGACCTACAAAGTTTGTCCAGGAAAGGTATCGCGACACGAAAGACGTGACTCACTATGTTCGTGGTTTAGGAGAGACGCCAACTTAAGTCAGACCTGCAATTTGTCCAGGAAAGGTATCGTGACACGAAAGACGTGACTCACTATGTTCGTGGTTTAGGAGAGACGCCAGCTTAAGTCAGACCTACAAAGTTTGTCCAGGAAAGATATCGCAACACGAAAGACGTGACTCACTATGTTCGTGGTTTAGGAGAGACGCCAGCTTAAGTCAGACCTACAAAGTTTGTCCAGGAAAGGTATCGCGACACGAAAGACGTGACTCACTATGTTCGTGGTTTAGGAGAGACGCCAGCTTAAGTCAGACCTACAAAGTTTGTCCAGGAAAGACATCGCAACACGAAGGACATGACTCGCTCCCGCGCCGCTCGTCCCAGCATCCCTAGCTCCGACCACACCCAAGACTCGTGCAGCATCGCGGCCCCACTCATAGAGGTCCACAGGAGGAGACGTCAGATCGTCAGTGGGCTGTCATCCGGAGGGGACACTGCACTGCTGCCGAGTCAGTCCGGTAGTGTTCAGTAGTGCCTGTTCTGATTCAACATACTCGGGACACCACCTACTGTGCCCCCTACTGACTGACAACAGTGCTAGCTGAGTCGCGGAATCAGACTGAGTGAGCGTCCCCTCCAGAGAGCAGACCGCCACTACGTCCCTCCACCAATCCTCCTGTGTGGACTCTCTGACGTTGAGGGCTTTGATCAGACCAGCCTCAGGCAAGGAAGGAGACAGGAACACTGAGACTGAGGTCACCACGAGATATGGCATGAAGGGCTACAGAAGCTGAGATGTTTTTATTTGATTCATGATCGCTTATATAGCGCTATTCTCCGCTCTCTTGAGCAGACTCATTGCGCTCGCATGTGGTTCTACATGAGTGACTAGCTTTATAGCGCGGTTTTTTTGAATATCCACCGAAGTGGTGTATTTACAGCGCTGGCATGGCTGGTGCCACATGAAACTAAAGCCGTCTCGGCGCATTCTGTGTACACCATACAACCATGCACCATGTCACTTCATGCAAAGCCACATATGTAAGGTGTATGCGTGTTTAGCTGTAACCTGCCACCTGCACTTTTGGAAGACTGACCGGGATCTTTTATGTGCTACTGCGGTAACACGGGGGTGGAACGGATACCGAAATAAGAGTCAGCACAGAAAGTCGACCCTGGATAAGAACCTATGCAGTGATAGAATAATAATTTTGAGGATGATAATATCATAGAAGACTATGAGGATCATAACTGATGGTGCATCAGATAATATCTGATGCACCATCAGTTATGATTCTCATAGTCTTCTATCACTGCATAGAAAAAATGGAGGTCCATTTTGATTTGAGACTACTTCACCGGGCCGCAGACGACGCTTATTGTCATAATTATTCCGGTGTTAACCAGGCCCGGGAACTGCGGCACCCGCAGTGTTGGTCAGGTAATTAGCGCAACACCATCAAAGACGCATCTGTGAAGTGGATGAAGCTCGGCTGCCTTACCACTGGGCCCATAGCACTCCCAGCTCTGGGTAGGAGCCAGTCGGGGCTGAAACATCCCACATGACTCTGATGGGACTCGAACCCAAGATCTTCCCGCCAGCGGTCCGAATTAGCGCTGTTTCATTTCCTTGTTGAAGACATACATCAGCAAGATATACCTCGTAGGCGGTTGAAGACATCTCTTTTTGAACAATCTGCGTGACAGTCAATAATTATATGCAGGACATTCCAGAGAAAAGAAATCTCCAGAACAGATACATGAAACTTCATGCCTGTTCTGAGACCCAAACAGGCAAAATTAATGTAAAACAGAACGCGTATTAAGTGTTTCTTTCGTTCCACCAACAGAAGCCTAAGCAGATCAAGTTTCATTCCTATCAAAACTCCCAACTGTTAAAAAGAACAAATCTACGACGACAGAAAGCTAAGTAGATCCGATTTCATTCCTGTCAATGTTTGTTAGCGTAGTATCCGTCCGTTCGTTACTTGAACGTGATGTTCTCGCTCACATTTGCGTGTTTTGTAATGACTAATTAAATTACGCATTATCTTTAACGTTCGCAGTCAACTTTGCTTGAGACTTATATACCCGAAATAGACCCTCCCCAATCCCTTCTCATTTTACTGCCATGGACACATCGCAAGTTTTTTTCATTAAAAATTAAACAGTATCTCTAGGGAAGACTGTACTTGTAATGCTAAGTTTCGTCATAGGTATAGATGTCTGTCTGTATGTGTGAGCGCGCGCGCGCGTGCACGTACGCGCACACACACACACACACACACACACACACACACACACACACACACACACACACACACACACACACACACACACACACACACACACACACCAGCAGGCACGCACGCACGCACGCACACAAGCACGCACGCACACACACACAACGAAACAATTAAACAAATTTAAAAAAAAAGACAATCTACGTTTCGTCGCCATCTACTTCGATTAAAAGTCTGTGTTGCTACAGCAGTCTTATAAGAACAAAGGCGTAGGCATCAGACAAAAGCGATTTCTTACTTCATTGTTTGTAAGTTTTTTTTAACCCATTTCACTGTCCCAGAACGGTAAAATTTCCGGACCGAAAGATGCACGGACGTGTCTGCAAACAGTATATTTTCTGGTCTTATAACACTTACATTCAATGCTATGCGTCGTGCTGACAAGTCTTTCACAGGCCAGTGCCAAAACGAAGACAAAAAGGCTTAAGGGTTTCACATTTTGCACTTATATTGGTCGTTTTTAAGTGACACCATGGCAGTGAAGGGGTTAAACAATCATTTGGTACCTTTTGTACCAACGTGTAAGAAAGTCCGCGTTAACACTATCGGTAACATGCTAGCACAGGCTATGCACTTGAAAATGAATGTTTTCCAGATACAGTCAATGGCCGTTTACGAATCAGTCCCACATAGGTCAGCAAGAATGGTCTGTCAACGACTATCGGAATGTACATGTAATGACTGACGGAAAAGAAAAAGTGTGTTAGTGAATATTATGATACATGCCAGCAACGATTAACGAAAAGCGAAAGGTGTGTCAGTGAATCTTGTGATGCACACAGCACGATTAAACGGAAAGGGGAAGGTGTGTCAGTGAATTGTCTGACACATACAGCAGCGATGAACGGAAAGGGAAAAGTACGTCCCTGAATAGTGTGACACAT
>JABMCL010001464.1:2310000-2312500 GCA_018857735.1 Alviniconcha marisindica
CAGAATGACCGGGTCTTTACGTGCTACTGCGGTAACACGGGGTGGAACGGATACCGAAATAAGAGTCAGCACAAAGTCGACCCTGGAGAAGAAAATTCTCCCGCCGCTCCTGCAGGGATTCGAACCCGCGACCTTTCAATCACGAGTCCGGCGCTCTAACCATTGAGCTATCCCCGTTCTGTTTGTTTATCCTGTTTAGAGGGCTTGCTACCAGCTCAACCAACTACTACTATTTTCGTCTGAACCTTTCCTCACTTAGCACACGTTATCCTGTACCAGAGACAGGAAAATCCATTGTTACCTTATATATATATATATATATATATATATATATATATATATATATATATATATATATATATATATATATATATATATATTATATAAATATATGCTCCTTCTGGACACATCCCATTCAGTAAAGTCTACTAAGCAAGCCAGAAAGAAAGGGAGATCGAGGGATGCAAGATGAATGTAGTGTGCTGAGGAGTGGGGGAAGGGGTAGGAAAAGTGAGGGGGGGGGGGGGGTCTTTCGCCAGTTACACGTTCATAAAAGCAGAACGGATAACACGTTAATGCATATAAACACCTCCAGTTTTTCTGTCCTCAAACTGGATTACATATTTTTTTGGGGGGGACCCGAAAAGGAAAGCTTAAAGTGGGTTTCTTAGTTCTACACCCCATCTATCAAAATTGGATTCCTCCGTATCCCCTCCAATGTGATAATAGAAGAATCAACTCCAGGAGCAGCATGGCACTCGGCTGAGACTTGTCTGAAAATGCAAGGCATGGCTGGGTTCGGTCGATGGGCGTGCTTTGAGGATAATGTAATATTCCACTCTGTACCTCCTTTTCTGCACCACCGGATGTGCTAAAAGCTGGACAAATCTTGGGAATAATCCAGAAATATGATGCGTAAAGGCACCCTCGGGTTTTCTGTGGAGTCAGCTTCAGTTTTGAGAGACAAGAGGTGATGAAGTTGTGAAAAGAGGCGATGGCCTCAGTATTTCTCGGAGGAAAGAACAAAAGAGACAAGGAGGGGCTAAAAAACGAAAACTGGAAGTAACCCCCGCGAAAAAAGAAAAGAAAAAAAGATCGAGGAAAAAAAGAGAAAAAAAGGAGAAGAACAAAAAGACGGAAAGAAGCAAGGAGCAAAGTAACACGAAGAAAAAACAAACAACATTAACGACAAGGACACATACAAAACAGCAATAAACAAACAACATTAACGACAAGGACACATACAAAACAGCAATAAACAAACAACAAAAACAGCGACATGAACCCCCCAAAAACAACAACAACAACACACAACACACAACAAAACAAAAACAAAAGAAGAAGAAGAAGAAGAAGAAGAAGAAGAAGAAGAAGAAGAAGAAGAAGAAGAAGAAGAAGAAGAAGAAGAAGAAGAAGAAGAAGATAACAAACAAACAAAAGAAAGCAACAACAAACAAACAAACGAAGAAAAACAGACAAAGAAACCAAAACTAAACTGATTTCGCTTTAAAAGACATGATTCTTACGAAAAGGGGCTGGCTTTTTGTACCGACGTAACCTAAAAATTCACCACGACACTATTTACAGATGACGGCACTGTAGAGAGAGAGAGAGAGAGAGAGAGAGAGAGAGAGAGAGAGAGAGAGAGAGAGAGAGAGAGAGAGAGAGAGAGAGAGAGAGAGAGAGAGAGAGAGAACACACGCAGACATACACACAGACACACATAAACGCTAACACTTACACGCGGCACAAACCACACACACCACACCACAACCAACTTCATCAAACCACCATACACACACCACCCACACACCACACACACACACACACACACACACACACACACACACGCACACACTCTCTGACTCACTAAAGATCATCAGCTCGAATTTTCCAACTAATTCCGATCCGGCAAACTCCAAATTGCAATCATTTCCTGGGGAAATAGCCCACAGAATATTGCTCTCTTCGCGGAAATGTGATGCTCACAGTCACATGCATTAGAACCCCAAAATAAATCGTTGTTTCTTATCTTCATGATAAAATTGTGTCCGAGACAAACCTGACGAGCAGTTTCAATTTCCGCTTCTCCTTTTTTCGTGTACATTAGAACTCCATTTTCTCATCCAGATGATCTGGACTGTTGCACCAAAGTCCTCGCAAGAACCAAGCTCAAACTGACCGGGCATGTTTGTTTTTATTGAGAATTTTACTGTTCCGGGAAAATGCACAAAATATCGGAATTCAACAAAATGGTGTTTGTGTGTGTGTGTGTGTGTGTGTGTGTGTGTGTGTGTGTGTGTGTGTGTGTGTGTGTGTGTGTGTGTGTGTGTGTGTGTGTGTGTGTGTGTGTGTGTGTGTGTGTGTGTGGTGTGTGTGTGTGGTGTGTGTGTGTGTGTGTTGTGTGTGTGTTGTTTGTGTGTGTGTGTGTTTTGTGTGTGTGTGTGTGTGTGTGTGTGTGTGTGTGTGTTGTGTGTGTTTGTGTGTGTGTGTGTGTGTG
>JABMCL010001464.1:2320000-2322500 GCA_018857735.1 Alviniconcha marisindica
CAGACATTGAAAAAGCCCCACGATGGGCGAAAATTTGGAGTAAAAGTTTTCAAACCAAGACATGCTTGGACTTTTGTTATACTCTTTGTTATACTCTCTCTCTCTCTCTCTCTCTCTCTCTCTCTCTCTCTCTCTCTCTCTCTCTCTCTCTCTCTCTCTCTCTCTCTCTATATATATATATATGTATCATGCAGTATAAATATTAATTTGTTGAAGGCCTACGGCACAGGCTTTGAACGTGAAATGTGGTTACAATTTAATACGCAGTGCTTTGTAGGAATGAAACGCAAATGCCTACCATTTTCGTTGTGGTTACGGGTGCTATTTTGGACTCAGCTGTGATTTCTTTTACAACCTGGCCACAGTCCACATTGTAAGCAGAAACCCCCCCAGCAACATTCCATGCAATCACCGATGATTTTGATGCAACTGATGTTGCTTAACAATCATCAGACTTGAGGAAAAGATTTAATAAACGTCCGTTTTGTTTTTGGAGTTTCGACAATGTTAGTAACTGGATGCGTTCCAAACTATAGACTGATGGTTAGCCTAATTAATAGTTATGTTTTTGCACGAGAGAATTGTCACGAACAACAAAAGCAAAACAGCCATATTCACGTGCTTCTTTCACTTCCGTTTTTTTCTTTTTCAATCTTTATCTTTTCCTTTCTTCTGTTTTTTTTAATCGCCCTGATATAACCGTACCGGTTGACGGCGTAAAACACCAGCTTACTTACTTACTTACTTACTCTTCCGTTTTTCCCCTCTCACATACAAAAGTGATGTCTGTGTAAGAAGTGAGAATCAGTATTAGGCATGAACATTCCTGTCGCAAAAAAATTCGACACCATAAAAGTGACCAGTGTCAATACGTGAGTGATAGGCTAGTAAAGGGGGCGGTTTGACCGCGCAAACCAATTTCAGTGGCCTGTCTTTATTTTAGCGTTTTAAATGTTATTTTCAGTTTGGTGCCTGTTCAAAGATCAAAGCACAGAGGAGGCTAAACCAACCGCTGGTGTTAATTACATAATACAAAACAATGCAATTGTCACTGCAAGCACCCCTTTTTAAGTGACAAAACTAACAAATAATACACCAATAAATGATGAAATGGAAGAAATATGACAACTTTGCAGTTGAAGGAAGTGTTTAGTATAGACTCAGAAACGATTGTACAAGATATTACAGGATTCTAAAATTGACTTCTCCACCTACCGCAGGCTAAGTCGTCATATTTCTTTCATTTCATCGTTTGTTGGAGAATTATTAGTTTGTCGCTTGAAAGAGGAGACAGCACCGGAACTGGATGGTTTCGCATTGTCTAATTAAAATCAACCGTTCTTTTTAACATTTTGTGTGTCAAGGTCTTGTTTCAGAACGCTACTGCTCGTCTTTGCTTCAGTTGCCAAGGTTTTCTATCAACCCCCTGTGTGTGTGTGTGTGTGTGTGTGTGTGTGTGTGTGTGTTGTGTGTGTGTGTGTGTGTGTGTGTGTGTGTGTGTGTGGTGTGTGTGTGTGTGGGGTGTTGTGGTGTGTGTGTGTGTGTGTGTGTGTGTGTGTGTTGTGTGTGTGTGTGTGTGTGTGTTGTTGTGTGTGTGTATGTGTGTGGTGTGTGTGTGTGTGTGTGTGGTGTGTGTGTGTGTGTGTGGGGTGGTGTGTGTATGGTGGCGTGTGTGGGGTGGTGTGTGTGTGTGTGCGTGCGTGGTGGTGGTGGTGTGTGGTGTGCTGTGGGTGGTGCGTTGTGTGTGTGTGTGTGTTGTGTGTGTGTGTGTGTGTGTGTGTGTGTGTGTGTGTGTGTGGTGTGTGTGGGTGTGTGTGTGTGTGCGTGTGCACGTGCGCACTTCTTCAAAGGTTTCCTATTAATTAACATGTCTCTACACAGGAGAGACCAGATCGTTTTGTCCTCACACACGTTTAAGTGCGGTCTTTGAAACTTGGTATGATTACAGTCCCTGCTGATCACTACCCGTCCTTGCCTAGTTTGATGCCTTTGCATTTATCTAGAGGCTGCGTGCATGTCGGAGATGTAAACCGTTATTTTCTCTGTAAGCTCTTCTTCGTTGAACTTCAGAGAGAGAGAGAGAGAGAGAGAGAGAGAGAGAGAGAGAGAGAGAGAGAGAGAGAGAGAGAGAGAGAGAGAGAGAGAGGAGAGAGAGAGAGAGAGAGAGAGAGAGAGAGAGAGAGAGAGAGAGAGAGAGAGAGAGACAGACAGACAGACAGACAGACAGACAGACAGACAGACAGACAGACAGACAGACAGGCAGATGGAGAGACAGGCAGACAGAGAGACGGGTAGACAGACAGACAGAGAGACAGGCAGACAGATAGACAGCGAGAGAGAGAGAGAGAGAGAGAGAGAGAGAGAGAGAGAGAGAGAGAGAGAGAGAGAGAGAGAGAGAGAGAGAGAGAGAGAGAGAGAGAGAGAGAGAGAGAGAGAGAGAGAGAGAGAGACAGAGAGACAGAGAGAGACAGAGACAGAGAGACAGAGAGAGACAAAGACA
>JABMCL010001464.1:2327500-2332500 GCA_018857735.1 Alviniconcha marisindica
GTTTTGCCACCCCGGCACATTTTGTCACGTTTTGTCACCCCGGCACATGTTGTCACCCCGGCATGTTTTGTCACTCTGGTGACAAAACGTGCAGCGATGCCTGCACAATTTTTCACCCATGCACTTGTTGCTGAGGCGCTGTATAAAATAAATTATTATGAAGACAATATGTGGCAGCCTGAAAGAAGCGTGAAGTAAGGAAGAAAGGAGGATGAGGATGAGAAGAATCGAACAAGAAAAATGATGATATATAATTAACTTCTTTGATGTTATGCACTACTTCCGGTAAGAATAAACAGCTTCCGGCGCATGGAGTCAGCAGCGAAAAGATATTTTACACATGCACCTAAACTGGATCCCAGAAACCACAGGTAAACTTATTCATGAACACTAAATAACAGGGCTTAAACAATATTATAAACATTGAATACCAGGGTTTAAACATTAGGCCTACGCCGAATGCACTTGCACGTGCACAGAAACTGCAATTGTACAGACATGAATATGGAACCAGATTGTATGGCTGTATTCACAAGCGCACAAAGAAATCATACAGAAACAGAAGACAGGGAAGCTGGTTCCAGGAATAAAGTCCAGTGAAGTTGAGAGCACGTTGACCGGCACGTAATGGATTTCGTAAGAAGGATTTCCAAAGCGTCGGAAGACGATCGGAGAGTTCTGGATGGAGCGCAGAAATTAAAACGATCATAGAGACAGCCGGGTGCTGAGATACTCATGTATTTGTTTGAGAATATAGTGAATTTGCACATAATAATAATAATTAATAAATAATAATAATAATAATAATAATAATAATAATAATAATAATAATAGTGTACATTTATCATGCGCTCATCAACGCCCGGAGCGCTCACATGATACATATTAACCTAAATATGTTATTCTATACACATGCAGAGCATAGTCCTACCAAAACACTTTACAAAGTATATAAATTAAAAAAATAACAAACACTCACACACACACACACCACCACCACACACACCACACACACACACACACACACACACACACACACACACACACACACAAACACACACACATGATCCTTTTAAATTGGCATCGATAATGTTTCTTGTATGAATACAGGCAGCCAGTTAGAGAGAGTTTAGCAGAGCTAGAACTTCCTTCGGATTAAAAAAAATAATTCTCAGCACTATTCAAACTGAACAATTTTGATCCTGCTTAAGAGAGGATAAGCTAATAAATGACAGAGGAAAATGGCGTATGTCAAGACGTAAAACAAATGACGTGACAATTGAAATTTAGTAGATGTCTTGTGTCGTGTTGACCATGCAGAACATGACTTGCAGAGCAATTTGTGCTACTTACGAACCGAATATCAATACAATTCCATTTAGCTACACTACTACTGGTAGCGAGTATTTCCTACTTTGGTGGGTTGTTCGCAGCTAATTTTTCCACTCGTATCTTGAATAAGCCTACTTGAAACACGTGGACAAAATTTAAGCGACCCCGCATTCAGAATAACGTTTATGGTATTGGTAGCTCCTTGGGCATTAACTTATTAATGCCAAACCAACGAAACCAAAATGTGTTTTGTTGTTGTTGTGCGAATCAACCGTTTTGCACGGGTTATTTTAAGGTATCGAAAAATGCCTGCAGCGAGATCTCTGCTCCTTATGTCCCAGCCTTGCTGTTTTAAGCCAAGCCCTTTTCTTCACCGGCAACATGAGCCAGGCAGCGACATTTCCGTCATGATCAAATACTTCACGTAAAGCAAACACGAATCCGCCTTCCCAACCCGCGTCCTGCTCTTCTGATAAAGTCGCCATTAGTACTTAATGGACGAATATGTGCTTGTTATCAAGCACCCAAACTTTCCAACAAGTTCCGGAGACTTTTCTTCCCACGTGTGACGTAAATTATCAGCTCCCTGTAACGTGTCTTTTCCTCGGCGGCTAAAGTTTTCCATCAGTGTTTAACCGGCCGTCCCTTGTAGCCAACAAACCTTGGGCATGTTGACCGAGGCGCACTGATTGGTGAACAGGAAGCGAGCGAAGGAAGACGAGCTAAAGCACGGTGCCATCATCAGCCGATGAGGGCCCTCCATCCAGCCTTGTTCCTCCCGCAATGACGCTGACGAAGGACTTATTCCTTTCTTAGCCTCGCTCTGGTCCGCTGTTCACCGTTATGGGGTATGGAGGGGCAGCGTTGATTTTCTTCAAGTCTGACGTTCACAGCTACATTTTGTTTAATTAGTAGACACTCCTTCCCCCCTACCTCCCCCCCCCCCCCTCCAGACACACACACACACACACACACATACACGCACACGCTCGCGCACGCGCGCACGCACACACGGACGCACACAAACACCACACACACACGCACACACACTGTCTCACTCAACACACACACACACACACACACACACACACACACACACACACACACACACACCACACACCACACACACAACACCACACACACACACACACACACACACACACACACACACACACACACACACACACACACACACACACACACAAGGGTGGAACAGACTGATTTCTCTCTCTCTTCCGGTAAAGGGGTGAACTGAATGGCAATTTATTTCCGCGAAATATTCCTGAGAATGCCACAGCTTGCCACTGTTTCAAGACGAGTTTCAATCCTGTCCTACGAGGCGGCGGGTACAAGGGAACGCTTAAGAGCAAAGGCAGCTATCAAATGTAGTTGGTCTCCTTTTTGCGCTCTACATGGACTTGTCTGGAAGCGTTTCACATCCGCCAGAGGAAGCCTATATAGCTTGCTCCTGGCTTAAGTTCCTCAACCCAAACGGCGGACAGACAGAAATGCCCTCAACCAATAATTATACCCTCCTACCTGCTAAATAATTCACCGGAAATTAAATAAACACATTATTTGAGACCGAGAGGTAACGTCTGCATCTTTTCCGTTTGAGGTGCAGATTTGCGCACAAACTATTATTTTTTAAGACCACTTCAAACTTAAAAATAGACGGAATGAAAGAGAAAAGAAAGAAAAGAAAAGAAAAAGAAAAAAAGAAAAAAAAGAAAAGAAAAAAAAAGAAGAAAAAGAAGAAGAAGATAGACTTATTTCCCGTCTGGCAACTTTGCTTTCCTTACTGAGTTACCAAACTTGTTCCACCTCTTTTCGCTGATACATCTACATTACACCCAACTCTGAAATAGGAAAATACTCTCTTTTTTTCTTTCCAAAGTTTTCTAAGTTCTGAATTCTCAACTTTTTTCGTTTTCTCCCTGTATCAGACAGTTCTGTCATTACGCAGACCTTGGAGTCGAAAACACACTCCGCCTTATGCGAGTTTTTTGCTGTTGTTGTTGACTTCATTACCTCATCTCTTTTAATTTTTTTCCATATTATTGACGGCTTCCGACCTCCCACACATCCAGTAATATTAGGGAATGGATATCCCGGTTCGTAAAGAGTCCGGGGAGGTAGGGGAAGGGAGGGTGAGGGAGACAAAAAAGAGGGAAAAAGAAGAAAAATGTCCACAGTGGCAAGCGAATAAGCTGAAAACCGTTCCCCCAATTACTCTTTCTCCAGTGTCGCACCTCTGTTACCTATAACTGGCGTCTGAAGTCGTTCAAAAAAAGAAAAAAAAGAAAAAAGAAAAAAAGAGGCTGAACTCGACTTTAGTATCAAAACGGAGGAGAGTTTCCTGAGTTTAATTAGGCCAGGAAAACTGAAACATCAACGACTTCAAGTCGGTCTCGGACGTCGTGTTAATGATGCTATTCATGCCAGTGAGGCATTACTACACGTCTCCTCGTGTTAAAGTATCGACATCAAACTCCATAAAGCACATTCTTAAATTATTGGGCGAATATTTGCTTCGCGAACATAGTATGGGTTATTCGTCGAACCTAAAAAATGTTTGGCGACATGGTTCTTAAGTGGGCGAACTTTTGCTTTGCGAACCTAGTTCGGAGTATTCGTCGAACTGCGACGAAGCTATATACAGGGTCCAAAAAGCTTCGCTTAACATGTTCTGGGAATAATTATTCGCCCAGTTTGGCGAACCTTGCCTCTGATTGGTTGAGAGCAAAGAGAGCCCTCCAGTGGATGACGAAGAAATAAAAATAAAAATGGATGACGGTGTCGATACTTCACTCGCTTCAGAGGGAATTGACCTATTTGTTGATTTGTGGGAGGCGCAGCCTTGTCTCTGGGAGCCAGAATGATATAACAGTTAGTTGAATTACCCTGTCAGGGATGATTAAGGCATACTGACTTGACTTAACTTGACTTTAACCTACAGTTTGGCTCATGCTGTCTGCTGCGCTTCTGCCGCAAGTTCGGGCCGAACTCGAACTCGAAGTCGAAAACTTTATTTTACAAGGATTGTAGTTTAGGTTGAGTCAAAAACCTGTCTCTCAACTAGTCCTTGCTAAGCTACTGATGAGTAAATATAAAATTACAGGCATCATTTATATAGGCATGAATGAGTGAGTGAAACGTTATACATGAGAATTTCCACACAAAACATAGCGTGTTCGAGTTTTCTGTCTCTGTGTCTCTGTCTATCTGTCTCTGTCTCTGTCTCTCTCTCTCTCTCGTAAAACAAATTTCACAATAAAGCTTAAGCATTTTCATTACATGCACATAAACGCGCCGCAAGCAGTGTTCAGTAAAAAGGACAGGATATTTGTTTTGCGCAAAGGAACAGTGGATTAGAGTAGGTGACTTCCTATACACTATACATGATATCAAGATCGGTCGCATTACCCTTTCAGCTAATAATTTTCATGCATTAAAGCTAGACTCTCCAGCCAAACTAAACGCTTCCTTGGGTTGGTTTCCTCAAAACAAAAGACACACATTAACCGCACGCAAATGTACCTAACACCTTAACAGATGGAGGCAGGCGTTTCAGACACCGAAGCGACAAACACCAAAGTTTTCATAGGAGACAAAAGACCGCTGAGCGGTGAATCCAGAACACCTTCACGACCGATAATTAGACTCGA
>JABMCL010001464.1:2337500-2352500 GCA_018857735.1 Alviniconcha marisindica
GAGAGAGAGAGAGAGAGAGAGAGAGAGAGAGAGAGAGAGAAGACCTAGTAGGGATTAAACCACGCACCAACTTATATTTATGTTTAGAAAAACAAACAAATAAAGGAAACAAACAGAAAACAAGCAAAAACAACGAGCAAAACAAACAAACAAACAAGAAAATTGTTACTGAGGAAACGTAATACAAACATCGATCTTTTGATAACGTACCATAATTTTACTCTGCGAATTTTGTGAAATTAGGAATCTGAGTCATGCTGACCAACAGCAATGGAATGAAATGTCCGCAAATGAGGTTCTGTCGAAGATTGTCAAAACGGATTTTTTTTTCACGAGCTGCATGGAACTCGTTGGTAATTTAGCGTCTGTACTATTGGTATAATTATTAAGTGTGTACAATATGAACTTTGACGTCAGTATTATATTTAAGCTTTAATTTTTTTTTAAAGGTAACTTTGTTCAAGGGTATATGAAAACCGTACTGTTGAAATCCAATACGGAGATTGCGATGCTCTTATTGCCAATCTATTTGTCGCCAAAATTAAAAGAATAGAGTATCAACGAAAGATGGGATTGTGTGGGTGAAGTTAGACTGAACAGGTCCCCCCCGTCTCCCCCCACCACCCCCACCCCCCATTTTAGAACGAAGTGTAGAAAAAAGGAAAAAATATAAAAAAGTAATTGCTGAGGAGTTATATTTAGATCTGGAAGCCCTTAAACAGAGTAGATCTGACAGAAGAAGAAGAAGAAGAAAAGAAGAAGAAGAAGAAGAAGAAGAAGAAGAGAGAGAGAGAGAGAGAAGAGAGAGAGAGAGAGAGAGAGAGAGAGAGAGAGAGAGAGAGAGAGAGGGGGGGGGGGGGGGTTTTAAACCCTTTCTGATCTATTGACCCCACCCATCACAGAAAGCAGTGCAGACGGGAAGAGAGAGAGAGAGAGAGAGAGAGAGAGAGAGAGAGAGAGAGAGAGAGAAGAGAAAAGAGAGAGAGAGAGAGAGAAGTTGATTGATTGATTGATTGATTGAACTTGATTTCTCAACGGTGAAGATATTAGCACAAGGCCGACTCACATATCTGCCGTTGCTACAGTACTACTAATAACCAAGACATTCACAGAAGAGAAAAGGAGAGAGAGAGAAGAGAGAGAGAGAGAGAAGAGGAGAGAGAGAGAGGAGAGAGAGAGAGAGAGAGAGAGAGAGAGAGAGAGAGAGAGAGAGAGAGTCCTAAACCTTTCATAAAGAGTCTATTGACTCCCCGGAGCCGAATCCACAATGTCAAGCAGTGCAGACGAGAGAGAGAGAGAGAGAGAGAGAGAGAGAGAGAGAGAGAGAGAGAGAGAGAGAGAGAGAGAGAGAGAGAGAGAGAGAGAGAGAGAGAGAGAGAGAGAGTCCTAAACCTTTCATAAAGAGTCTATTGACTCCCCGGAGTCGAATCCACAATGTCAAGCAGTGCAGAGGGGTTATCAATGGGGACCATGATTATGCTGGTTGCCAAGTTCAGACACGTGTTTCGCTACCTTCTTTTTCTTTTTCTTCTTCTTAACCATCAAACAGTTATTCTCTTTCGAAATTAAATTCTATTAAAGGTCACGAAAAAAAAAGAGAGAGAGAGAGAGAGAGAGAGAGAGAGAGAGAGAGAGAAGAGAGAGAGAGAGAGAGAGAGAGGAGAGAGAGATTGCAAAAAAGTTTTGCGCTTTTTAACTGTTTTTTGGGTGCCTGTACACGGAAGCCGCCATTAAAAAAGAAAAGAAAAAGAGAAGAAAAAAGAGTAAAAAGTGTGTGTGTGTGTGTGTGGGGGGGGGGGGGGGGGGGGATCAAAGGAACTTAATTAGCGCTCGAAAGACATATCACATGAACACAATGACAAAGACCCTACGCTATCTCCTACCTGGCATGCGATACAAGGTACATAAACTCCACCACAGGTGCATCGTCTTGTTTCCGGTGAAGCGATTCACAGTTCGCAGTCTCAGTTGTTTCAGTCGCCTGCACAGGTACACTTGACGTGCAAGCCACGACCCTATGCGCTACGTCACTGCTGCCTTTTATCTCTTCCCGTTTATTTGTGTTTTAATCTTTCTCTTCCTGCAGCCGTTGCGTCTCCCAAAACGATTTGATCTAATAGGTTCGCCAACAATGTGGTAATTCATGGGTGTTTCAATGTTTCTGCTGTTTCAGAGGAACAGTAATTGACGACTTGCGTATCTAATAGGTTCGTCAAAAATGCGGCGATTCATAGGTGTTTCAATCTTTCTGCCTTTTCAGAGGAACGACAATGACTTCCAGCTTCGATGCTTGCATGTGCTTGTGTGAACTTTAATTCGGTTTACTTTGGACAGAAACCGTAACTGAAAACATAAAAACCCGAGGTAGGTAATCTTGTTTCTGGAATTGCTATTAGCAGCAGGGACAAAGGGAAATGATTTGGGTCACGTTTTGCACGTGCACGCTTGCTGACCCGTCCGGAAGTGAACGATGCAGTCAAACAACGCAACTGCATTTGTAACCAGACAGCGTGAATCCTTTTGTATGGTCGTGTAGGTGCTTGCCATGTACAGTGTGTGTGTGTGTGTGTGTGTGTGTGTGTGTGTGTGTGTGTGCGTGCGTGCGTTGGTGCGTGCGTGCGTGGTTGGGTTGGTGCGTGTGTGTGTGTGTGTGTGTGTGTGTGTGTGTGTGTGTGTGCATATACTACTTCACGCTGTTATTAACTTTGTTTTAGCTATAATTTTAATTTGGTTAAACACTTAAACAAATTATGTATAATTAGATCTTACGTTGAATTATATCATACGTTCAATTTAAATTCTATTGATTTACATGTTACATTTATGGCATGTTTCAACGCAAATTTCCTTTGAGAGTACAATAAAGTATACTTTTATCTTATTTATTTCTCTTATTTTAAATCGAGGACCACTTCGGTGTTGCAAACGAGGACCACAAGTCAGTGCTGCTATTGCAAGCGAGGACGATAAACCGGTGTTGCAAGCGAGGACGATAAACTGGTGTTGCAAGCGAGGACGATAAACCGGTGTTGCCAGCGAGGACGATAAACCGGTGTTGCAAGCGAGGACGAGGAGCCACTGTTGCAAGCGAGGACGAGGAGCCACTGTTGCAAGCGAGGACGAGAAGCCGGTGTTGCAAGCGAAGACGAGGAGTCAGTATTGCAAGCGAGGACGAAGAGCCACTGTTGTAAGCGAAACGATGAATCAGTGTTGCAAGCGAGGACCCGGAGTCAGAGCTGCAAGCGCGGACGAGGAGCCACTGTTGCAAGCGAGGACGATGAGTTAGTGTTGCAAGCGAGGACGATGAACCGGTGTTTTGCCACTCAGGACGACGAGTCACTGTTGCAAGCGAGGACGACGAGCCAGTGTTGCAAGCGAGGACGACGAGCCAGTGTTGCAAACGAGGACGATGAGCCAATGTTGCATGCGAGGACGACGAGTCGATGCTGCAAACAAGCACGACGAGCCGGTGTTTCAATCAAAGAAGACAAAGCAATCGATGTTCAAAATGAAGACGACGAGCCAATGTCCCAACAGAGGACGAGAGACAATGTTGCAAACGAGGACGAAGAACCGAGAGAACGTAAAGTGAGAAAGGCGAGTCGGTATTCCAAGTGGGATTGATTAGTCGGTGTTCCAAATGGGAACGACGGTGGCGGTGTCCCACTTTAGAAAGCGACGAGCAAATGTTCCGAATGAGAACGACAAGCCGGTGCTCCAAGCAAAAAAAATCAACAGCAACAACAAATCCGCACGCATAGAAGTTATAGACATAATATGTCACAGAGGTCAGACTCTCTGGACTTTAATGGATCACTTTTTCAGCTAACAGAGACTAAAAGAGCACGTGAATGAGACAGGAAATCTCCTTTTTCTCTTCGATCATAAATCGGCCCAATTTGTGGTCGACAAGTCAGACCTTGGTTGCTTCCGTCAGCATACTCTACCCCTCCTCCCCCCCCCCCCCCCCCCCCCCCCCCCCCGCCCTCCACCTCCCCTCCCTCCCCCGATCTCCTTTTCTCTCCCTCCTCTCTTCCGGGATTAAAGAGGATTGATCACCGAATGTGTGTCAGCGGGTAACTCCAGTTCTCTACTTTCTCACAGATGATGTAATTAAGAGAGGTCCTAGGGTAGGGTGTCAGAAGTAGGGCGCGTACATTTGTGTGTGTGTTTGCCGTGCACTTCTTCATACACAGGGGGGTCACGGTTGGTTCATGAGAAAATGCTGCTGTGCGTATTGGATTTTATACCCTGTAGTACGGTAATCTAAGCTGCTCTTGTTTGGTCTGTCAGAAAAAAAGTACTTCCTTCAATGAATCGTATACACCAAGGCATAGATTAAAAGTAAAACCCAGCGACCAGGATACAGACGTTCATGTTTCATGAGAAGATGCTGCTTTGTATATTAAAATTACTTTTAACCCTGTAGTACGGTAATCTAAACTTTTGTTTTGTTTGTCAGAAAAGGTACTGTTTTCAATGAATCGTACACAGCAAGGCATGGCTTAAAGGTAAAACACAGCGACCAGGATGCAGAATACAGAAACCGTTCGTGGTTGAAGAGAAGATGCTGCTTTGTATATTTACTTTTAACCCTGTAGTACGGTAATCTAAATTCTTGTTTTGTTTGTCAAACAAACAGCACTTTCTTCAACGAATCGTACACAGCTAAGCATGACTTAAAAGTAAAACCCGGCAACCAGGATACAGAATATAGAAAACGTTCATGGTTCATGAGAAGATGCTGCTTTGTATATTTAATTTTAACCCTGTAATCAGGTAATCTAGCTAACTCCTCTTGCTTTGTCTGGCAGCGTAAAAGTGTTTCCTTCTATGACTCGTACACAGCAAAGCATGGCTTAAAAGTAAAATCCAACGACCCGGATGCACTTTGGAAAACTGTCCTATTGAGTCGTGAGACAAATTTGTCTTTAGACAGGATGGCAAAAACAAATAGCCTTATCGGGTCGATAATCAATAATAATCAAACAGTTTCCTGGACTCCACTTCAGTAGTCATTATTGATGCCTTTCATGCATCAATAAAACCCTAGATGCCATCCCTCCTACCCTCCCTCCCCCTTCACTCCCTCCCCCCGCTCTGTCTGTCTGTCTGTCTATCTGTCTGTCTGTCTCTCTGTCTCTGTTTGTCTGTCTGTCTGTCTCTCTCCTCCCCCGTGCCCCCTCTCTCCCTCACTCTTCCTCTCCCCCTCCCCCCCCTCTCTCTCTCCTTTCCTCCTCCTTCTCCCTCCCCCCCTCTCTCTCTCTCATTCATGTGAACCTTACGTTGACCTAAAGTTGCTTGACTGTGTTCGTCACCACAATTGACATGGGCCCACGGCCTTTTTCAATAAACCATTCAGACTCAGACTCTCTCATTCATGCCTATATACATATAAATGATGCCTGCGATTTTATGTTTTTCTCATCAGTAGCTTAGTAAGGACTAGTTGCTAGGTTTTTGACTAAACCTAAACTACAATCCTTGTAAAATAAAGTTTTCGAGTTTGAGTTCTCTCTCTCTCCGAAAGTCATATATTATTCATAATTATTTTCTGACAGCCACCGGGAAAGAATTACTCACACACGCTGCCAAGGAGTGGAGGACAGGTGGAAAGACTGTTCTTGAAAACTGTCATATTGAGTCGTGAGACAAATTTGTCTTTAGACAGGATGGCAAAAACAAATAGCCTTATCGGGTCGATAATCAGTAATAATCAAACAGTTTGCTGGACTCCACTTCAGTAGTCCTTATTGATGCCTTTCATGCACCCTTCATCCCTAGATGCCATCCCTCCTACCCTCCCTCCCGCTTCACTTACTTGTTGTTCAGAATTTTTCTCTTTTTAGTCCTTGGCTCGTAGAAGCCTAATGGTGAAGACCTTTTCAGTGATGTTACTCCGAAGGTCTTCGGGCATCTTATTATTATTATTATTATTGATCGCTCTTATATAGCGCTATTCTCCGCTCTCGAGCAGACTCACTGCGCTCGCATGTGATTCTACATGAGTGAAGAGCTTTTTTATAGCGCGTTTTTTGAATATCCACCGAAGTGGTGTACTTACAGCGCGTTCTGTGTACACCATACAACCATACACCATGTCACTTCATGCAAAGCCACATGCGTGAGGTGTATGCGTGTTTAGCTGTAACCTGCCTCCTGCGTTTTTGGCAAAATGGCCGGGGTTTTTTACGTGCTACTGCGGTAACACGGGGGTTGAACGGATACCGAAATGAGTCAGCACAGAAAGTTTACCCCGGAGAAAAAAAAACTCCCTCCGCTCCGCGGGATTCGAACCCCCCCTTTCGATCACATTCCCGGGGCTTAAAACCCCTGAGCTATCCCCCCTCAGGTTCGGTTGTTAAAAGGATGGGTGACATGAGTACCAGTGTTTTTTTGTTGATGCTGGAGTGATGCGAATAAAATCTGGTTGAAAGGGTGTTTTGGTTTCTCCAACATACACAAAAACTGCACAGTTTTTGATTGTTTTTTCTATAGCGCTATTCTCCTCTCTTGAGCAGACTCACTGCGCTCTTGTTGCATGCAGTTCTCACTGAGTAACTGTACCCTTTTATAGCGCGTTTTTGATTATCCATCCATGTGGTGAGCTTACAGCGCTGTTCGGTTGTTGCATGGCTGGTGCCACGTGACGCTAGCGCCTTCACGGCGCACGTTCTGTGTACACCGTACATCCATGCACCAGTTTACAGTGACACTTAACGCAAAGCCACATACCACGGTGCAAGTGTGTTTAGCTGTAACCTGCTACCTACACTTTGGGCAGAACGGCCGGGATCGTTTACGTCGCTACTGCGGTGTCAGGTGTTTGATGGGGCTTCATTCAAATAAAATTTTGTTTTTTTTTGTTTTCTGCTTAACAAAAAAGGTTTTTCTCGGGCGTCCTTTTGTTTACCTTTTTCCCCCTCCCCCCCCCCCCCCCCCCCCCCCCCCCCCCGCCCCCTTTTTCTTTTTAAAAGCTTTTTTTTTTTTTTTCTTCTTTTTTTAAGGGGGGGGGGGGGGGGGGGGGGGGGGGGGGGCGCGGGGGGGGGGGGGGGGGTGGGGGGGGGGATTTTCCCCTTTTTCGAGTAAAGTTTCCATATTATGTTGAACGTTTGTAAAAAAAAAAGGAAAAACTGATTATAAAATTTTTGTTTTCGCAGTTTTGGGTAACATGAGGAGTAGAATAGGTATCTGTGGATCGTGGAGAATTCAAGGTATTAAAATTTTCAAATTTAGGCACAGGCCTTCGCCTGGGGTTTATTTCGTACAGCTAAAGGGGGGGAAACCTGGGCCCCCCCCCCCCCCCCCCCCCCTTTTCTCTGTCCTTTTTTCTCTCCCCCCGGCCCCCCACCCCCAACGCACCCCAAAATGCACAGAGTGAGCGCACTTAGTACGCATGCACGCAAAAACGCACCACCACACCACACACACACACACACACACCCACACACACACCACACACACACAAACACACACCAAACACCACCCCCCCCCCACCCCACCAAACCACCCACCCACACACACCCCCCGGCAACGCACAGAAGCACGCACGCCGCCACACACAACAACAACAACATATTTTATCACAGCATGTCGAAGTAAATATTCAAGTTTACACAAGCTTCTCGGGATGCATACATGGGCAAGAACAAAAAATGACACGTTCATTTTTTCCCAGAAACTTTAGGGGCCTTTTGTAATTCCCCCCCCCCCCTTTTTTTTCTCTCTTCTCTCCTTCTCTTTTCTCTCCCCCTCTCTCTCTCTTTTTTTTTAAAGAATGCTGTTCTCAGAATAAACACTGAAATCTGCGTAATTAAAAAATGTGACGCGGGTGTGCACGTGTGAGCTCTTCTCTCTTTTCTCTCTTTTCCCCCTCCCTCCCCTTCTCTCTTCTCTCTCCTCTCTCTCTCTCTCTCCATGTAAATGCGGTCGAAAGATTTGTTAGGTGTTGAATTGAATTTTTTCATCACATTGTTATGGACTTTGTTTGCAGCAATAAAGAATTAAAGTGTCAAAGTCTTCTCTGCTTAGCTGTTTCTTTCAGCTGGGAAATTTGACAACAGCAATACCGGCGGGAATACGTCCCCCCCCCCCCCCCCCCCCCCCAACCCCCCTCCCGCACCCCATCCGTCATCAAATGCCCTTTTACTGTGCATGTGGCTTTGTGCTCACGCACGTGCGTCCACGAGGAACAGATCTTTGAGCACGCTTTTCAGCGACTGCGCTTGGAAATTGCATTGTTGTTTTTTCATTTAGCTTTTTCGTGTGTGTTTTTTGTTTTGTTTTTGTTTTGTATTTCACTTCCTCCGGACGGGCGTTCAGGGCTATGTGAGCCCTACGGACCTGCAACTCTATGCTTCCTACAGTTACAATGCGTGTGCTTCCAGACATGGGTACAAAGCGTGTCAGGAATGATTCTTTCTATAGTTTTCCTTCCCGATCTATTCAGCTTCAGTTGTTGTTGTTTTTGAGCCTATGCCCCTCCAGTATCAAATGTCGTGTTGAAATAGCTTGTGATTTTTGTGCGTCACGCTGCTCTGGACTTGGCTGATGACTCGGCGTTCAATATCGATCAGTAATGAAACGACGCAGAGTGTGTGTGTTGTGTGTGTGTGTGTGTGTGTGGTGGTGCGTGCGTGCGTGCGTGCGTGCGGGGCGTGCGTGGTGCGTGCGTGCGTGCGTGCGTGCGTGCGGTGCTTTGGTGCGTTGCGTGCGTGCGTCTCTTTCGTGCGTGCGTGCGGGGTGTGTGTGGGGTGTGTGTGGGGTGTGTGTGGTGTGTGCGGGGCTGCGTTGCGTGCGTGCGTGCGTGCGCGCCCGCCGGTGATGCGTGGATGTATGTGTGCGTGTATGTTTGTGTGTGTATGTTTTGTGGTGTGTGTGTGTTGTGTGTGTGTGGTGCGTGCGTGCGTGCGTGCGTGCGTGCGTGCTGTGCGTGCGTGTGTGGGGTGTGTGTGTGTGTGGGGTTGTGGTGGGGGTGTGTGGTTGTGGTGCGTGCTGCGTGGTGTGTGGGTGCGTGGGTCCCGGCGCGCGCGCGCGGGGTGTGTGTGTGTGTGTGTGTGTGTGTGTGTGTGTGTGTGTGTGTGTGTGTGTGTGTTCAGACGGGGAGTGCACCCAGTGAGTGCAGTTAGAGCTGTTATTAAATGTCATGCACCAGGATGGCTCACATGTACAAAGCAGAGGAAAGCAAATTACGGTGTCACTCCACCTGGGTACGACGCCAGTGTATCGCAGCTTAAAGTCTTCAACAAAGCCATCATGTTCAGTTCAGAGCAACTCGAGATGGTATCTATCTACTCTCTGGGCAATCTCCACATGCGCTCTGCCCAGTCTCCCAAAACTGTTCTCAGAAGCCGTCAGATACATGTCTCTCTTGCAGCTGAGCCCATCGGGGCAACTGGGACCGGAGCGGATTTTTGTTTGTTGCCCAAAATCACTCCAGGAAAACACACGCCTGCGTCTGGAGACTCGATCGAACCCGAGGGTCGACAGCGCGTGAGACCGACGTGTTAACGATTATAGCGATATAGCCGAGTCTCAGAAGCACGTACGTGACTGTTGGTGAAAAGAGAGCATAGGGCCCACAAGAAAAAGGTGACGAAGATTGGGGAGACGGGAAAGTGGAAACTGTCTCATGGAAATCAGATCCATAGCTAAGCATCGTGGGGAAAGGCTCGTCTTGTCGCGGGCAGAGACATTTTCTGCTTTTTTCTTCTGCTTTTCTTCTTGCAAGCGTTGGGCGTAAAACACCAAGTTACTTACTTACTTACTTACTTTACTTACTTACTTACTCTTCCCTCCCTGTCTTCGGAGAGTCTAAACATTTGACGAGTTGGAGACGTCATCTCAGTCTTTCTGTCCTTTTATAATGATGCTGATGCTGATTGTGTTGAATTTGCTGTCTCTGCTTCTGGTGGTAGTGGCGGTGGTGGTCGACTGAGAGGGGAGGGAAAATTTGTGGTGTGTGTGGTGTGTGTGGGGTGTGTGTGGGGTGTGTTGTTGGTTGTGTGTGTGTGTGTGTTGTGTGTGTGTGTTGTTGTGCGTGGAAAGTGTGTGTGTGTGTGTGTGTGGTGGAGGAGAGAGAGAGAGAAGAGAGAGGAGAGAGAGAGAGAGAGAAGGAGAGAGTGTGTGTGTGTGGTGTGTGTTGATGTGAGTGTGTGTGTGTGTGTGGTTGGGTGTGTGTGTGTGGAGAGAGAGAGAGAGAGAGAGAGAGGGGAGAGGAGAAAGAGAGAGAGAAGAGGAGAGAGGAGGAGAGAGAAGAGAGAAGAGAGGAGAGAGAGGGATACAGAGACAGAGACAGAGACAGAGAGTTCTTTTATTGAAACAAGAAGATAATTAATATGGGCTCATAATACAATTCAGCATTTCCTTTTGTCATATAGCCTATATAATATTAAACACAACAAAACAACAACAACAACAAAACAAAACCCCGTGTCGCGCCTAAAACTATAAATGAATCATCACAATTATGGGCTAGATTAAGAGCATGCTCATGCGATGCACATTTCTCGACTTTAAGGCATCAGGTTCAAACGAAAAGACGCGCGTTCCTGCATGGCTGCATGGTACCGTCGTCTGGGTTAGAATTAACTGTCACGAGGCAGAACCGCCCCAAAGACTTTATCCTCCACGATGACTTAAAGCGACCCAGTCTATAGTTCCAACAGCCGACGTTTGCCGTCACCGCGCGGGAAGGCATGAACCACTATCAGTCGTGTTCCAAGTTTTCTTAGTGATCCAAAGTGTACGAGAATGTCCAGACGCTCCAGGCACTTTGGGGCCGGGCTGAAATTGGGTGCAGTGATCTTTACTGACAAAGCAATTTCACTTCTCACTTCCCATGGGACAAATCTGTTTTCTGTACTCATAGACGCAATAATCGCTAATGATAACATCTGCTATAATAATATGGCTTGCTCATCGCCAGCCGGCCCCTGTAGCGTGGTGCTTAGTGTTTCCGGTTGCTTTTGTTAATTCTTGCCTCCATCTGTGTCAGAGTTATATCGCACATGTAGTCTCCACCCCTACTCCCCTCCCTCTCAACCCCGTACTCCCCTCCTCCCCCTACTCCCCTCCACCCCTACTCCCCTCCACCCCCTACTCCCCTCCCTCTCCACCCCCTACTCCCCTCCCCCCCCCACCCACTCCCCTCCACCCCCTACTCCCCTCCCCCTCAAACCCCCCACCCCCTACCCCCTCCACCCCACCCCCTCCCCCCCCTATCCCCTCCACCCCCACTCCCCTCCACCCCTACCCCCCCCCACCCCTAATCCCCTCCACCCCTAATCCCCCCACCCCCTATTCCCCTCCCCCCCCCTACCCCCCCACCCCACCCCCTCCACCCCCACCCCCTCCACCCCTATCCCCTCCACCCCTCCCCCCCCCCCCCCCCCAAACCCCCCCAAAACCCCACCCCCCCCCCCCTACCCCCCCCCCCCCACCCCCTTTCCCCCCCCTACTCCCTTCCCCCCCTCCCCCCCCAACCCCTACCCCCTTCCCCCCCCTTTACTCCCCCCCCCCCCCCTTCCCCCCACCCCTACTCCCCTCCACCCCAAAATTTCCCCTCCACCCCAAAACCCCCTTCCCCCCTTTTAACCCCCTCCCCCCCCTTTTTCCCCCCCCCCTTTACCCCCCTCCCCCCCTTATTCCCTTTCCCCCCCCCCTACCCCCCTTCCACCCCTACTCCCCCCACCCCTACCCCCGCCACCCCCACTCCGTGCACCCCGACCCCGGGAAACCCCCAACCCCCTCCAAACCCCCTAATCCCCCCCAAACCCCCACCCCCCTTTCCCCCCCACCCCCTAAACCCCCACCCCCGCCACCCACTCCCCGCCACCCCACTCCCCCCCAACCCCTAATCCCCCACCCCAACCCCTCCCCCCCCCAAATTCCCCCCCCCCAACCCCCCCCAAAAACCCACCCCCGGCCCCCCCCCACTCCCCCCCCCCCAAACCCCCCCTCCACCCCTACCCCCCTTCCCCCCCCTACTCCCGTCCCCCCCCGATTCCCGTCCACCCCCCCCCCCTCCCCCCCTATTCCCCTCCCCCCTCCCTCCCCTCCCCCCCCTACTCCCCTCCCTTCCACCCTCCCCTCCTCTTCATTGCCGCCGCCCCATCCCTTCTCCTCGTCACCCCCTTAAACACCCATCACCCCCCCCCCCCCCCCCACCCCCCCCCCACCCCCCCACCCCAAACCCAACCCCCATTTTCGGCCCGCGGCTTCCTCACACCAGTAGACATGTAATCAGAAGAACGGCCTTCCAGTGAGACAGACAGCGAGATGCGGGGCATCCCCACTGTTGTCGGGAAATGAGGCGGCAACGAGACCTGGAGCTGAAGTATTAAATGTTCGTCACGAATGTCGGACAGGGAGCTACGGGCAGCCAACGCTTGGCGGCTCTGGGGTGATAAGCATGCAGACCCTCTTCCGTTTTGGGTGCAACGTGGAGCGGCAACACTGACGTCTGACGAAGAATTACATCGCGTCTGCATCTGGCAAGGAAGGGAGTGGGGTAGGGGGGTGGGGCGGGGGGGGGGGGGGGGGGGGGGGGGGGTGGCGGTCGTGTCCCGACAGAAACAATCTTCCATGGCTCCCAGCGGGCCATTAGAACACAAGACTTTTGGGCAGAGGGAGGAGAGAGGAACGGAGGGAGAGAAAATGCAAATAATGTTGTTTAAACGAAAGTAAACAAAACACACGAAAAACAACACACACACACACACACACACACACACACACACACACACACACACACACACACACACACACACACACACAAACACACACACTCTCTCTTCTCTCTCTCTCCTCTCTCTCTCTCTCACACACACACACACACACAAACACACACACACACACACAAACAACACACACACACACACACACACACACACACACACACACACACACACACACACACACACACACACACACACACACACACACACACAAACAAAGAAAATAGAAAAAGGAAAAAAAGGGAGACACAAACAAACCAAAAGAAACCGCTGTCCCCTGTGTCGCAACCTAGCGCATGTTAAAAACAGAGGCGACAAACGAAACTCGAAGAAAAGCCGCAACGGTCTTGTCGCTGTAGTTGGCGTTGCTTATTCTTTTGTTTTGTTTACTGTTTTGTTTTCTTTTAATATTGTTCAATCCTTCCTCCTTTTGAATTAACGTCTTCTGGAAAAGCCGCGCGAATTTCCCAGGAGGAAAAGAAATCCCGTTTGAGTCAATGAAATGCACTCAGCAGAAATTACAACAACGATGGAGAGAGAGAGAGAGAGAGAGAGAGAGAGAGAGAGAGAGAGAGAGAGAGAGAGAGAGAGAGAGAGAGAGAGAGAGAGAGAGAGAGAGAGAGAGAGAGAGATTGAACTTTATTACACAAGGATAAAGGTTTAGGCACGAATGCTGTCGTTCAACCTGTCCTTGGAACAGTTACAAACACTTATATATGTATATAATATATGATCAGAGAGAGAGAGAGAGAGAGAGAGAGAGAGAGAGAGAGAGAGAGAGAGAGAGAGAGAGAGAGAGAGAGAGAGAGACAGAGAGAGAGAGAGAGACAGAGACAGACAGACAGACAGAGAGACAGACAGACAGACAGACAGACAGACAGAGAGGGACTGACTGACTGGCTGACTGATTGACTGACTGACTGGCTGAAGTTTATTACGCAAGGATAAAGGTTTAGGCACGAATGCCTTTCGAGCAACCTGTCCTTTATACAATTACAACACAACCAAACGGTACAACAAAACTCAGTAATAATAAAACACTGAAATTAAAATATATACAAAAATATTTAAAAAAGCGAGCAACAAGATGGGATGCGGGGGAGGGAAATGAAGTACAAAAGAAAAAGATTACGAAACGGGAGCCAGATGGAAGTAGTCACGGTCATTTAAGGTTATTTCAGGTAGCCGTCCCTTCGATCGGACTTCGCCCCGGATACATAAACTAGTGTCCTGTGTGGAGATGGATTCACGCTCCAAGACCGAAGATAAACTGTTTCTCTTTGCTGCTGTAGCAAAGTGAGTTTGGAATTTACATAACAATGTGAAACGTGGCACCAGCCATGCAACAATCAAAGAGTGCTATCAGTACACCACTTCCGTGGATGTTAAAAACACGTGCTACAAACAAAAAGGATACAGTCACTCATTCCAAATCGTATGCGACATGTGCGCAGTGAGTCTGCTCGAGACCAGAGAATAGCATTATATAAAAGCTATGACTACTACTACTACTACTACTGCTACTACTACTACTACTGCTGCTGCTGCTGCTGCTGCTGCTACTACTACTACTACTACTACTGTTGCTGCTGCTGCTGCTGCTGCTACTACTATTACTACTTCTACTACTAAAACGAAAGAACACAATATTCCAAAAGTCCGCGAATTTGTTTGACCTTCTTGCACTCGGCCCTTTCACAAGTCTGCGGTCTGAGGTCAGCACTGAGTGCTTTCCACTCGCGATTCCAATAAAACATGCTGTACAATTTCGCGACGTGCTTTCGGCCAGTGGACGAAACATCTGAGGACATGCCACACACTGCGATTTCAACCGCTCGACAAAGTCGATCATCGAAAGCTTCGTGTGACTTAGACTTTAGACTTAGCAGCGTCTAATTCTCGCGAGTTCCGGTGCAGACATTATCGTTGCTCAGATGATGATGACGTAGAGCTTCATGTCCTCGGATGTCGGTTGACATATTAGGGACAAACTGTGTCCATTGCCGAAGCATGTTTCAATATTGCTTCACGTTCACCGAAATCGTAAGGCTCGTTAGGACGGAAAGCCCAGGACGGCCACCTCGACTTCCACACAGCTCCTGAACTATACACCGTGATGCCCTGCAAACCGGAAGATGCTATTGTCGTCGACGCTCTTGGATGCTGCTCTACAGTTCAAACGAAACGACTGCACGTGGCTTTGTTATCAGTACCTAAGAGTGTTGTCGACAAACGATACAAGCAGGGTATATATACGGATCAT
>JABMCL010001464.1:2357500-2370000 GCA_018857735.1 Alviniconcha marisindica
AATAATAATAATAATAATAATAATAATAATATAATAATAATAATAATAATAATAATAATAGTAATAATACTACTACTAATAATAAAACAATACATTTATCACGCGCTCATCAACGCCCCGAGCGCTCACAGTTACGTAAATTGTTAATGACTTTTGTTTGTGTTTTGTTGTTGTCGGTAATAGCGCGTTGATGAAATGATTGGTTGATTGTAAGCCTTTGCGTTTTCAACGACAAAACGCTGCCGTTGCGGTCAGTCGTGATCAAGCTATATTTATCGTAACGCTGTGTGGACTTCAGTTACCAAGAAACTAAAAACTAATGAATAATTTTGATGGATGCTTTGTTGTAATTGTTGCCGGCTGGTAAAATGATTAACTGATTGGTTGACTGCGGACTTATAAATGCATTTTTCCCAAGTGCCTGTCGTGACGACCGATGGCTATAAGGAGACACACTGGACTTCAGTTACCCAGAAACGTGACCAGCCGAGGAGGCCCAGAAACCAAATAATTGCCATCTCTCGGTTTCTGCCCGCACTTCTCAGTCTGCCCTCTTCATCTCCGCCTAGAGTTCAATAACCACTTCAGTGACCAACGTTTATGTGCCCCAGCCTACACCCTAACTTAGGCGCACTTCTTCACCCGTTAAGTGATTGATTTTAACCACTTCAGTGACCAACGATCATGTGCCTACACCCTAACTTAGGCCTACACCCTAACTTAGGCGCACTTCTTCAACCATTAAGTGATTGATTTTAACCACTTCAGTCACCAGCGTTTGTGTATATCCCAGCCTACACCCTAACTTATGCGCACTTCTCCACCCATTAAGTGATTGATTTTATACAGTCAAGTTCTGTCGCACGGTGTTGTATTCTATGCTTGTTACTTCCCATATCCTCTCACGGCTTGACTACTGCAACTGTCTCCTCATGGGTACACCTAATTCTGTTATCCAACCTCACTAGAAAATTCAGAACTTTGCTGCAAGATTTGTTCTCTTGGCACCCCGTCACCACCACTCAACACCTCTCCTGGAAAAAAACTGCACTGGCTTCCCATTTCAGAACGTATTAAGCATAAAGTCGCTTGTATGTGTTTCAGTGCTATAAGTGATTCTGGTCCTGCTTACCTCTCTGAACTGCGGCATGTCTACACTCCGTCTCGTACACTTAGCTCTTCTTCTGACACCCGCATCCTGGAAATCCAACAATACAAATGCAAGACTCATGGCTTTCGCACCTTCTCTTGCTTTGGACCCCACATTTGGAATTCACTCCCACAAGGCCTTAGACACTGCTCAACCTGCCATCTTTTAAAGCCAAACTGAAAACCTTCCTTTCTCACAGTATTTCCATCCAACTAATATCAGTACCCAGTTTCTGCTACAGTCATGTGTGTGTGTGTGTGTGTGTGGTTGTGTGTGTGTGTGTGTGGTGTGTGTGTGTGTGTGTGTGTGGTGTGTGTGTGTGTGTGTGTGTGTGTGTGTGTGTGTGTGTGTGTGTGTGTGTGTGTGTGTGTGTGTGTGTGTGTGTGTGTGTGTAGTGTTTGTTGTTGTTGTATTTTTTGTTTGTTTGTTGTTGTATAATACTTTATGTAAATTGCTTTGGTAGGACTGTGCTCTGCATGTGTATAGAATATCATATTTAGGTTAATATGTATCATGTGAGCGCTCAGGGCGTTGATGAGCGCATGATAAATGTACATTATTATTATTATTGTACTGGTAGCGTTACAGTACCATGTGTTTTTGGTTGTCTGCAGTATTCTATCCTCAAATGGATGGTGTTACTACTCGAGTTCTTGAATGTATGCTGATAATTTTCTCTATGAGTGTGCGGGTGGTGTTTCTTTCGAATTGTGCTTTATTCTCCCAATATCTTTACTAATTTGTGGGTGTATGGGTAGATTTACTAGATGTGCATTCAGTAGTTCGTGTGCTACATCCCGATCATCGTGCGAGTATACGACATTTAGGGTGTATGAAAGTGTTAGCGTATGCGTATGTATGTGGTCCCTTGAGTATGAGATATAGATCAAGTGAAACTAATTATCAATATGAACACAGACACAAATGTATATGGCTGTTTGTTGACTGCAAATAAGTCTTTTTTGTTTTAGTTCCTTGTTTGTTTTTGTTTTGGTGCAAGTGGCCGATACATGTTAGCATGATAATAGTAAGATCAGTCTAATAGTTACACATGCGAAAAGACTTTAAATACAAAAGGAAGAAGAAGGAAAGGTGCTACAGCCTGATCGACTGCAGGCATTGAAATAGAGAACTTCTGCTCGGTCTTACACCCCAAGCCTCGCTTTTTCAACATCTCTCCTCCAAACTCTGCTGTAGTTGGTTACGCAAATCTGTCTACCGAAATCGCCCCTTACGCCATTGAAGAGGCACTCTTTCCGCCTGTCTGTCTACCGAAATCCCCCCTGTAAGTCTCACGCCGTCAGGACCCTCCGTAAAAACTGCGAAAAGTTAGAGTACTAAGATGTGGAAGCAACATAAAGTCTATGCATTGCGCACTCACATCAGTCTCCATTTAGGCCAAGGGGCGAGGCTTTGAGGGGCATAAATCGTGAACAGAAAGACGCAGTTCAGCAACTGTTTGAAAGTAACGGCTGGCCTTGGGATGTTGAAGTGACCGATGTGTGTGAAACTGAAAGCGCAGCACTGTCCACATCACCAGATAAGCCCTGCCCATTTGTATTCAAACTGTCCTCACTTCAAAGCTTTTGAGTCTTAAAATAAGACAAAGTTCACTTTCATCAACACGACGATTTAGTAGATAAAAAGCTCAGAGTGAATTTTATGTCTGTACCAAGTGTCATATTTAAACGATGATCTGATTTCCAGATATTTGTGATAAACCAGCAGCGATTGTCATATTTTAAGGAAAATCTGTTTCAAATTTCCCGGCCTGCTATTTATAGGCAGGCCGACCCTTCAAGTGAAAAACAAAACAAAAAACAAAACAAAACAACAGCATCACTTTCACGTGACATATGAGGGCTGAGCCCAAAAGAAACGTTTCGAGTTGTCTTTCGTTGGGTCATCATATTTTCTTTCAGCAAAACTGGAAATATGATGGCATTAAATAATGATAAATATAGCTTACTCGTCCGGTTGTTGACTGCGTTGTCTCTTTTTCAGCTGCGCTTTACTGTGTCATTGTTTTACGACACCTGAAGACACACGACACGGGGAGGAACCGTTTCACTTTTCGTTCGAGGTGTACCCGTCACTTCGCTCCTTTCGGCTGAAAGAACATCTGTCCTCTTCCACCGTTTGCTTCTTTCCCCGTTCGCTCTTGCTTCGCTTGTTTTGTCTCCGTTTACGCTTCTCTCTCTGTCTCTCTGTCTCTGTCTCTGTCTGTGTCTGTCTGTCTGTCTGTCTGTCTCTGTCTCTCTCTCTCTGTGTCACTGTCTCAGTCTCTGTGTCTCTGTCTCTCTCTGTCTCTCTGTCTCTGTCTGTCTGTCTGTCTGTCTGTCTGTCTGTCTGTCTGTCTGTGTCTCTGTCTGTCTGTCTCTCCCTCTGTGTGTGTGTGCGTGTGTGTGTGTGTGTGTGTGTGTGTGTGTGTGTGTGTGTGTGTGTGTGTGTGTGTGTGTGCGCGCGCGCGTGCGCAGCGTGTGTGTATGTGTGTGTATGTGTGTGTGTTGTGTGTGTGTGTGTGTGTGTGTGTGTGTGTGTGTGTGTGTGTGTGTGTGTGTGTGTGTGTATGTGCGTGCGCGCGTGTGTGTGTGTGTGTGTGTGTGTGAGTGTGTGAGTGTGTTGTATGCATTGAATCCGTTTTTGTCTCCGTTTACACTTTTCAGCAAGAACATCGACAGTAATACCATCACTGCTAGTCCTACTAAATATTGTACTAAGCGTGTTTGTTGATATGGAGTTGACTCGGCGTAAAACACCAAGTTACTTACTTGTTGACATGGCGTTAAAAACCAATTCCCTTCCTTTCTTCCTTCGCTGCTTCCTTCCTTCTTTTCTTCTCCTTCTGGGACCGGCTGAGGCCTTAAAGCCACAAGGGACCCTGCTAACTGCCGCTACTTAATATGCAAATTCCGAACCTTCATTTTTTTCTTTTTCTTTTTTGTCGTTAACATTTCCGTACAGAGTTTTCCTTAATGAGTTTGTCAGTATATGGATGAGAATCATCGGAAAGTCCAATTGCATAAACGTGCATAATATGAAAGGACTTTTTCCGCTCAGCATCGGCTGTGTGACTTCCCCTTTAATGAGTCACGAGCTTTGGCCAGCAACTAGTCCACAGGACGTGAGGAGTTGTGCCAATCGACGGTTAACATAACTGATTACTGAATTTGACGAGTTGAACGTTTGTTGGTTCGGAATGTTCGTCATGTTTGTCGGTTAAACGTTTGTTGGTTTTTAATGAGTTCAGTTCAGTGTTGCTTTACAGTCCACAGAGACCATAAGGACTGTTAGGGACGGGGAGCCCAGGACGGCCACCTCGAGTTTGACACAGCCCCCGAACTCTGTTTTTAAATGAGCATCGTGTTAATCGTTCAACGGAGACTCCGAACCCAGTAAGACGTACAACTCTGTCTGGTCTGACACAGGTTCATGGTATTGCCTCCCCCGATATGAAACCCCATATCCAGCAAAACAACATGAGCACAGATCATATTCTAAAGTGATCGCATGAACACACAGAGACTATTTATTCTTGAAAAAGGTTATAAACACGCACTATATGATTATTCACACGAAACGACCATCGATCTGTGAAAGAAAAGTCCAGGTGTCAGCGCTCTTTCTCTTTCTGTCAGTTCTTTTAAATCTTTCCTGAAACCATTTCTCTTAAAAAAAAAACACCTTCCTCCAGTCCCATTGCCCTGAAATACCCCCCCCCCCTCCCTCTCTCTCTCTTATTCGTACTTATAATATCTGTTTGTGGTGTAGTCGTGCTTATTTGTGTTTGTAATATAGCAAGGACTGGCTGTTACAGGGGTCCAGACGGACCTAACGCTACTATCCTTAAATATTAAAGCTTTCGAGTTCTTGTTCTCTATCTCTCTCTGTGTCTGCCTGCCTGTCTGTCTGTCTCTCTCTGTCTCTGTCTGTCTCTCTGTCTGTCTCTGTCTCTCTCTCTCACTCACTCACTCTGTGTGTGTGTGTTTGTGCGTGCGTGCGTGCGTGCGTGCGTGCGTGCGTGTGTGTGTGTGTGTGTGTGTGTGTGTGTGTGTGTGTGTGGTGTGTGTGTGTGTGTGTGTGTGTGTGTGTGTGTGTGGTGGTGTGGTGTGTGTGTAGTGTGTTTGTGTGCGTGCGTGCGTGCGTGCGTGTGTGTGTGTGTGTGTGTGTGTGTGTGTGCGTGCGTGCGTGCGTGCGTGCGTGTGCGTGCATGCGTGCGTGCGTGCGTGCGTGCGTGTGTGTGTGTGTGTTTTAAACATGTACATTTAAAGAATATGTAAGCGCTTAGGGCCAGTGCAGGCTAGGTGGTCTAAGCACCTTTTTATTGCTGTTATTATTATTACTAGTCGCGTTGAAGGGAAAGGCGGGAGAGGTGTGGATGGAGGGCTGGGGTTGGGGGCTGATGGAATGATCCTGACCATTACGCCACAAATGGTCGTGGTACCGAGAAAGAGAACTGTTCGACCAAATACCCACTTCACTGCCAGCAGGTTTAGGTTTATCCACGACCAAATTTGTCACAAGACCAGCTTATTTCCTTTGCTTTGAGAGAGAGAGAGAGAGAGAGAGAGAGAGAGAGAGAGAGAGAGAGAGAGAGAGAAGGAGAGAGAGAGAACTCGAACTCGAACTCGAACCGAAAACTTATTTTCCAAGGATTGTAGTTTAGTTCATTTAGACTGTCAAAACACTGTAAACGAATAAGTAGAGAGAGAGAGAGAGAGAGAGAGAGAGAGAGAGAGAGAGAGAGAGAGAGAGAGAGAGAGAGAGAGAGAGAGAGAGAGAGAGAGAGAGAGAGAACAACCAAGGAAAAATAAAAATAAAATAAAAAAAGAGAAAGAAAGGGTGATGTTCGGGCAGCTTGGATAAAATAGGTACAAGACTTTGAAAAGGGGTTAGGCAATTATAGAACACATCTAAAATTGGGAGCTGTTTCAAAGATGTATTCGTCCAGTAATTGTCTGACTTTTTCTTGCTGGCTCAGAGTTTGCACGGCGTTGTGACATGTGTCTGCATCAGCCAGTGAGTGCGAAAGTGAGGTCAGCCAGTGAGTGCGAAAGTGAGGTCAGCCAGTGAGTGCGAAAGTGAGGTCAGCCAGTGAGTTGCTAAAGTGAGATCAGACTGAGATCAACCAATGAGTTGCTAAAGTGAGATCAGACCAGTGAGTGCGAAAGTGAGATCAACCAATGAGTTGCTAAAGTGAGATCAGACTAGTGAGTGCGAAAGTGAGATCAACCAGTGAGTTGCTAAAGTGAGGTCAGACCAGTGAGTGCGAAAGTGAGATCAACCAATGAGTTGCTAAAGTGAGATCAGACCAATGAGTGCGAAAGTGAGATCAACCAGTGAGTTGCTAAAGTGAGATCAGACCAGTGAGTGCGAAAGTGAGATCAACCAGTGAGTTGCTAAAGTGAGATCAGACCAGTGAGTGCGAAAGTGAGATCAACCAATGAGTTGCTAAAGTGAGATCAGACCAATGAGTGCGAAAGTGAGATCAACCAATGAGTTGCTAAAGTGAGATCCGCCAGTGAGTGCTAAAGTGAGATCAACCAGTGAGTGCGAAAGTGAGATCAACCAGTGAGTTGCTCAAATGAGATCAGATCATTGAGTAGGAAAGTAAGATCAGCCAATGAGTGCTAGAATGAGATCAGACCAGAGAGTGTGAAAAGTGAAATCACACCAGTGAGTA
Organism: Alviniconcha marisindica; assembly: GCA_018857735.1. NCBI lineage: Eukaryota > Metazoa > Mollusca > Gastropoda > Provannidae > Alviniconcha > Alviniconcha marisindica. The sequence goes on from JABMCL010001464.1 coordinate 2,364,334, forward strand.
CGAAAGTGAAATCAGCAAGTGAGTGCTAAAGTGAGATCAGACCAGTGAGTGCGAAAGTGAGATCAGACCAGTGAGTGCTAAAGTGAGATCAGCCAGTGAGTTGCGAAAGTGAGATCAACCAGTGAATTGCTAAACTGAGATCAGCCAGTGAGTTGCGAAAGTGAGATCAGCCTAGTAATCTACTCGGGAACACTAGGATGTCCTGTATCCAGACTGTGTATATAGTCCAAGTACCAATATCTAGTACCACGCTAAGTTTATTTCAAAATGGTATCTATGCGCCCGGAAAAGCACATATGCGCTCCATCCAGTATCTCAGAAGACACCCTTCCGTAGCCTCTGAAACAGTTCCAATGTTTGTCTGGTCATCAAGACTGAGAGAGTGTAGACACTGGCCTGAGTAGGTGTAACCCTTACCTTCAAGGGTAAGTGTATATAACCACAGGCATTAAGTGTATTCACTAGGCCTAACATGAAATGTGGGTGTGAATATTAGCATCAGTGGTAAGAGTTAACAGCATTAGAAGTACCGTAACTGGCATCAACGATAAGCGCAACGAATGGCAGGCATTATGACAAAGATAAATGTAACCACTTTACCTAGGGTAAGTGTAGCTATCGAAGACCGACAGATAAGTGTAACCGTTATACCTAGGGTAAGTGTAGCCATCGAAGACCGACAGATAAGTGTAACCATTATACCTAGGGTAAGTGTAGACATCGAAGACCAAAAGGTAAGTATAACCACTATACCTAGGGTAAGTGTAGCCATCGAACACCGAAATATAAATGTAACCATTATACCTAGGGTAAGTGCAGACAGCGAAGGCCGAAAGGTAAGTGTAACCACTATACCTAGGGTAAGTGTAGACATCGAAGATTGAAAGATAAGTGTAACCACTGTACCTAGGGTAAGTGTAGCCACCGAAGACCGAAAGATAAGTGTAACCACTTTACCTAGAGTAAGTGTAGCCATCGAAGACCGAAAGTGTAACTATTATATATAGGGTAAGTGTAGACATCGAAGACCGAAAGATAAGTGTAACCACTATACCTAGGGTAAGTGTAGACATCGAAGATCGAAAGATAAGTGTAACCACTATACATAGGGTAAGTGTAGCCATCGAAGATCGAAAGATAAGTGTAACCACTATACATAGGGTAAGTGTAGCCATCGAAGATCGAAAGATAAGTGTAACCACTATACCTAGGGTAAGTGCAGACATCGAAGACCGAAAAAAGGCTTAAATCATTGATCGAGATTTTGTTGAAACTTCCGTACAAGTAAATTCTGTCTTCTTCTTCTTGTGTATTTGGGAGACTTGCATTGACCCATGCAAAGACTGGCCGACGTGTTATTGATTGTGAAACACCACGGTGTGAAACTGCTCCCTTGCAAAGGATGTACATGCCAGCCGACAAATGGGCAGAGACCACTGAATTAGAAACAGGAACAATGTAGCCCGTGCCACTGGCCTCAAGCAGATGAGGACAGCGAGGACACTCCAACCCTTCCAGTTTAGTCACTTTGACGGCACTCTTCCGCCATATCTGTCTTCTTCCCTCTGCACATATCAACCATTGCGCTCCCTTCGTTCTTCGACAGAAAGACTGCTCAAAATTCCAAAAACAAACCTGAAAACCTTCGATGAACGTTCTTTTGGTTACATTGCTCCGACTGTCTGGAACTCGCTGCCGGCCGACCTGAGAGCTTCTCCCTCCCTCCCAAATTTCAAAGTTAACCTAAAAACGCATTTCTTCCGCCAAGCCTACTGATTGATTTGTACATGCCAACCGCTACCTGTTTCATATTCGTTCATATAGCGGTTGGCATGTCCCCGCCCCCAACTCACACACACACACACACGACACACACACACACACACACACACACACACACACACACACACACACACACACACACACACACACACACACACGTGTGTGTGTGTGTGTGTGTGTGTGTGTGTGTGTGTGTGTGTGTGTGTGTGTGTGTGTGTGTGGTGTGTGTGTGAGTTGGGGGCGGGGGTGGGGACTGGGAGGGATGGAAGTACGGGTAGGTAGTAATATAATGATTCATTTTTACTTTATATATTGCTGCTTCTCATATGGCACATGTACTTGTTTATTATACATTTTTAGTTGTCATAATTATATGTTGTTGTTGTCTCGAAACTTAAAAAAATGTTGGAGAATGTTGTAAAGCGCAGTGAGTTTGGGTACACCAGAGAATAGCGCTATACAAAAGTTATCTATTATTATTATTCATAATATGCTTTTTAGCACATGAGAACATTAAGCAAAACGTAACCCTCCCCCCACCGCCATCCCCATCTTTTATTGGTAGCAGAAATCAAGAGTGAAATGTAGTAAGCAGTGTGTCACCATTTCCACAGCATCACTGAAATAATTACTAATTTAGTTTAAATCATACACGGAATAATTACTAAACAAAATGCGAAAGCCAGCATGTTGAAGCCACCTTTAACCTTCCCCGTGGATTCAGATTGGCTGAAACTGTCGTGAGCACGGCGAAAATATAGCCTCTCGATGCTGTTCTACACTTTTGCGGACACATTTTGACTGCTTCAACTGGCTGACACCTGGTTGCTGCTTTCTCAGCTTGCTTTTTCCCTCAGCATTTAAGTCTCACTTCCATCAAGTTGATTTGTAACTTCTTGATCAATTCCTCCATTCTTCTAATACTGAGACACAAATACGCCACAGGAACGTTTCGGCCAATCAAACCCATCGATGAGTACATGCATTCTCAAGTAATTAATTAAGGTACTAACTGGCCCTTTCTACGCAGGGTAGAAAGGCATGTGTAACAGGCTATGAGCAACGGTCGTACAAGCGCACTGACGTTGTTTGTCCGAATCACGGCACAGATGGAGGGGAAAAGCCACCGACAAATCAGCTGGCTTCGCGCGGGTTGGGGAAAAGTTTTAATGCCCAGAGCTGTGGAGCGTGCCTCCTCAATGCTGAATGTGAGCCGGTGTGGCCTAGCGGTAAGGCGTTAGGCTGGTAAGCGGAAGGACCTCGGTTCGATACCGCTTCGGCTCTCCTTTCTCTTCAAAGAGGTTGTGGTTGTGGACACTGTCTGGTGACTTTGTCTATCACTTCCTACTGAAACATTAAAATGGCTCTCATCGCTGCCCATCTTAATGCAGAAGTCATTCTGGTGGTGAGAGTGTAGCGATAGGTATATAATCCCCCTCTCCCCCCACCCCCATACTCCTTACCCCCCTTCTCCCCGTCCCTAATAAGCCGTACGGTTTCTGTGGACGTTAAGCACCATGTTTACTTACTTCAATGCCGAAAGGGTCCGCTAGCTCTGAATCGGAAGGGAGTGGGCCGGGGGGTTGGAGGTGGAGGGTCGGGGGGGGGGGGGGGGGGGGGGGGGGGGGGGGGGGGGGTCCTGGGAAGGGTGGTGGTAATGCTGGTTGCGGGAACTCAATTTAAGCAGAACACCAGTTTTCGCTCGAAAACACGTAGAGGCAGGACGCGAAATCTGACGTAACGTGCAGACTGTTTGCTGGGGTGATGAATGAATTCGGGAGAGGTTGAGGGCGTGGGGCGGGGGGGGGGGGGGGGGGGGGCAAGGAGGGGTGGGGAGCAGCTTTTATTTCCACTGTTTTCAAGGGAGCGAGCATATATAGTTATAACCACTGACTGACCGCCTTTCTTTCGCAACGCTTTTTCGGATGATTTTTTTCTTCTCTTTTTATTTTCTTGCTGTGTCTCTTTCGCAGCCGTCATGTCCTGAGGGTGGCAAATCACCTCCACGTCTGCCCTTTTCCCTTTCTTTAATGAAACGCACATTGCATTCAGTACTGCCCATCCTTCTGTAATGTTCTTTCAAACTTATTATGCTGGGTCTCTCTACAACAGTATCATGTCGTGACAGCGGCAAATCGCTTACAGTACGCGGCTCCCCCAGCTAAGGACTATCTGTCAGCTTCAGTCGTTCACGAAGATGTTGGCCAAGATCAATGGGACTCTTTTCAGAGCTCACGTGAATGCCGAGGGTAAAAGATTACTATCACGGGGGTTTAGGTGGCGGGTGGGTGGTGGGTGGACGTGAGGGGTAGAAAGACAAAGGTAGCCCACAGCGATGCTGCTAGTCATGAACATTCTAAGTGTCTCCTGCCATCTCTCCTCACTTCGACATCGCGGGAGGGAGGCTTTGTTGTCTGTTGATAATGATTGCTACATTGCTTGCAAGAACGGGAGACATTTCATGCTTACAATACATACCTGTACACTCCCCTAACCCTGAAGTTCAACAAAGCCAAAGTCATGGTTTACCGAAAGTAGGAGGGTGGGGCGGGGTGGGGGTGGGGTGGGGTGGGGGGTGGGGGTTAAACCTTTCTACCAGAGATGTACTTACTATGGCACAGCAAGACCGGAAGTAGAGAACACTTACCGCCATCCAGAGATGACCTTTCCAACGATCCTCAGCTTGAAGGTTGTGACAGACGGTCAACAATTAACGCGTGCAAAAATCGCGGTACTGTACACATTCTCAAGACGCTGGGGAGTTAAATTGTTCCTCACCTGGGCTTTTTTTCAAGCCCTTCGACGCAAAATAGTTCCTGCTGTGTTGTAGGTTTCTGAGCTGTTGGGCTTTGAGCGGCATGACGCTGCAAAACAGGAGTACATACAAGCTTGGAAACTCCTGCTGAATGTCCCATCGTATACCCCAAACGACATGGTCTTTGGTGATGTGGGTGGATTTCCGTTATGAGTAAACAGTACCGCTAGGTGTATCCAGTACTGGTTTCGACTTCTGAAGCAACCACTGAACGGGTACTTGAGAAAAGCGTATGTGATGTTGTATGGTATGCAGGAGAGAGACTATGCTAGCAGGAACTGGATGGCGCAGATCACGTTTCTCTTGCGCCATAATCTGATAATGGTTTTGAGTATATATGGCTCGATGCATGGGTAACGAAACAATGTTCATAACGCAATTTAAGAACCGATTAGGAACTTGTTGCTGCGAGAGATGGTTCTCACATTTGGCCAAAAGTTTGACCTGTAAAGCCTGTCAGCTTGGCTATAATCATGGCTTTATGCACACATGTTCGTTAGTGAAATGTACCAGGGCATGCACCCTTCATAATTATGTGGATATAACCATAATAGCCGATTTGTGTACGCTGATGGCTGACGTATGCTTAAAATCACTTAGCGGGCTCGTTAAAATTAGAAACCGATACTTTGTCCTGGTCGCATCATAAACTGTGCAAATTAGCCTTCTCCCCGATGCTGTTTAGATGTACCCAGCAACACATCTTCGCAAACAAGCGGAGTGGACTTAATCGACCGTGCTCTCTGGAAACTGGACAGCTTCAAAACACAGCTCCACAAATGGTTCAGAAGCAGACTGTTGTAAGAAACGAAACAAAAATCTATTTCTTGGTCTGTAATGTGTATATAAATGCATGTATAGTCTCCCAGTATTATGAACTGATTTATTACTCTTTTGTATTATTCATAATTGTCGGTTCACATTGATTTCCCCATCCCCCCCCCCAATGTTCTCTCTCTCTCTCTCTCTCTCTCTCTCTCTCTCTCTCTCTCTCTCTCTCTCTCTTGTTCTCGCTCTCTCTTCACACTAGAAGAATTTGAAGAATTCCTTAGAGGGGACAACACATGGCT
>JABMCL010001464.1:2372500-2380000 GCA_018857735.1 Alviniconcha marisindica
AGCGAAAACGGCAGCAAAAAACAGCTACAACGGATGCAAAACTTTTCTTTTTTTAAATGTCCCCCTCCCCATCTTCTACCTCCCCTTGTTAAACCTGATGAATAGGCCTAAAACGCTGCGACCTGTACAAGTGATAATAATGACAAATAACAACAATAGATTATTTTAAAGCGATAATGGCTATACAGGAGTTCCGGATCTGTCCTCTAACTGGCTTTGGCCAAAGCCAAATGGGAATGAATCGGCGAATGAAATAAATACAGTTATACAAATTATTGTCCGAGCAGACCGCTTTTGCATCATGTTTCCAATGCTCCGGGCAGATTTTATGTCAAAGGTTTGATCGTGTTAACTTGTAATCGAGCTCTTTTATTTTGTGCGGTATCCCTTGGCATCCATTGCATACTATAGTGCCTTACTAAGTATAAGGCAGTCTTTAAAAACAGCAAATTCTAATACACTGAGCCGGCAATCTGGTGAGTTCAGCCGCACCTGATCCTTGTCAGCTATGCTATCACCGAATGGTAACGTTTATTTTGTTACACCGTATAACCGCTTGAACTGTTTCAAAGGTAACGCTGGGGAGGGGGTAGGGGCGGACTCTGAGAGACGGAGTGCAGCGCATATGGGCCTTACCGAGCCCGTAGATGCCATCTTGAACTGAATTAGACTGAAGTGAAGTCAAAACCCTTTGCCAAGACAAGTGCATCTGTTGTGGATGTATAGTAGCATAAACTGATTGTGAAAACAAAATGAAATGACCAAAAACAAATAAAAATATCCAAATATAAAAATATCACCCTTCTAATGAAACAGGCGGGAAAGAAAACACTACAGAACAATACCCCAAAAAAACACTCTCTTTCAACTGTGTAGTCTACAAGAATTAGCCTTCAAAAAGCATTTTTTTCCAAGGAGGCTAGACTTAATTCAACAAGAGCTAGGAGAAATCAACATAATTACATCAAATCGATGATTTTTTTTGTTTTATTTTTTATTTATTTTTTAATTGGGGGGGGGGGGTGGGAGGCGGGGGGATGGAGGGGGCGCGGGGGGGGGGGGGGGGGGGGGGGGGGGGGGGGGGTGTGTGTGTGTGTGGTTGGATTAAAATGTCTCGTTGATGTTATCTGAATGTCGTAAGTTAGATTAGTTCGGATCTTAACGTGCCGTCAGTAGCACAGGTTAACTTCAGGACGATTCCTGTAGAGCGCCACTTCCGTTACTGACGGTAAACGGAACCGGATGTAGAAAATGACGCCGAGTGTCACAGCTGACCTAACTCCTAACCGCGGCCCGTTTGCTCCTGTTCCTCGGGCGATGTGATTTCCCGAAGTTCGTACCAATATTGGAATGGCAGTGCGTGTAGTGTGAGCAACTCATGACATTTGGCGGTGTTTTGTACGTCTCTGCCCGCTGATCGGCACTCCGCCAAATTCAGTTTAATAAATTTGGTATAAAATCAACGGGTCATTTGATGACAAATTCCTTGATTATGAGATTTTACTTCGATTTCTTCTACATGTTGAACATACCGTGTTTTGAGAGGGAGGTGTAGTCAAGTCAGGTCAAGTCAATATACTTTGATCATCTCTCAAAGGGCAATTCAGCTGACCACGAAAGCTCATTACTATTATATTTATTTTATTGTAAAGAGAACATCAGAGCAACGTCAAAATCCTTGACAAATCAGTCACTAGTTTAAGATTTAATTAAATAAAAAATGAAAATAAATAAATGTTTATGTTGTTTTATAATCGATTCTATTTTCTGTAGGCTGGCCGAGACTGCTGTCTCGGGTACTCCATCAGTCACGTGACTTTCTCGGAAGTGACGTCAGTCTGGGGAGTCAGTGCGGTTGGCATCTTAGCTTGTTCATTGAATGTGTATGCGTGTGGTCGACAAAAGCGCAAACCATGCCGGCCTACTGTATTGCAGCAAACTGTAACAACTCACAAGCAACCCAAAGCATAATTATGCACGAGTTCCCGCGGAATCGACCCGCTGTGAGGCGAAAATAGGTCAAATGTGTACAATCAAACGAGCTGACTTTGATGCTGCGCCTCAGTCACGCCCATTTGTGTAGCCAGCACTTCGCTGAGTGCGATTTCGTAAACTTTATGGCGGAATACCAAATGGGGTTTGCTTCAAAGCGGAATTTGTAGGGCTGTCCAGAGGGTAACCGACTTGCAAAAAATTCCAGATCGAATCTCCAAGGATGATGCTGACGAGCAGCAAGCGCACAGCATGATACCAAAAATTGAGAGATACACCGATACCCTGAAACAAGCGGTAACAAGGCAAAGACAAAAAGTCTAACACGAATGCCTACGGCAGAAAAGACCGCGAAAGAAAGAGACCGTACACAAATGCCTGTGGCAAAGAAAGAAAGAACAGACCGCAAATGCCTGTGGCAAAGAAAGAAAGACCAAAACACAAATGCTGGTGGCACACGAAAAATGGCTGCCCTAATCAGTCAAGCAAACAGCTGACACCAAATGAAAGAAACAAAACAGCTGAAACCACCTCAAAACCCCAAACGGTTGCCTACCTGCAACCACAAGGTGGCGGAAATTTAAAAAACACACACACACAACAACAACAACAACAACAACAAAAACCACCAAATCACAACAGTCTAACAGACTACTGTCTGCAACAAAGGAGTGGACAACTACAGTCAGAAGAGCACAGAGCAAAAATAACTGTGCCAACGACAAACAGATGGAAAGCCAAACTAACCATAGCTAACTGTAAACTAACCCCTCACCAACCCGGCTTCCGTCTAGAAAAACAAAGGCTGCAGACTGATAAAGCAAAACGCTAATCAGGACTACCGATGACAAAGCATCGGGACGTAAACAAATGCAGACGACAAGAGAAATACAAAATGGCTGCCCTAATCAGGCAAGCTAACAAGCGGGTACGAAATGGCCAATAAACCAAAGATAAAAAGAAAGAACGCATGGTGAAAAAGAAGGGGAAAAGAGAGAGAAAACAACAACACTCTGAAAAGAAAGAGGAGGCAAGTAATGTCAGCGAGCAACGGGACAAAGGCTGGATACACGTAATCCGTGTACACGATACAACCCACTTAGCAGTGACAACAACACGGCAGGACAACAGACGCTCACGAACTACCCCACACAAAGAAAGAATGAGAGGTCTCGTAAAACATCGAGACTACCCCCTCACTCGTACATGTAAATGAACGATATAACTCGAGAAACAAAAGCGCAAGCCAAGAGAAAAAACAGTGAATGGCAAGAACCGGTAACTAGCCCAACTCCAAACCCTAACCCAGGGAAGCCAAGAAATCGCTTGTCTATTGAACTACAGCGAACAAAACGTTTTCATTTTTACATATGATGAAACAAACAAGGCTAAACTGGGAAAATAAAATAAAATACCCAATAAAAGGCAGGCTCCCTGATGAGGTCTAGCCTGTTGTGAAAGCTAGAGTAAACACAACGAAAAAGACCGAAACGCCACGCACCTAACAAGGTTCGAGAAAGAGGAAATAACACGGAGGAAACAAACAAAGGCCCAACTACTGACAATGGCGTCGGAGCTTCATCCTTGAAGATTCAAACTGGAATTTTTTCAAAGTCGATTACCCTGTGGCTACTAGCCATTTTGCAGCGACTCCCCAGAGTGACGTAGTGCGCATAGGTGCACAGGATTTTTAGCGTCATGGCGACCATTTCGGTACGACAGAAAGTGCCTGTTTTCGTGCATTTATAACCCTCAGATCATACTTTCGCCTACATCATTGTTCACAGCGAACTTTAACAGAAATCGTGTCAAAAATCACCCCAATCCTTGGACTTGTTCTTTAAACTGATAATAAACAACAGACAAATCGGATTTAAAGAATGTTAAAAAATAAAAAAATAAAAAAATAAAGCCTTATAAATTTGTATGAAGTGATTTGATAATTTTCTGCAAATAATTGCATAACAGAAACATGCGGGCAGCACGGCTCTGCTGAACTTTCATAATGGTGTATCCCTACGCTGCCGCTTTGACAATTTCGTTTTCTTCTTCTTCTTCTTCTTTTCTCTCTTCCTTCGTCGCTCGTACTTGTTGACAGGGCGTAAAAAACAAAAACAAGCTACTACTACTACTCTTCCTTTCCTTTTTATTTAAAAGTCTTTTCACATATTAGACTGATCTTATGATAATCAAGGTCACGTATGTCAATAAATTACACCAAAACAACAACAGACTTTAAAAGCAAAAATAAAATTATATATAAAAAATTGAACATACAATTGTTTGCAGTCGCTAAAGCAAACATACACATTATCCAGGCACATAGTTGTTTTCACCTGATCATATAATTATCTCTCACATACAAAAACATACAAATGTAACCGAGTGCATCTGCACATTGTGTTTGTCTCTCTGTCAGAGTTCTTTCGTGTGTACGTCATTCGATCTTTTACGTAGTGTTACGTGTTCTGATTTAGACGCCACTATAAGACTGAGTGAGAGAGCGTTGGAGAGAAATGCGAGAGGAATAACAACGACCTCTCCTGTGTAACATCAAAAGAAAAGAAGAAATAAAATCAGGAACCTCTGGCTGTGGCTCCTTTGTTGTTCCTTACTTCCAACCAGCAACTTCCATCGACCGTTTACATAAAGAAACAAATTAAGCCATCTACAGGGAGGCGCCATCCCGATTTGTTGAGATGCGCTTGTTTGCGTGTTCATTCAAATCTTTCCGACAGGCCAGGGTAAAAAGCAAATGATGGGAAAAAAAGGTTCTCCACGTGCAAAGCACAATTCGATTAACAATGACATTGTATCTCGCATGCCAGGTGAGAGTTACCGTAGGCCACTAGTGTCTAGGTTGTTGTGTTTGTGTGACGTCTTTCTCGGACTAGTTAACTCCCTTGGTTGTTGATTCATTGTGTGAAATACGTTACGGAGGAATATCATCTTGCTTTTGTGTGTGTGTGTGTGGGTGTGTGGGTGTGTGTGTGTGTGTGTGTGTGTGTGTGTGTGTGTGTGTGTGTGCGCGCGTGCGTGCGTGCGTGCGTGCATGCATGCGTGTGTGTGTGCATGCATGCGTGTGTGTGTGTGTGTGTGTGTGTGTGTGTGTGTGTGTGTGTGTGTGTGTGGTGCGGTAGCGCGCGTCTGTGGTGTGTGGCGTGTCGGTGTGTGTGGTGTGTGTGCGTGTGTGTGTGGTGTGTGTGTGTGGTGTGTGTGTGTGTGTGTGTGTGTGTGTGTGTGTGTGTGTGTGTGTGTGTGTGTGTGTGTGTGTGTGTGTGTGTGTGTGTGTGTGTGTGTGTGTGTGTGTGTGTTTATGCTTCTTAATTTTGTCTACCCTTTGCTTTCCCCCCCACCCCTCCTTTTTCTTTCGGTCGGTCTGTCTGTCTGTCTGTCTATCTGCATATCATTTGTATGTGTATTTACGTGCACCGTGTCTGCCCCCCCACCATCATTTGTTTGTGTGTATGTAGTACTACTACTCTACTACTGAAATCTTCATGAATCGGGAACCTCTAACATAAAATAGGCTAGAGCTTGGTGCGCTGTACAGAATTCATTCAATTATAACCTACATCCACGTTGAGACGCCTCAAGCAGAAAACGACAATAACAATAACGACAATAAAGATGACTACAAGTAATTCAGATCACAAGAAGCTAAACAGGTCAGTTTGCCTAGCTTCTTCGTCCGTTTGTCCGTTCGTCCGTCCATGTTGTATTTATGTTCGACTTCAAACGCTCTTTTAATCTTGCTCCTCGAAGCATTAGGCCTACGCACTTTCGCTGATTCCGAGCTTTGCTGGAACCTCTCTTGGTTTCGGCTGCTGCGTATTATTCCATTCTCTGTATGGTTGCTGTTCCCGCCTCATGTGTTCTGACCGAAAGGTCCGCGAAGGCGAACTTGACGCCGGTCACCACCGTTAGGCAAACAGTTCGGCATGCTGTGAGAATCCGCACCCAAGTGTAATCCGTGTACGTGTATCTGTTGCTGGAGGCGAATTTTCCTTTATCTTTTTTTGAACGCTCCGCAGCTGTAGTGTGTGATTGGATACCAGGAAATATCTTCAGCCTCTCACAACGCCCCTTAGTTTTTTGGTTCTGTGGGGGGTCCTGTCTTCTGTGCCATCTTCTTCCCTGTCCCCTGTGCCAGCATCAGAGGCCTTGCCCCCGCCCAAATCGCCCCAGTACCTCCCGCCCAACTCGCCCCAGTACCTCCGGCCCAACTCGCCCCTGTACCTCTGTACCTCCCACCCGGCAACTCGCCCTAGTACCTCCCACCCGGCAACTCGCCCCTGTACCTCCCACCCATCTCGCCCCAGTACCTCCCACCCAACTCGCCCTAGTACCTCCCATCCAACTCGCCCCTGTACCTCCCACCCAACTCGCCCTAGTACTTCCCACCCAGCAACTCGCCCCAGTACCTCCCGCCAGACTCGCCTCAGTATCTCCCACCCAACTCGCCCCAGTACCTCCCGCCAAACTCGCCTCAGTATCTCCCACCCAACTCGCCCCAGTACCTCCCACCCAACTCGTCCTAGTACCTCCCCAGTACCTCCCGCCCAACTCGCCCCAGTACCTCCCGCCCAACTCGCCCCAGTACCTCCTACCCAACTCGCCCAAGTACCTCCCACCCAACTCGCCCTAGTACCTCCCCAGTACCTCCAGCCCAACTCGCCCCAGTACCTCCAGCCCAACTCGCCCAATACCTCCCATCCAACTCACCCCAATACCTCCCACCCAACCCAACTCGCTCCAGTACGTCCAGCCCAACTCGCCCCAGTACCTCCAGCCCAACTCGCCCAATACCTCCCATCCAACTCACCCCAATACCTCCCACCCAACCCAACTCGCTCCAGTACGTCCAGCCCAACTCGCCCCAGTACCTCCAGCCCAACTCGCCCCAGTACCTCCCATCCAACTCGCCCCAATACCTCCCACCCAACCCAACTCGCTCCAGTACCTCCAGCCCAACTCGCCCCAGTACCTCCAGCCCAACTCGCCCCAGTACCTCCCATCCAACTCGCCCCAATACCTCCCACCCAACCCAACTCGCTCCAGTACCTCCAGCCCAATTCGCCCCAGTACCTCCAGCCCAACTCGCCCCAATACCTCCCACCCAACCCAACTCGCTCCAGTACCTCCAGCCCAACTCGCCCCAGTACCTCCAGCCCAACTCACCCCAGCACCTCTGTTCACAGCCACATCAAAGCCTAGCCGTTAGACATCTAATGGGACAATCGTCAGATCGTTGGTAGCCTACTATCCGAAAGAGACACCGCACAGCTGTCACGTCACTTAGATGGTGCTCCTACAGTGATGCCTGCATGTTCTGACTCAAAATACGCAGGACACAAAGACCTACGTACTGACGACAGTGTCACTTAAGTGGCGGAACAAAGCTAACCAGCGTAGTCCCATCCAGAGAGCAGACTGCTACGACGTCCCTGTTTGTATAAACTCTTGATGCTGAAGACTTTGACCAGGACATCTCCAGGCAAGGAATGA
>JABMCL010001464.1:2382500-2385000 GCA_018857735.1 Alviniconcha marisindica
ACAAGTGCTCAACAATACTTTTATTATTTATCATGGACGTGTCTGGGTTTCATCTTCTCATTCACCTTTAATAACAATCATTAGTGGCGTGTCCAGGTTGCGATTCATATCCGTCGGACACAAGGCTGTCGTTAAGTACACGGGGGTGTCTAGTCATTACCTGCCCTTCAACAAAGTGCCAGTGGCCATTATTTATCATAAACATGGAAGTGTGAAGGCGTCATCAAATATCCATTATGCAAAAGAGACGGTGGTGCAGAGCATTGCCTTGCGAATACGACTGAGCGAGGTCACCACATGGATGGTGTACCGTTACGTGCTAGGCTTTGTTCGCGTCCCGGAACCTAAGACTTTAAGACAACAAATATAGTGACAGCTAGCTAGACCACGCAAGAAACAACTGACAGAGTTGTAGAGTAGATCCCACAATAACTGCTGTCTATAGATATTCTTTCTTTCCCAGGACTACCATCGACTGGAACAACTTAGAACAGGAAATAGTAGCAAGACATTAGAAAGTTTTAAGACACAAATCTCTCGCTGCCCCTAAAACATCGGATGCTCCCGCCTTGTCCGCTGACGCTGTACCCAAGATTGGGTCCTGTAAGTAAGTAAACATGGTGCTTAACGTCCACAGAAACCGTACGGCTTATTAGGGACGGGGAGAAGGGGGGAAGGGCGTATGGAGGTGGGGGAGAGGGAGACTATTTTACAGAATGACTTCTGCATTAAGATGGGCAGCGATGAGAGCCATTGTAATGTTTCAGTAATTGTGAGGGACAAAGTCACAAGACAGTGTCCAGAGGCCATAAATTTTGAAGGGAAAGGAGAGCCGAAGCGGATTCGACCCGACGTCCCTCTGCTTACCAGCCTAACGCCTTACCGCTAGGCCAAACCGGCTCACATTGGGTCCTGTCAGCGTGTCGCACTAGTTATCGTGCGCATTAAGACCAAGATCAAGAAAGTCCTTCGGATGAGACTATAAACCGAGATCCTCCGTGTACATACGCATGCAAGATCACATACGCACGTTAATGATCCCGCCGTCCACGTCAGAGTGATGTTCGGGGGATTATGTCTCCTGGACGTCATGAACTGCCTCCTTGTTAGTGCTGATGAAGGCCTGGTGTCCGTTTTGACCTTCCTTCGTTTGTCAGCTGCGATCGATACGTTGGATTATAGCATTTTCCTCGCACGCGTCAGACGTAGGTACCTGCATACGTTTTTCTTTTGATTGCTTTGTTTTACTTTAAGCTGTGATTCGAGATGATGCATACTTAAAGATGAATACTCACTCTGTCACCATAGTCTACTGTTTTGTTCTATTTTCACCCTCTTTTTTGTGGGAAGCTGGCCTATGCTCCGCAGCTGACGCGCCCCCAAAACCACTTGGGTCAAACAAGACGTTTAGCATGTTGAAATAAAATTGCAAACTCCGAGCATCGCTCTGCGGCACCTTCCTCCAAACTCTGCCATAATTGGTTACGCCATTGAAGGGGCACTCCTTATCTCCGCGCAGCTATCCACTGACGCTGTCGGCGCCCTCTCAGTGGAAGGTTTGGGTACTAATAAGGCTGTGGAAGCAAAATAGCGTCCAAGCACGCATGTATATACACGAGACGCGTTTCTCAACGAGGTACAAAAAAGAAAAAAGAAAAAAAAGAGTTGCGTCTCTATTCAAACTTTTGGTTTTATCTGTGCCGGAATAAGCAACGTGGGCGGTTTTAAAATAAACGCCTGATATAATCTGAGTTGACTGTTAGAAACCTATAGCCATTTGCCCCCCCCCCCCCCCCCCCCCCCCAGGAAGCATGTCGTAAATCAGTGCTTGGAGTTTGGTAAAACTGGTGACGAGTGATGCAGCTCGCAACTCCCAAAATGAACCATGATGGAAGGAGCAGACTGAAGAAGCGGCTGGAAAGGGGTTGGCCCATTTCCCACAGATTTAACCCCAGCGATTTCCCCCACCATCTTTGCGCCGAAGATTATAATGTCGATGAGAAATCGGTGCAAAATCGCCACGTGGAAAGTACTTTGATAAGATAAAAATGTTTATTGTCCATGCGAAAATCACACACGTAAATTTGTCTCTTGTCTGCACATTATGTGACATTAAACTTGCAAAATAACGGACAGTGAACACATTGCGTTCTGGGACTTTTTGTAACACGTTTTGGTTCAATTCAACCATTAACACTGTCACTGCCCTTACGACATCGTTGGATGCCGAAGGATTTTTTTCTTCCCCTTTTGATTATTTCGTGTCAAACACTTGATGATAGTTAGCTCTTTCCTTAATTTCATATTACATAGCTGTAAGGAGTGGCTTCAAAAAGGCTGGTTCTCTGCAGGATTGGAAATCAAACAAACTAACTGCTTTAATTCAGACTTTTTTCTTCTCATATTTATGTCCTGCACATGTCTCCAAAATATTTCTGGTTCGCAAAAGAGATTTCCTTAAAGAAAGGTTAAAATGTTATTTTTTTTAGAGATCTCTCCG
>JABMCL010001464.1:2390000-2395000 GCA_018857735.1 Alviniconcha marisindica
GGTCGTGGTTCCTGTTTCCACGAGCGCGCTGCATGGCACTGCACTGGTCTGCATCAGCTGCGAGCGGAACGTGACCTAGCTTCGGTGACGTCCTTTCTTTGTTGACCGGATATGACCTGCGCGGCTGACTGAGCGCGCTATATTTATCAAGTGTCTGTCTTCTCTCCCCTCCCTCCCTCCCTCCCTCCTTACTTCCCGCCCCCGCCCCTTATTTCTTTATTGAGAGTAAAAGGAGCGCGTGCTTTTTACATACGTGGGGGGGGGGGGGGGGGGGGGGGGAGAGAGAGAGAGAGAGAGAGAGAGAGAGAGAGAGAGAGAGAGAGAGAGAGAGAGCAGAGACGTGGCGGACGCCGCACCGCGCACACCAACACACACACACACACACACACACACCACACACACACACACACACACACACACACACACACACACACGCACGCACGCACGCACGCACGCACGCACGCACGCACGCACGCACACACACACACACACACACTTGAGTAATTGATTAAGATACGTTTACGTAGAAGAGGCCTCTAAGCTATCACGGCAACAACATTGGCGGTTCCTACTGTTAACCAGTTCCTGCTCTTTGATCCTGACAGTCTGATTTTGGGGGGAGGTCTGGTATTTCAATGAGAGCGGGGAGGAGAGAGGGAGAGAGGGGGTCACTAATTTAGATAGAATTGACAGAAGATGGGTAATACTATGTCTGTGTCACTCGCGAAACCATGCCGCTATTTTTCAACATGTCAGTTCAGTAGATCATTTCGCAGAGAAGATTCGAATGACCCGACAATTTAGAGTTGGGCCTATCGGCAAACAAACAACAACAACAACAACAACAACAACAACAACAACAACAAGGCTGTGTCGTTGTGCTTAAATGCGCCTCGGACTGCAAATCTGAAGGTCGTGGGCTTGAATCGTGCAGAGACTTGTGGGATTTCTCGGATCTAGCCATTTTTGTTTCTACAGCTGGGAGGGTCAGGGTAAGTACCTTGATGTTTTACGCCCAGTCAACCAGTATGATTACATCAGGGCGAAGGAGGGTCAGGGTAAGTATAGTATGGTTACATCAGGGCGAAGGAGGGTCAGGGTAAGTATAGTATGGTTACATCAGGGCGAAGGAGGGTCAGGGTAAGTATAGTATGGTTACATCAGGGCGAAGGACGGTCAGGGTAAGTATAGTATGGTTACATCAGGGCGAAGGAGGGCCAGCGTAAGTATAGTATGGTTACATCAGGACGAAGGAGGGTCAGGGTAAGTATAGTATGGTTACATCAGGGCGAAAGAGGGTCAGGGTAAGTACCTTGATGTTTTACGCCGATGTTTTACGCCGAGTCAACCAGTATGATCACATCAGAACGAAGGAGGGTCAGGGTAAGTATAGTATGGTTACATAAGGGCGAAGGAGGCCAGGGTAAGTATAATATGGTTACATCATGGCGAAGGAGGGTCAGGGTAAGTATAATATGGTTACATCAGGGCGAAGAGGGTCAGGGTAAGTATACCTTGATATTTACGCCCAGTAACCAGTATGGTTACATCAGGGCGAAGGAGGGTCAGGGGTACAGCAAGAACATGCGGATCACACAACACCGAACTTAACCCCTGCACTGCCCCACCCTGTAAAATTTCCGAGCTGAAAGATGGGCGAACGCGCCTGCAAACAGTGTATTTTCCGACCCTAAAACTCATCTACTTTCAAAGCTATGCGTTTTTATGAAAACCTTTTAATTGGCACCTCAAAAAAGAAAAGAAAAACATTTAAGGAATTAAAATTTCACACCTTTTTGGGTCGTTTTCAAATGACATCATGGCAGTGAAGGGTTAACCATCTCAGAGGTGCATCTTTGGTGGTGTTTCTTTGTGTTTTTATGTTTGAGCTACCGTACTATATCTTAGTTGAGTATATCCGTATGTATATATTGTAAAACACACAGACACAGATACACACACTCACACACACGCACGCACGCACGCACGCACGCACGCACGCACGCACGCACGCACGCACGCACACACACACACACACACACACACACACACACACACACAATCAGTAGGAAAGCTTGAAGAGGTTAGATTTGAGAGATGATTTGAAAAATGAGAATCTGTTCGATGATTTAACTTCGCAAAAAAGAGATTGTTTCAGACAGACGGTGCAGTATAAGAAAAAGACCTCTCTCCAGGCAACTCCGCGCGCTCAGAGGGAAGACAAAGAATGGAAATATCAGAAGAGGGGCGTAGCTGTCGAAATGGCTTGTAAATTTTAAGCGCAGTCAAGTAGGCAGGAGCAGTCGAACTGAAGCAGTAGTATCTCAGAGAAGGGTGTTTGCACCGTATTCATGAATCAATAGGCAGCCAGTGGAGATAAGCAAGACGAAAAGAAATATGATCAGTTTTGGGAACTCTCGGAACAATGTGAGCGGCGTTGTGTTGAACTTTATGTAGTTTGCTTAAGAGATACTGAGGACGTCTTTGCTCGGTGTCCCCTTTAACTACTTGACCAAAGTAGCTGGTGCAGCGCAGCACCTACATCTGGGACACACTGCGTTAGTCATGAACACTGGGTTAATTATGGCAGTGCGTCTGGTCTGTGGCCCGATCAAGTAGTCTGGAACGGAAACGGACCCCCCTCACTTCATCATCTGTCATCTTCAGCTTCGTGACATTGTCAGAGTGATAGCAGCTTCTGTTGCCCTTCGTGCCCTACTTTCATGACAATGATGACTCCTCCGTTTCCACGTTCTTGACCTTCCGCTTGCACAGGGAGTTCTCATTAAAGGGTGTACACGGGGCTGGGTTGGGGGAACTGATACAAGGGCGTTACGGCTGTTTGATTTAATTCCATGGAGGGAGCCAGAATTACTTCAGAAGGCGCAGGAAGTGTGACGAAAAAGCATCAACCGTGAACCGGCTTGGCCTAGCGGTAAGGCGTTAGGCTGGTAAGCAGAAGGACCTCGGTTCGAATCCGCTTCGGCTCTCCTTTCTCTTCAAAAGTTGTGGTCTGTGGACACTGTCTTGTGACTTTATCCGTCATAGGGAGTTAAAAAAGGTCATTAAAGGGTGTACGCGGGGGCTGGTTGGGGGAACTGATACAAGGGCGTTACGGCTGTATGCTTTAATTTTCTGGAAGTGGGCGCCCACTCACGCTGGCTCCGCTGCAAGCAGTGCCTTTAGTAGGCGCAGGAGGTGTGACGAAGAAGCATCACTGATCGCCACCGAAGTGAGTCGATCGCCAGCAGTGCGGGATCTTCAATCAATCAATCAATATATCTTTATTGCCACGCGTCAATCAATCAATATTTTATTTTATGTCTGTTCATATCGAGGTGATATTACACACACACACACACACACACACACACACACACACACACACACACACACACACACACACGCGCGCGCGCGCGCGCACGCGCACGCACACGCACGCACACAACACACACACACACACACACACACACACACACACACACACACACACACACACACACACACATTATATGATACTAATTTCCCCACAGGTCTATCAACAATCAATTTAACAATAGTATTGATAACATCAGTTTTGTACAAAATATCCATTATGTTGTTGCAAGCGTTTAAGTCATATCCATTTTTCTGAAATAACTCAGTGGTAATGGAATATTCAAGCAGTATGCGTTTAACAGATAAGATATTTTTACAAACGCATGTCACATTCTGTGAATATTTAGTGTTCCAGGAATTAGACGTAACTTGTATATTACTCTTACTAAATATGTTGAACAAGAAGGTATCGAAGGTATTGTCACGTGTGAAGTACAATATACATGCACGTGGAATGAGGCATGGTGTTGAGAACATTCGTAATCATACACACATTCACAATAACATTAAGGTTAACAGTGTATATACTACAATAACAGGAACAACAAACCACAAAATACTCGCAGATTAAACGCACTCGCAGCCTGTTCTGTACTGGTCTGAATGGAGATGTTCGTGTGTATGTATTTTGTCTGTTTGGGTTGAATTTGATGGGGTGTACTTTTCTTATTTGTTGAAAATGCTTGACCTGTGAGTACATGTGTTGATGCGTGTAACTGGTAGGGTTGAATGTTTCGGAGCGTGTGTGTTCCTTCCAGACTCTCAGATAAAGTACTCTGTGTTTTATGTGTACTTATGTTCACGTATTATATTCTGTGTTATTTTACTGGTATCTTTTATGCAGTCGTAAGGCAAATTTCTGTGTTATTCATAGACAATAAAGATTCTGTATTCTGTATTCTGTAACCACTTCATGTTTCATTTAGACAAGAGAGTAAAATGGTCCAGTGGACCATTACGTAAAGGCCAAGAGGACCAAGGACAGCATCAACAAAAGAGAGAGAAGGTGTGTGTGGGGGGGGGGGGGGGGGGGGAGGAGAGAGAGAAGAGAAAGAGAAGAGAAGAGCGAAGAGAAGAGAAAAGAGAAGAGAGAAGCCTTCCAACCACCTGAAATCGGTCGTCCTTTGACACAACAGGGCAGTGATACGGAATGAGCCGTGGACATTGCTGGACACAGTACTGTTTACCTCTGAAGCGGCTCATGTGCTGGGATGGCGGTAGGGGTGGGGTGGGATCAACAACAACAACAACACCAACAACCACCACTGACAGAATTCCATCAGTCCGGAATGCCATCAAGGCCGTCGAGTACGTATTCAGACTGCCCTCTCAGCGCACGTGACCACTCCAAAAGTGCATTCAAATGTACTGCGTGCGTGAGCAGATTCTTGCTCTACTAATTAACTTATAGTGTTGAGGATTTTTTTTTTTAAAGTTGTGTTAACTTATGCGAGTCCTCAAATAAAGTAAACCTTCGATAGAGTGCACACACACACACACACACACACACACACACACACACACACACACACACACACACACACACACACACACACACACACAAACTCACGCACGCACGCACACACACTCACACACTCACACACACACACGCACGCACGCAC
>JABMCL010001464.1:2402500-2407500 GCA_018857735.1 Alviniconcha marisindica
CAACAGTCACATTTTATGGATCTGTAGTCCAACGAACAAATGGCAATTAATTACAAGATACCTTAATTGGGATCACTTCGACAGAATTCTGACCTACAGACCTGTGGAAACAAAAGCACTGAAGCACAAGAAAGGCCTAGTTGTCAGTCCTGAAGTCTGTGGTTGCAAAGGGTATTGAACAACCCACCTCTTCCTACTCTGTCAAAGTGCCATTAACTATGGATTAAGCTTCGATACAATCTCACAGACAAATCTACTCAAGCTTGACATAGTACGGAACGAGGCAATTAGAGTCATACTGGGAGCCACCAGGGAAACAACCACGGAGACCATAATGTTCATGCTGCGTACCTCCCGCCAGTGCAAACCAGACAGGGAGTGCAACAAGTCAAAGCATACTTCAGTGCCGTCGAAAATCCACACAACCCACTCCATGAAGCCGTGAAAGATACAAAGGGATGCAGACTGGGACAGGGCAAGTCTTGGATGGGTCAAGCACAAGACTCAATGCTGCAAGCATGCCAGCTGACAGAGATCAAGCAAACCAAGGAGTGGGAAATTAAGGTACCCAAACCGATTCCGGCGTCTCTATGTTGAGACACTCCTGCCAGAGAACTTGGAAAAGCACTGTCAGGAATGGCCAGCAGACAAAATGAAGTCCGAGATCAAGTTTCTCATTCAAGAAGAGAGCAAACTGCAAGAGCTCATATTGTACACTGATGGCTCAGTCACCAAAGACCAGGCAAGGAAGGTACGACCACCATCCATGAAGACAGTGCAGCCTATAACAATAACAATATACTTTATTAATCCCAGTGGGAAATCAAAGCTGTCGTTCGATAGCACAACGAAGAACATACCTCAATGATTCTAAGTCATGAACCACACGCACATACACACTCTTAGACATACGCCCCATTTCTCTCAATCTGCATACACTAATAGTATAATAGTAAACCCAAACTATACGGCCTCAACCTCCAGCTTGACAATGGAAGGGAAAGCAGTCACTTAGCTATGCCCTCCTCTGGATTGCCTCAAGACAGGACAGTCGGACCTCACATGCCATCATCCTAACTGATTCCATGAGCTTGCTACAAATAGTGAAATGTGGAATGGGAAGCTCTGATTGGCATGTGTCAATGTTCCACATCCACCTTCGAAAACTCCTGTGGTTGTACTGCCCTGGACATGCCAGAGTGAAGGGGAACGACCGAGCAGATGGACTGGAGAGCAAAGCAGCCATCACAAGGGGCTTTTGTCTCGGAAGTTTTAAAGTGTTGAGGAGCTTGAGACTATATCTGCTGGCACACAGCCAGGGACATCACACCACCAATCGCTTTGAGGAGAGAGGCGTGGAAAGAGGAAGCGCTCGACGATCTTCCTTGAAAGGACGAGAGAGGGCCATCATCAATCAGACAAACATTGGAACCGTTTCCAGTGCAACGTTGGGAAAACTTCTGACATACGGGGTGGAGTGCATATTGGCTTTTCCAGTCGCATAAATACCATCCGCTCTGTGTGTGTGTGTGTGTGTGTGTGTGTGTGTGTGTGTGTGTGTGTGTGTGTGTGTGTGTGTGTGTGTGTGTGTGTGTGTGTGTGTGTGTGTGTGTGTGTGTTTGTCTGTCTGTCTGCGTGTCGTTCTGAGTGTGTGTGTGTGTGTGTGTGTGTGTGTGTGTGTGTGTGTGTGTGTGTGTGTGTGTGTGTGTGTGTGTTAGAGAGAGAGAGAGGGAGAGAGAGAGAGAGAGAGAGAGAGAGAGAGAGAGAGAGAGAGAGAGAGAGAGAGAGACAGACAGACAGACAGACGACAGAGACCAGACGACGACAGACGAACGGACGGACGACGGACGGACGGACGGACGGACGAGACGGAGGAGGCGAAGAGAGAGAGAGAGAGAGAGAGAGAGAGAGAGAGAGATAGAGAGAGAGAGAGAGAGAGAGAGAGAGAGAGAGAGAGAGAGAGAGAGAGAGATTCAGTGTATGTTTTATTTTCGCTTTGTTTGTTTGGTTTTTGTACATGTGCATTAAACACTCCCAGCTCCCATCATGTTCAGTCTTTGTAAGGCGCTGAGGACTTTTTAAGAATTTGCGCTTTAGAAATGATCGTTATCATCATTATTTCTAGCAGACGGTTAAGGCTCGTGTTCCTTGCACGATTAGTTTGAGCTCAGAGGCAGTAGTGCGTGCTGTGTGTGGACATCAACTACAGTGACGTGGGCCCAGGTGGTCATTTTCCAAGCAGACCACGCCATTCTTTTCAAGGCTCTACGACAGATAACTTTGGGGATAGCTCAGTGGTTAAAGCGCCGGACTCGTGATCGAAAGGTCGCGGGTTCGAATCCCTGCAGGAGCGGCGGGAGAATTTTCTTCTCCGTGGTCAACTTTCTGTGCTGAATCTTATTTCGGTGTCCGTTCCACCCCCGTGTTACCGCAGTAGCACGTAAAAGATCCCGGTCATTCTGCCAAAAGTGCAGGTGGCAAGTTACAGCTAAACACGCATACACCTTACGTATGTGGCTTTGCATGAAGTGACATGGTGCATGGTTGTATGGTGTACACAGAACGCGCCGAGATGGCAGCAGTTTCATGTGGCACCAGCCATGCCAGCGCTGTAAGTACACCACTTCGGTGGATATTCAAAAACGCGTATAAAAAAGCTATTCGCTCATGTAGAATCACATGCGAGCGCAGTGAGTCCGCTCGAAAGCGGAGAATAGCGCTATATAAAAGCGATCAATAATAATAATAACATGCAGGCCTTAGTCGTCGATTTTGTCTCATTTTAATCACGCAAACTGCAGACAAAAGTGATGATGATGAAGTGATGCTTTATGTCCTCAGATGTCAGTTGACATATTAGGGACAAGTTGTGACCAATGCCGAAGCACGGTGCAATAAATCTTTACGTCCACGGAAACCAGAAGGCTCGTTAGGACGGACAGCCCAGGACGTCCACCTCGACTCTCACACAGCTCCTGAACCATGCAGACAAAAGTGGAGGTGAACCACGTATTCTAGCGCGAGTGAGGAAGCTGGTTAACCGGTGTCTGTAGCAAGCTCTCCCTCAACAGGCCGTACAGGTTCCGATCTTAGTAATATACTTGGAAAACTCATGTGCCTTATTGCTACAAAGGACACAAAGATTGCTTTTTGTTGATGGGGCAGTAAAATGTACACACTTTGGAACAGATTCCTTCCATAAGGTGGCAGTTTTGGAACAAAGTGCAATGACAAGGCGGAAAATAAACCAACAAAAACAAAACAAACAAGCAAAAACAAAACAAAACAAACAAGCAAAAACAAAACAAACAAACAACAACAACAACAACAACAACAAACAGACAAAAATGACCTATCTTGTTTTGCCTAGAGGATGCCCTATAGTTAGCAAATGTTTTTGTCAGACTCACTTATTCTGTAATTTGACCTACATCAGTTAAAAAATCTTCTTTTGAAATATGCTACGTCGGCAAATCATCTAAGACAGTTTGCATACTGTGTATATAGTGCACAACTTCCCTTAAGAACATACTGGCCGTGACTTAATGTCTCCCAGCATCCCGTTTACGACATGATTCCGGTACAGAGCCAGGTTAACTCGATTAGCGTGTATATGGTTTATGAGTCTGCGCATAAGCACCTGCCTGAGTACGGCACAGCAAGGTCACATGCACCGACCTCAGGGTAACGAAGCATAGTTTTAATGTGTGTGTGTGTGTGTGTGTGTGTGTGTGTGCGTGCGTGCGTGCGTGCGTGCGTGCGTGGTGTGTGTGTGTGTGTGCGTGCGTGCGTGCGTGTGTGTGTGTGTGTGCTGCTGGTGTGTGTGTGGTGTTGTGTGGTGGTGGTGTGTGTGTGTGTGTGTGTGTGTGTGTGTGTGTGTGTGTGTGTGTGTGTGTGTGTGTGTGTGTGTGTGTGTGTGTGTGTGTGTTTGAGTATGTTCTTGTTCGTACGTCAGCTTAACGTATACTTTTAGTTAAATTAGTATTTGTGTTTGTGTGTTTTTCTCTCTCCATCCGTGTGTGTGTGTGTGTGTGTGTGTGTGTGTGTGTGTGTGTGTGTGTGTGTGTGTGTGTGTGTGTGTGGTGTGTGTGTGTGTGTGTGTGTGTGTGTGTGTGTATGTGTGTGTTGCTGTGTTGTGTGTGTGTGTGTGTGTGTGTGTGCGTATGGTGTGTGTGTGTGTGGTGTGTTGTGTGTGTGCGTGTGTGTGTGTGTGTGTGGGTGTGTGTGTGTGTGTGTGTGTGTGTGTGTGGTGTGTGTTTGTGTGTGCGCGGGTGCCTGTGTGCGCGCGCGTGCCTGTGTGCGCGCGTGCCTGCGTTGTGTGTGTGAGTGTGTGTGTGTGCTTGTTATGAGTGAATATTCGCGATGAGATGGTTCTGATCTACCGTAATCACTTTACCGCCATAAATTTGGTCTAGAACTCTCAGACTTTTCTCTTATTATTCTTTTCTTTTTATGTCCCAGATTCCTCGCAATGTTCTTTTTTCTTTTCTTTTCTTTCATTGTTTTCCCCCTTCGAGCACATTTTATGCAAAGGAAACAAAAAGGAGCTGTGGTGGCAACAAAAATGGAAGCATTTTAATAGTGCAGACGTTCCTTGACAACAAAGTGCAAACGTCAGTAGCAAGCTGCCACAAAAAGTGCGTTCCAGGTCTGCTCCATTCCATAATAATAATAATAATAATAATAATGTACAGTTATTATGCTCTCATCAAGCGCTCACGTGATACCTATTAACCTAAATACAATATTCTATACACACGTAGAGCACAGTCCTTCCAACAATTTACATAAGGCATTACATGGAAACACACACACTGACTGACTGACTGACTGACTGACTGTAGCAGAAACTGGGTATTGGTATTAGTTGGGGCGGAAATAATGTGAGAAGAGAAAGTTTTTAGTTTGGCTTTAAAACATGACAAGGTTGAGCTCAAACTCCAAGCACTGGTTTACGACATCCTTCCTTCCAACCACTACCGTATTTAGTTACGCCATAG
>JABMCL010001464.1:2410000-2415000 GCA_018857735.1 Alviniconcha marisindica
TCCAGAAGTTATCAGTTTATTTGCAGAATTCGTCAACAGCTGTCTCTCTTAAAGTCGTATCTGCAAGACAGGATACAGTGTGTTTTCCTGAATGGAAACTATTCAACAAAAGGAGTAGTTAAATGTGGAGTACCACAGGGCTCTGTCCTGGGTCCATTTCTATTCAGTATTTTCATTAATGACCTACCTCTACATATACTTAATGCCAAAGTTGTATGTGATCTTTTTGCAGGCGATAACTCAATTCACTCACGTGGGACAAATGTGGAATCAGTCCAGCGCAGTCTTCAAGAGGGTTTAAATGATGTATCAAAATGGTGTGACCAAAATCGCATGGTAGTTCACCCCGGGAAGACAAAGAACATGGTATTAGCTTCCAGACAAAAACGCCAGCTTAAACCCCTGATATGACACTCGGTACAAACATAATTGAACAAGTTCGTGAACATAGGGTTCTTGGGATTACAATTGATGAAGAGTTAAAATGGCAGCTCCACATTGGTAACATCTGTAAATAGGTAGCTCGAAATTTATTTTTGCTGGGCCAGCTTAGGAAGTATGTTGATATTGATTGTCGCAAGTTGTTCTTTAATGCCCACTTAATAGCACACACAAATTATGCATCTACTGTGTAGAGCAATGCCAGTGAGGTTCACTTAAAAATACTCAACTCCCTCCACAGACGAGCAGCAAAACGTATATTACCTGATCACTCCCTGTCAACGACGGCAAAACTTAAGAAATTAGACATTCTTCCACTGCAGGAACAATTTGTGTACAACACAGCTGTGCTTATGTTTAAAGTCCATATGGGTTGGGCGCCTCAATATGTATGCGACCTTCTTAACAGAGTGCCTGCTCGATATGAGTCAAAAAACTATGTCTTACCGCGCACTCGCATTGACCTATATAAGATGAGTTTTGCGTTCTCTGGGTCATCTGTATGGAACTCTCTTCCTCAGAAAATGAAAGCGTACAAGTCTGTGCGTGGCTTCAAGGTAGGCCTTCGTAAGATCCTGATTGACAAATGAAATCGTGTTTAGGGGAATCTTTGGTATAACTATGTTTGTTAAACTTTTGTGCCTATATATTTACTGTTTTTGTTTTCATTATTGGTAAAAAGGAAAAATGTAAATGCTTGTAAATGCTTTTCGTTTTTGTTGTTGTTGTTTTTGGTTGCGTTTTTCTCGTTGTTGTTATATGAATGGTTCACTTTATATATATATGTTCCGATTAACATTGAAAGATTTCCTTTCCATTATCGGTAGTATTAATACTTGTGTGCCCAACTTCTCTCTCTCTCTCTCTCTCTCTCTCTCTCTCTCTCTCTCTCCTCTCTCTCTCTCTCTCTCTCTCTCCTTTTGTACACGCTATTGTTATTTGAACGGTTCGCATTGTTGCTGCCTCTACTCACTTATTGTGTGTCTGATTCAGGCCTACACTTACTGTTCTTGCTTCTATTATTTGTAATCACAGTGCTTGTCTGAGCAGTGTTTTTGTGTGTGTGTATATATATATATGTCTCTATGCAATATTGTCATTTGAATACTTCGTTGTTCATCGTGTATCTGAACCATATTTTTATCATCATCATTATTTTATTTTATTTTTTTCCGTTCGTCAGGTTTTGACTCTGATTTTAAAATTATCATCTCTCACTTCTTCTTCTTCTTCTTTTTATTATTTTATTTTATTTATTTTTTCTCTTCCTCCCAACATGTCACTATACTATCATCCTTTTCATCATTACTACGGTAGTCAATGTTGTTACTATTGTTTTATGTGTAGCCTACTGGCATGTAGATTAGCAGGGACAGATTGTAAGAATAGGCAACTGCCTAAAATCTTAATCCTTGTGTAATAAAGTTCTGAGTTCTGTCTGTCTGTCTGTCTGTCTGTCTGTCTGTCTCTCTCTCTCTCTCTCTCTCTCTCTCTCTCTCTCTCTCTCTCTCTCTCTCTCTCTCTCTCTCTCTCTCTCTCTCTCTCTCTCTCTCTCTCTCTCTCTCTAAGTTATTTATGCATGTATGCGTTGTGTGCTTCGGACGCTGGGAACACAGGTTTTTGTGAGGCAGTTTTTATGTTCCACATGTAAATTTCTATTCACTCATTCATGTTTCATGTATGCATAAAAATGATGCCTTGAAAGTATGTGCTCATTAGTAGAGTAGCAGGTACTAGTTTTTACTTAGCTGTGACAGAACCGTAACTGCAGTCATTGCAAAATAAGGTTCTGATATTTTTGTTAGCATGTATGTATGTAATATTTATGTACATATATGTATGTACGCGCGCGCATACATACACACACACAGAGGCACGCACGCACACACGTACACACACGTGCACACACGCACGGACGGACGCTCACGCGTACACACATACAGACGCATGCACGCGCGCGCGCGCACACACACACACACACACACACACACACACACACACACACACACACACACACACAACACATGCAGACATGCAGACACAGAGAGCATACACACACACACACACACACACACACACACACACACACACACACACACACACACACACACACACGCATGCACACACGCACCACCACGCACGCGCCACACACACACACACACAAACACACGACACACACACACACACACACACAACACACAGACAAGCACAGGGAGAAACGAGATGGTCTTTGAGAGAGGAACAGAGGAGGAAGGACAGAGAGAGGGAGGAGGAGAGGAGAGAGAGAGAGGAGAGAGAGAGGGAGAGAGAGAGAGAGAGAGAGAGAGAGAGAGAGAGAGAGAGATTCTTACCGTGTAGAAATCATACATGCTAAAGGTGTCGTTGCTAGCGATCTCCACCCACACGTAGTTGTAGTACTGCAAGGTGTCGTTGTCGCTGTACATGATGTTGTCGCGGTCACTGTAGTCGTAAAGAAGGTCTCCATTTCCCCCCATCTTCCAGCAGCGGCAAAAGGCGAACAGAAACTGGAAACCGGTGATGGGTTGTTAGCGGACACCTTCTCGTTTGCCGGTGTCCAGTGTCAGTGTGTGCTGCACGTGCGCTTCTCTCTGTGAAAGGACTGTCGTGGCCAATTTCAGCCAGGCTAAAGCACCAGCGGCTAACTTGCACGTAGGCGGTGGTGTGAGATGTCACGCAACGAGATATCTGGAACCCAGGTGCCGCGTAGTCACGACAGACGATGCATTGCAATTAGCCAACCAAAGTGTTGATGATTGCTGTATAGCCCTTTGTAACCGGTGAGAGCGGTGCTGTATAGTCCTTTGTAACTGGTGAGAGCGGTGCTGTATAGTCCTTTGTAACCGGTGAGAGCGGTGCTGTATAACACTTTTGTTATCTGGTGAGAGTAGCGCTGTATAACACTTTTGCTGTCTAGTGAGAGTAGTGTTGTATAACACTTTTGTTATCTGGTGAGAGTAGTGTTGTATAACACCTTTGCTATCTGGTGAGAAAAGCGCTGTATAACACCTTTGCTGTCTGGTGAGAGTAGCGCTGTATAACACCTTTGCTGTCTGGTGAGAGTAGACCTGAAAAACACTTTTGCTGTCTGGTAAGAGCGGTGCTGTATAACACTTTTGTTATCTGGTGAGAGTAGCACTGTATAACACTTGTTATCTGGTGAGAGTAGCGCTGTATAACACGTTTGCTGTCTGGTGAGAGCGGTGCTGTATAACACTTCTGATGTCTGGTGTGAGTATAGTTCACTTCAGTTGGGATGTGGAAGGCCCACACCCAAGCACTCCTCGATTCTGCTGCTTCGGGAAGTCGATGATCCCTCCAGATGATCACACGGGCAATATAGGCGCGAGAACCCACTGGAACTTGGAACTGAGTGCGTAGCCACGACTTGTCAAACTGTTAACAACAACCTCTTTCCTCGCAGACAGTTCATGCATTTCCCCCCACACTTGCGTTCCACGCAAGTATATCCGAATGTGAACATTCCACGCATACCAGAATGTCGACACGGCGTTTTATAGTACAGAAGATAAAAAGAGGCTGGTGAAAGCCAAATGTAGAAACACAACATAAATGTTCGATATTGTTTGTTGAAATTTGGCCCTATATAAACTGGCTGCCTAGTTCACGATCAAAAACATGTATCAAACTTAGCCTCTTTTCACAAACACTCGATGGTTACCCTACGGGATGAATTTGCACACATCGAAGGAGTAAACAAGCAGGATGTATACGCCTGAGGCACTGGGCACACATCGCAGATCAACTCTAAGAACGTCTTTGCGAAGTGCACACAGGTCATACAACGTGAAATAAAATAAATCCACTCTGCATATTGTTCGGATAACACAACGGTTATGCGTTTTGTTTTTTGTTTTTGTGTGTGTGTTTGTGTGTGTATGTGTGTGTGTGTGTGTGTGTGTGTGTGTGTGTGTGTGTGTGTGTGTGTGTGTGTGTGTGTGTGTGTGTGTGTGTGTGTGTGTGTGTGTTGTTTTGGTTTGGTTTTTCGTTTTTTGGTTGTTGTTTTTTGTTGTTGTTGCTTTTTGCTTTTCTGCTAAATGCAAAACATTAACGGTCGAAAACTCGTTTGTGTTTTTTTCTTCTTCTTTTTTCTTTAATTTTATTGCACAATACGCACAAATGAAAGTGATTGATAAAGTCAGTTTCTGTTATTAATTGTTAATGTTTTTCAAACTACAGCATTGACAATAGCAGCACGAAACAAAATGTTGTCTTCGCACGCGATATAGATGTTCTTTTAGAGAAAAAGAATTTCAGTTTTCTGTTTTCTCCCCTTCCAGCGGAACTAGCTTTCGTCGTTTCTTTCCTGTGTTGAACAGACTGATTACAGTTTAAAAACAATAAAGACGATTTCACGAGAATTCCAAATGTCCGTAACTGTCTATTGATTTTTAATGTGTTTGTGTGTGTGTGTGTGTGTGTGTGTGTGTGTGTGTGTGTGTGTGTGTGTGTGTGTGTGTGTGTGTGTGTGTGTGTGTGTGTGTGTGTGTGTGGTGTGTTGTGTATGTGTTGTGGGTGGT
>JABMCL010001464.1:2425000-2432500 GCA_018857735.1 Alviniconcha marisindica
GACTTGTGCACTGCGCAATTGCTGTTTCAACTGCTGTGCTTGGGCAGAGTCAAACAGACAATGTTCGTTGCACTGCTGTTGACGAACAACTTGGACAACTCAAGCAAAGCAAGTCCAGCTTTCTTAGCCCAGCTCCACCTCCCTACTCATGATCTCTTCTGGGCTAACCTCTCCTCTAAGATCTCTTGCTCTTTTGATCTCGCCTGGAACGTTGAAGTGGCTGTCGGGTATGAATTATATACCACCGGGAAGCATCCTTTTTAGAGGATGTATCGATCCTCTGGAGGAATTGATGAAGTGATGCTTTATGTCCTCAGATGTCAGTTGACATATTAGGGACAAGCTGAGACCAATGCCGAAGCACGGTGCAATAAATCTTTACGTCCACGGAAACCAGAAGGCTCGTTAGGACGGACAGTCCAGGACGTCATCCTCGACTCTCACACAGTTCCTGAACTATGACTGGAGGAATTTCAATTAACCTTGCCGGCATTTATGTACGGTGCTCCTCGGCGGCACGGTACGCCTGGTGCGAGTTCCGGCGAAGGCGACTCAGGTCTTAACTGTTGCTGTGTTTGTGTCAGTAAGTGACAGCTTTCGAGCGCTGTGAATTCACTCCTTTGTTGATTCAGCCTAAGCCCGTCTATCAGTTTTAAAATAGACGGGCTTTGACATGACTGATTCAGCACAGGCGCTCGGCTGGGCCTCGTTCGCCGTTTCAGATTCAATCCAACCCTCGCTAAGAGAAAGCGGGGGTTGCACACGCTACTGAGTATACACGCGCATACTGTTGTAACCGGACCTGCGGCCCGTTCCTCATTCTAGGTTCAGGGGGAGGCTGGAGATTGCCAAGGAGAGACACTCACACTGGAATAAACAATTGCCTCTAGTCTTCCTCATGTAGTGTGCCTTTCAGTGTTCCTCGCGTTGTGTTCAAAATAGTCACTCAGTACAATCGACCGACCTTGGTATCCAGAAAAAAACCCTGTGTTAGTGTTTGGTTGTCTTGTTCGCTCCTCAGAGGTAGGTGTGCCGTTTCACTATGCACACATGCCACTTAAACAGACACTAGACAAAAGCCTGATAAGGGGAGACAGAAGTTGTACACATGTACCGACATGACGAAAACACTGAGGCGCGCGCACTGACCACACTCCGTCTCAGTACATACTCTCACTCCGGCCATTATAGTGACGAACCAAACAAAGAAATGCATACAATTTTATTTACACTACCGCATGTTACACATACAGTAAACACAAAAACAAAACACTGAAACTGACACATGACTATGCCTAACCTACGCACTAAACCATAGCTAACCTAGCTACCGACATAGGCTCAGTACCAATTACCTGCAAAAGTAAGTTGCACCCTTGCACTGACTTAACTAATACTTGCACTTTGCAGCACAAAAAGACAAACAAACAAACATAAACTGACTTAACTAACGCTCACACTTTGCAGCACAAGTCTTCTAATCAGTAACTAAATAACATGCGTGCCTGCAAGTGACTTTGCAGCACAGGTCTTCTAATAACCAAGGGAAGAGCAACACGACTTTTTAGAAATGTGGGGACCACCGGGGGGGGTGGGGTGGACTAGCACTTTTCAGCACATGGTCCTGTAACTAAGGGAAGAGTAACACACTTTTCAGCATGTAGACTCGGGGGAGAAGGTGGGGTTGACCAGCACTTTTCAGCACATGGTCCTGTAACTAAGGGAAGAGTAACACACTTTTCAGCATGTAGACTCGGGGAGAAGGTGGGGTTGACCAGCACTTTTCAGCACATGGTCCTGTAACTAAGGGAAAGTAATTCGCACACTTTTCAGCATCTAACTGAGGTATGACGTTTCACATGGTCTTAACTAAGGGAAGAGTAACACACTTTTCAGCATGTAGACTCGGGGAGAAGGCGGGGTTGACCAGCACTTTTCAGCACATGGTCACTGTAACTAAGGGAAGAGTAACACACTTTTCAGCATGTAAACTCGGGGGTAGGGTGGGGTTGACCAGCACTTTTCAGCACATGGTACAGAAACCGGACAGGCACTGTCTTTTATACCGCACCGCGCGGCACCGGCCAGTCGCTGGCAGGCAGCGTCCGACTGGAGAGAAGGGGTGGGGGAACTCAGGGCTCGTAACTCGAGCTAGCTTGCACAGCTCTCCCGCTACACTGTATAAAAATAAATAGAAACAATACAAATGCCGAAGGACCACGACTGTATAAGAGTATGTCCACGGACGGTGAGCCATCGGGAAACCATACACTGTCGAGCCTGTCACATGATTATACAAGTCGCGTCACATGACCGAAACATGTCGACGGTATTTTTAGGTGGCATCGGATACAGGTTCTATTTCACGTGATGCGTAACGAAACTGGCGAGAGGAAACTTCCACAGTTGAACTTTGTACCGCGTTGTAACCATGTAAGCTGTATGTTCGTCTGATCGATGCAGTGTGTCGTTGAGTACATTCAAGTTACTGCATGTTAGAAATATATTTGACTATAAAATGCCAACGGGTTGAATGACACGGCAAAACTTCATACACCGCATTAGTGCATACGTGTGTGTGTGTGTGTGTGTGTGTGTGCACTGAATTTCGCGCTCTGTACGATGATCTCTTAGGTCTAGTTATGTAACTTCTTGGTAAAATCCAACTGAGGAGACGGTCGGAAATTCCTGGACCGTTTTAAGTTATTTTGGGTCAGATATCATCACAACTCATTAAATGAGATCCATATCTACCAATTACAGCCAAAATCCGCACCAAACGCAACAAAAGGTGAGTTTTTCATATGTTTTTGTCTTTGATTGTCAGTTCGAGTTGGCGCATGTTGCCCATTGAAGTCTGACCTCGTTTCCCAGTAAAAACGTAAACACTTTCTTAGTGCCAATTTTGGCAAGACAATCGTACTCACGACTCAACGTTCTCAGATTGCAATTTTTCCAGAAATTCTCTGTGATTTTTAATTGCTGTAGCTTGTTTAATGAGGCCGCTTACCTAGCAGCACTTCTTCGGCTTTGTTCACCATTTGCAATCCAAGACAAAGATATATGAAAAAAATCACCTTTTGTTGCAAATTTTGGCTGTAATTGGTAGATATGGACCTCATTTAATGATTGTGATGATATTTATGACCCAAAATAACTTTTAAAACGGTTCAGGAATTTCCGACCGTCTCCTTGGAATTTACCAACTTCTTGCACCATCGGCTGAGTATCTCTCTCCATGAGTGCCACATTGCATTAGTACATACCGCGTGTGTGTGTGTGTGTGCAGTTTCACACTATGGACTATCAATAGTATCATCTTGGGTATAGTTATCAAACTTCTTGCACGTCGGGTTATCTCTCACCGTGACTGTCACACTGCATTAGTGCGTGTGTGTGGGTGTGCAGTTTTGCGCGATGGACGATGATCTCTTAGGTGTAGTTATCTAACTTCTTGCACCATCGGAGTAACTCACCGTGAATGACACGCTTCATGTGTTCCTAGTCGAGTTTGCATGGTTTCCATATGGTCACTCGAGCACTTACTGACAGACACAAAACCCATACTGTAGACTGGGCAGTGTCCACTTTTAGCCCCTTCTGTTTGCTGCCCTCAAATGGTATGTAGATGTGTGTGTGTGTGTGTGTGATTGTGTGTGTGTGTGTGTGTGTGTGTTTGTGTGTGTGTGTGTGTATACTGGTGCAGTATGGAATGAACTGATATCTGGATATATATATATGCAAACGTAGTGCACACTTCAAGTTCATTCCATCTACACACACACACACACACACACACACACACACACACACACACCCCTCCCCCAAATGACCTCCACCCCACCCCACCCCCAAACTGACACTAATGACAGTGAACTTCTGATACAAACGGAGCTCTAGGGTGAACCCCCCACCAAGTGTCCAGGCACCATAGTGATCAGCAACTTGATTGTGGGCCCTCAAAGTGAAGAAGGACACACACACACACACACACACACACACACACACACACACACACACACACACACCATTTGATGACTGTGAAATGACAGGGCTAAAAGTGGACATTGCCAGAAACTGTATTATAATATGGTTTGATTTTGAACTTAGAACAAGGAAGGCAATTGCTGAAAATCTGGGAATTTTATGCCAACTTGTTTTTCTTTGTTTTTGTCACAGAGAGAGAGAGAGAGAGAGAGAGAGAGAGAGAGAGAGAGAGAGAGAGAGAGAGAGTATTATAACAACAGTCCAAGCATGTCCTGGTTTAAAAAAACTTTTATTCCAAATTTCCCCCATGCGGGATTTGTAAAGGCCTGCCCTGTTGGCTGGATTCCTAGCTATGACAGTTTGTGTAACACCTATATATATATATATATATATATATATATATATATATATATCCATTTTTACAGGTGTTGCACAAACTGTGACAAAAGTTGTGTGGAACAGAGAATGTCAAAAAATATATATATCATATTCACACAAAGACATGCATGCAAAATGCTCTTGTAATATATATATATATAGAGAGAGAGAGAGAGAGAGAGGGTATAACAAAGTCCAAGCATGGAAACGTTTTACTCCGAATTTTCGCCCTTGAGGGCCTGGTTGGCTTTCATTGATGAAGCCCTCAAGGGCGAAAATTTGGAGTAAAACGTTTGCACTAAAAAACGTGCTTGGACTTTGTTATGCCTTCTCTACATGACACCATACTAAGTCCTTCCTGCACCGTGCGGTGCCCAGGAGTCACAGAGAGCCTTGTTTTTCTGTGTATATATATATAGACAGAAAAACAAGGCTATATATATATATAAAATGTGCATATTAGAAATAATTATGCACAGGTACAAATTAAAATGCTGACTAGGCAGTAACAGTCTAACACTTTTCAGTGGGGTTGATTTTGTTCGTTTGTTTAATTTAGGAAGTAGAACACCACAATGTCCGACACTGAGGATACACATGAGAAGCAACCACTGCTCGATCAGAGTGGCGTGGCCTCTACCAATGGATCCCTCAGACTACCCCATGGTGAACAAGATACCGCTTGTCCTGAACAGGGCACCGGGCTCAGGATTGAAACCCATTACAAACCAAAGGTTTGTTTTGATATTAGGTAACATTATGTGTTATAACTTACATTATTTCGTAATTTCAAAGTGTAAGTACTATCTTTGTCCATGTTAATTCAATAACTGTTCAGACTCTGCAAAATACTGTGTAGATAATATGTTAATTTCTTCTTCGTCTCCTTCTTCTCCTCCTTCTCCTTCTCCTTCTTCTTCTTCGTCTCCTTCTTCTTCTTCTTC
Organism: Alviniconcha marisindica; assembly: GCA_018857735.1. Lineage (NCBI taxonomy): Eukaryota > Metazoa > Mollusca > Gastropoda > Provannidae > Alviniconcha > Alviniconcha marisindica. Next base: position 2,430,310 of record JABMCL010001464.1, read on the forward strand.
TTCTTCTTCTTCTGATGATGATGATGATAAAGTCTTGTAGACATCAGCGATGTTAATCCTATGAAAAATTGTCTGATGCATTTGGGGCATATTCATTATTGATCTCTGTATATTATACACACAGCTCACCTCTTGCACACCACAGCTGCTTTTATGCCTGGCTGAGAATGACCAGTGGCAGTGCAATCACCTACCAAGCAGGGTGCACTGTCCACATGTTGTTGTTGTTGTTGTTTTTAAAGGGACTTCACAGTTTGGATGTGTTTGGTGTTGATTTTTATTTATATATGTAATGGTGTGGAGTGGTAGAAGGACAGGACACAGGCAGCGGAGTCTGTCGAAATGGAGACCACAGCAGGCGGACGGCAGCAAACAGGCTTTATATGCTCAGCAGCAGACAACTTTTCAGCACCCCCAAAATCCTCACGCGCATGCATAGAGAAGAGAACTGCGCGGCCGCAAGGAACACACGCTATCGCTACAATGAAATCGGCCCTCTGGACCACAAAATGGCTGACAATTGTGTTTCCTTGGCCCGCACAAATACAGTTTCATCAACAATAACTAAACTAATTAAAACATGAAAAACATCAAATGAAAGCTACAATTACAACCTTGTAAACCGTATAAACAAATGTACACACATGACTTATTTTATTTACAACAAGAGTGGGAAGCGTGGCTTGCACCTGTCTATAAGCAGATTCGTACAACTAAATCACAACTAACACAACGTACAAAATATAACTGTCAATAAAACTTACATCAGAATAAAGTGCACGCTCCCACGGTTAAAACAGTACATAATAATTACAATACTATGCTCTGTAAGAGAAGCAAGACACACTCAAAGACTAGCACTAAAACAATCGGTGCGAACTTTCGCCTGGGGTGCGTTATCTTAGTCGCAACAGCGCTGATAGTGATACCAAGTAGTCAATAAATACAACTTAGCTTCTACAGTACACAATACTTAATAAGTTAATTTCAACCCAAAATAAACACTAAACATGAAGTCAGCTAAGCAAAATACTATACGAGAAAGCATTGATCGACACAGAATTACTTATAATCGAGTCAAAACAATGATTCACTACTATTCACTAGTACTAAACAGAGCGGAACGCGCCATGCAGACAACGGCTATAAAAAGAATGGACCCAGAGAGGCATCAGCTACTGATTAAGCTCGATCCTGCATCTAAATAAGATATAAATAAACATTCTAAGATGCCAAATTATATTACACATGGCTTGCTGCATAAAAAGAACTAGGTGAACAAAGAGTAGGTAAACAAACAAGCGGTCAAAATATTAAGGGAGTAAACAGATTTGAAAATGGCGCGCACCAGCTGCTATTGCCGGTCGGCTGTGTGAAGGCCATGTGGTGTTACGCTACACGCAGTGCTTCAAAATAAAAGCGTTGTCTGCTCCGGTTCCTGGGTTACTAACAGTACAGTAATGAAATTGCATGGATCTGATAACCGGGGCGGGATTATTGTAAAAACGTACAAAGAGCACTTGCTTACATATAAGTGCTGTATTATTATTTGCAGTTTTACTTCTTCTTTTTCTTCTCTACTTCCCCTCCTCCCCTTTCTTTTGTTGTGTGTGTGTGTGTGTGTGTGTGTGTGTGTGTGTGTGTTGTGTGTGTGTTGTGTGTGTGTGTGTGTGTGTGTGTTGTGTGTGTGTGTGTGTGTTGTGTGTGTGTGTGTGTGTGTGTGTGTGTGTGTGTGTGTGTGTGTGTGTGTGTGTGTGTGTGTGTGTGTGTGTGTGTGTGTGTGTGTGTGTGTGTGTGTGTGTGTGTGTGTGTGTGTGTGTGTGTGTGTGTGTGTGTGTGTGCTTTAAAGAACAGTTATTTAATATTATTAGGTGTGTTTGTTTTTTGTAGCCAGTGTCTCAGCTGAGCCCACGGAAGCTGGGTGTGGTGCTCAGCATTCTGAGCACAGAGCTGTGTGAGCGCCTGGCTTACTACGGTGTGGTGGCCAACATGGTTCTCTTCTGCACCAGCAAGTTGGACTTCTCCAGCAACGATGCTGCCACCATCAGCCTGGTCTTCTCAGGTGTGTGCCGCTATATATAGCCGAGACTCTTGACTTTCTTGACAGTCATGGTTCAGGAGCTGTGTGAGAGTCGAGGTGGCCGTCCTGGGCTGTCCGTCCTAACGAGCCTTCTGGTTTCCGTGGACGTAA
>JABMCL010001464.1:2437500-2460641 GCA_018857735.1 Alviniconcha marisindica
AGATACACACTTGTGTCTTGGTAGTGTCTGGTGTACCTCATCTAAGATACACACTTGTGTCTTGGTAGTGTCTGGTGTACCTCATCTGAGATACACACTTGTGTCTTGGTAGTGTCTAGTGTATCTTATCTGAAGATACACACTTGTGTCCTGGTAGTGTCTAGTGTATCTTATCTAAGACACACACTTGTGTCCTGGTAGTGTCTGGTGTACCTCATCTAAGATACACACTCATGTCCTGGTAGTGTCTAGTGTATCTTATTTAAGATACACACTTGTGTTCTGGTAGTGTCTAGTGTATCTGGTCAGTGCTCTTTCTCTTACCAGGCTCCAGTTATCTGGAACCAACTCCCTGTTTCTGTCCACCATTCTACCTCTGTCAGCTCTTTTAAATCTTCCTTGAAAACCTTTCTCTTTAAAAAAAACATTCTACCACCTATTTGTGTGTGTGTGTGTGTGTGTGTGTTGTGTGTGTGTGTGTGTGTGTGTGTGTGTGTGTGTGTGTGTGTGTGTGTGTGTGTGTGTGTGTGTGTGTCTGTGTGTGTGTGTCTGTGTGTGTGGGCATGAGCATGAGCATGCATGTGTGAGTCTGTGTGTGTGTGTGCATGTGTGTGCATTTATGTTGTATGCGTTGAATATAGACTATATATGTATTTGTAAAGAATGTGTAAGCACTTAGGGCCTGTGCAGGTTAGGCACTCTAAGTACTCATCCTTCTTCTTCTTATTATTATCTAAAATACACACTTGTGTCCTAGTTGTATCTAGTGTATCTTATCTAAGATACACACTTGTGCTGTGTAGTGTCTAGTGTATCTTATCTGACTTGTGTCCTGGTAGTAGTTCCTGTTTGCTTGGTTGAGCAGTGGGCCATTTGGTACGATTCACAATTTGCTTGTATTGTATTTTTTATTGCCATGCTGATGTTGATGTTAATAACATACAGCGCCACAGGCTGGTAAATTTTATGGGGTATAGCGCTATATATATATATATATATATATATATATATATATATATATATAAGAGTTTTTATTATTATTGAATATTAATGTCTGACACGGGAGCAAGAAAGGCATGTTAGCTGATATGTGCTTGAACCTTGCAGCAACACTACCAGCAAAATGTGTCTCTCTTTTCTTCGCCATTTTTTTTCTTCTCCTTTTCCTTTTCTTCTTCTTCTTTTTTTCTACCTCTTTTCATTGACTGTCGGATCAGTCTGTCCGATACTAGTGACAGGTTCTGTTTGTGTAATAAGGAATTTGACTTTAGAATTTTGTTTCTTGCCTTAAGTCAAGGACTGTCGGATCAGTCTGTCCGATACTAGTGACAGGTTCTGTTTGTGTAATAAGGAATTTGACTTTAGAATTTTGTTTCTTGCCTTAAGTCAAGGACTGTCAGATCAGTCTGTCTAATACTAGTGACAGGTTTGATTTTTATTACAACACAGAAAATAAAAATGTGTTGTTTCTTGACGGGGTAGATAGTAGAATACCAGCGGTCTGCCCGATAGTCCTGATCTTTGTAGCAGCACACGCAATCAGTCGATCAATTAATCAAAACAATATTTGTCTGTCATGAATCCATATATATATGTTCTAAGCGCCTCACATCAGGTAGTACTGTAATATGATAATACTACAATACTATAATGCACTATAAAACAAACACATGAACACACTCATACATGCCCTTTAAATAACACAGAGTTATACATAATAAGAACAAAGCTGTGGTATCTTTCAGACAGGGAGGAGAATTTTCTACCTACTAGGTCTGACCTTCGTGTCGCTGGGCACAGGGGGCATCAAGGCCAATGTTGGCCCTTTCGGGGCCCACCAGGTCGAGGATGTTGGGCCCCAGGCTGTGCAGACCTTCTTCAACTGGTGAGTAGGAATTGCTGTCAGCATCATTGTTCTTCTTTTGTTTTTACTTCAAATCTTTTGACATAAGTGTTATTAAGCAGATGTTGCAATTATCAAGACAACCACACACACACACACACACACACACACACACACACACACACACACACACACACACACACACACACATATGTATATATATATATATATATATATATATATATATATATATGTCAATAAATTACACCCAAACAATAATGAACTTGAAAGAAAAAAGTCTTAAAACCATATTTGAATAGATTGTTTTGCAGTCGCAAAAACAAACATACACATGTACATGTATCCATACACATAGTTATTTTCACCAGATCTGTATCTCCCACACTGCAAATACCACTCCATTGTCTGAGGTCTGCTAATACCTTGACTGTGTACTCGTATAGTTGGATGTCAGAAACCCCAGAAACCAGTCTCTTCAAAAATTGCTTGAACCATTCTTTGGCAATGGTGATGTAACAAGAACATGTAGTTTCAGGTGGCTTAACCCTTTCGTTGCCAACAGTTTTGTATTTTTGATGCAGTTTCCTCCCAAGATCTCTCTTGGGAAAAGGCCAAGCTGGTTGGAAGGGCTGCTTTTTTCACATGAGAATATGTAAAAAGCTGACCAAGCTGGCCAGAAGTTCTGCTTTTGAGAACTCTGTTTTATGGGAGAATATGTAAAAAGCTGACCAAGCTGGCCAGAAGTTCTACTTTTGAGAACTCTGTTTTATGGGAGAATATGTAAAATGCTGACCATCCAAGCTACCCAGAAGTTCTGCTTTTGAGAACTCTGATTCACATGAGAGTATGTAAAAAGCTGGCCAGATGTTCTGCTTTTGGGAACTCCGTTTCATGTGAGAATATGTAAAACTCTGACCAAGCAGCCCAGAAGTTCTGCTTTTAGGAACTGATTCACATGAGAATATGTAAAACACTGGCCAAGTTGGCCGGAAGTTCTGCTTTTGAAAATTGTTTCACGTGAGACTATGTAAAAAGCTGACCATATTGGCCAGAACAGCAGAAGTACTGCTTCTGAGAACTCTGTTTCACATGAGAATATTTAAAAAGCTAGAATTCAAGCAGGAAATTACACAGCCTGTCATGTAAGTAGCTGGAAAGTACTTCGCCAGTGACATTATAATTATGACAACCTGAGGGCAGGGAATGGGTTAAACCTGGACGTTTGAGTTCAGGTTCTTGCTGATGTCTAGAGGGAGTGCATTCATGGGCATCATACTACATTGTAGTTGACTGCTGATACAGCACTAGCCTTAGTAAGTTCTGTTCAGTTCAAGATGGTATCTATGCACTCGGAAAAGCCCATATGCACTCCACCCTATCTTGCAGAAGTTTCCTCAACGTTGCCTTTGAAATGGTTCCGATGTTCATCTGATTGACGAAGGCCCTCTCTCATCCTTTCAAGGAAGATTGTCTAGCACTTCCTCTTTCCATGCCTGTCTCCTCCAGGCGATCAGTGGTGTGATGCCCTTGGCTTTGTGCCTGCAAGTAGTGGCTTATGTGAGAATTAGACCAAATAACAGAAGGAGGGAGAAGGGAGTTAGTTACCAGGAGTTTGCATCAGTAAGTTAGACCAAATAAAAGAAAGAGAGAGAGAAGGGAGTTACCAGGAGTTTGCATCAGTAAGTTAGACCAAATAATAGAAAGGAGAGAGAGAAGGGAGTTACCAGGAGTTTGCTTCAGTAAGTTAGACCAAAATTAATAATAGAAAGAGTGAGAGAAGGGAATTACCAGGAGTTTGCATCAGTAAGTTAGACCAAATAATAGAAAGGAGAGAGAGAAGGGAGTTACCAGGAGTTTGCTTCAGTAAGTTAGACCAAAATTAATAATAGAAAGAGTGAGAGAAGGGAGTTACCAGGAGTTTGCATCAGTAAGTTAGACCAAATAATAGAAAGGAGAGAGAGAAGGGAGTTACCAGGAGTTTGCTTCAGTAAGTTAGACCAAAATTAATAATAGAAAGAGTGAGAGAAGGGAGTTACCAGGAGTTTGCATGATCAGTAAGTTAGACCAAATAAAAGAAAGAGAGAGAGAAGGGAGTTACCAGGAGTTTGCATCAGTAAGTTAGACCAAATAATAGGAGAGAGAGAAGGGAGTTACCAGGAGTTTGCTTCAGTAAGTTAGACCAAAATTAATAATAGAAAGTGAGAGAGAAGGGAGTTACCAGGAGTTTGCATGATCAGTAAGTTAGACCAAATAAAAGAAAGAGAGAGAGAAGGGAGTTACCAGGAGTTTGCATCAGTAAGTTAGACCAAATAATAGGAGAGAGAGAAGGGAGTTACCAGGAGTTTGCTTCAGTAAGTTAGACCAAAATTAATAATAGAAAGTGAGAGAGAAGGGAGTTACCAGGAGTTTGCATGATCAGTAAGTTAGACCAAATAAAAGAAAGAGAGGGAGAAGGGAGTTACCAGGAGTTTGCATCAGTAAGTTAGACCAGATAATAGAAAGGGAGAGAGAAGTGCGTTACCAGGAGTTTGAACCGTAACTGCTACGGCGCATCTGTTTGCTCTGCTGTTTCCCAGGTTCTACTGGTTTGTCAACGCTGGAGCCCTGGTGGCCTACGTGGGTGTGGCCAATGTGCAGCAAAACGTCAGCTTTGCCTGGGGTTTCTTCATCCCTCTCCTCAGCATGCTTCTTGCCATATTCTTTTTCCTCTTTGCCAGAAAGAATTACCGCTACAGGCATCTCAGAGGTACGTGATTTGATGATAGTCCAAGCAAAATAGTTGTTCAGAGGTGAAAGTTGTCCACTGGTGTATTGAAATTAATTATTTCTGTCTCTACTTTTCTTGTGTGTGTGTGTGTGTGTGTGTTGTGTGTGTGTGTGTGTGTGTGTGTGTGTGTGTGTCTATCTAGATATATATAAAAATATTTATATATAGATAGATAGATAGATATACTTGTTAGGTGTGTCATATAAATCTGTATTACTTTCTTGAACATGTTACCTTCAATTGATTTTTTTCTCTCTCTCATTTGACGCAGAGAATGCCGGAGAATATTGTAAAGCGCAGTGAGTTTGTGGACACTAGAGAACAGCGCTGTACAAAAGTTATCTATTATTATTATTACTTCTGTGGCTGTGCTGCTGAAACATGCACCAGCTTGCACAGGCTTTTTGTTTTTGTGTGTGTGTTTTTTTGTTTGGTATTGTTTCGTTTTGGTGGTGGTGGTGGTGGTGGTGGTGGTGTATGTGTGTGCAGGTGAAGGTGTGGGGTTGAGGTGCAGAATGTGTTTCATCACTGTGCCTTTGTCACACATTCATAGCTTGGCCAGTCATGCAGGTTTTCACTTTCTTTGCTTTTTGCCACTTTTTGCGTGTCTCATGCATATTGGCCTATCGACTGCATTGATTATTATATGTACAGGTGTTTTCCATCTTTGATTATTATTGTTTGGTGTTTTCTGTCTTTAATTATTATTCTACTGGTGTTTTCCATCTTTAATTAGTATTGTGCTGGTGTTGTCTGTCTTTAATTATTATTATACCAGTGTGATCAGCCTGTGTTCTAGGAAGCTGAACTCAAACAAATACAAATTAAGAAGAAGAAAGAAAGAAGCACAAAAGAATGACTGTCCATCTAGTGCATCCCAGGTCAAAGGCAGAATGTAACAAATGGCAGTACATTGCTCTGGTACATTCATGCGGAGATTGATTGCACTGACCCTCAATTCAGACATGATTATTATTTAGTGGCTTGCATTTTACAGATCATAAAAGTACAGCTGCTATTTAGGATGTGTGTGTTTGTGTTTGTGTGCGTGCGCGCGTATGTGTGTGTGTGTGTGTGTGTGTGTGTGTGTGTGACTCTGTGGTGTGTGTGTGTGTGTGTGTGTGTGTGTGTGTGTGTGTGTGTGTGTGTGTGTGTGTGCATGAGTGAGGGAGTGTGTGAATAAGTGAGTGTGTGCATGTGTGTGTGAATAAGTGAGTGTGTGCGCGTGTGTGTGTGTGTGTGTGTGTGGTAGTGAATGTGTGTGTGTGTGTGTGTGTGTGTGTGTGTGTGTGTGTGTGTGTGTGTGTGGAGTGAGAGTGTGTATGTGTGTGTGCCTATGTGTGTGTGTATAACTCTGTGTGTGTGTGTGTGTGTGACTCTGTGTGTGTGTGTGTGCGCGTGCACACGCACATGCATGTGTGCATGTGTAATGACATTTAAAAAAAAAAAAACTGAGTGACTGACTGTATGAGAGAGGGGACAGATTAAGATGTATTTCCTGAAGCAGGATTCCCACTTGCAACCACTTGATTTTGACTGCAGCATCACTGTTCACTATTAACCATTTGGCCAGCAATGTCCTGATGGTGATAGACATGATCATCAACGCTGTCATGGTGATTGTCTTTGTACAACAGGTAGCGCCATGAAGGATTCACTCCTTGTCTGCTGGCAAGGGTGCAGGAAGTCCTCGAAGAAAGTTCAAGGAGCGGAAGGATTCTTTGACACTGCCAGACAAGCCTACGGCGGCTCTTTCTGGGACTCCACTGTGGACGGTGTTATTTCTGTTGTGCGACTTTTGCCTATCTTCTTCTTCATCATTATGTACTGGGCCATTTATTCACAGGTAAGGAATGTGTGCTGTTCGTGGTCTGGCACGAACTCCAAGCACTGGTTTACAACATCCTTCCTTCAACCATTGCCGTAGTTGATTATGCCATAGGTTTCAAAAAACTGTCAGCTAACGAACAGATTTTTGATGATGCTCAAGCAGCAGTACGTTTGCAACAGACAACTCAAATTATATCAGGACAGTTTTAGCTTTCAGCATTACTTTCAATAATGTTTCTACCGTGTGAGCCCTGCAGTCAATATTAAAACTGTTAATTCTGTCATCCTCATCACATTACGACTGTCATGTCTAACAGGTTGTCGCTTTCCTTTCCCCATAGCTAAATGATATGATCCAAACGATGCAGGCCTGTCACGTTTCAGATGCAGTCCACTTTCTTCCTTCAAGGCGAGCGCATGGACCTGCACATTGGCAGCAGTCAAGTGCCCGTGGCCATGCTAAACGCCTTCAACACCATCGCCATCATGCTTCTCATTCCCCTTCTGGACAGAGTTATCTACCCTTGCTTTCAGCGCCTTGGTCAACCTTTGAATCATCTGCACCGAATAGGTCTGTTGCATTTTTCGCCATATGTGTGGTCTTGCATTTAACATACCCAGAACATGAATAGACCTATATGCTCAGACATCAGATATTTCCCATCAGTAGCTATAACTTCATCAGTGGAGGAGTGGCAGGGATTATTGTTGAGAGGAGAGAAATGTACAAAACAGCTTTTGAGTACCATATAGGCCATTTTTGGGGGTAACAGATTTATGAACTTCCATCAGAACTGATACCTTGGGATTACATGAACACAGCATCAAAAACCTGAATCACAGACAGTAAGTAACTCACACCTGGCATATATGAGTAATTACTAGGTACATAAACCCCACCATCCTCGGATAATACAGTTGTCATTTTATGGTTCAAGATCTGTTTATTGTTCTTGTACGAAGTCAGTTTATCATTCATGTCGAGTGTTTGTTTGTCTTTCATGGACCGTAATGGGTGACTTGGTGTAAAACACCAAGTTACCAAATCTTTTGTGGTACAGGCTCTGCTTATTCTTTGAGTACGTTGGTAGTTTATCATTCTTGAAAAGAACAATTTTGTGTTCACTGTGCAGGAATTGGATTCATCCTGGCAGCCCTGTCGATGATTGCTGCAGCGGTAGTGGAAACCCAACGCAAGAAGAACATGGGCTTTGTTCAAGTGGTTGGAGATGAGAAATTTTTTGCCTCCAACATCACAGTTTTTTTGCAAATTCCCCAGTTTGCTCTTGTTGGCACCAGTGAGGCCTTCACGAGCATCGCAGGTGTGTACGTGGTGATCAGTGCAGTAGAACTACAGTGGGTGAGATGGTCAGTGGCGGGTTGTCTGGTCTTCACAGGGGTTGAAAAACATGTGAGTCTGTGTAATGACCAGTGGTCAGTCCACAGCAGAGGTGACTGCCAGCAACAAGGTCAAGGTCAGAAGGTTTGAACCCTTCAAGAGCTAACAGCCCTACCTGTATATATATATACACAAAGTCATCCACATCACGTTATGGTTATGTTTTAGCTGTCTTTGTTACTTTGATAGCACACTCATCTTACATTTCAGATTTGTTCTACGCATATCAGACATCACAATTCACACACATTTGCAATTCTCAAGCAAGAAGGTTTTGAAAATTCCTGAACATGATTGTGGGTCTGTTGATTTTTTGGGAGGAGGGGTGGGGGTGGTGGTGGGGGGGGGAGGTTCTGGCAGCTGCTTTGTGTGTGTGTGTGTGTGCATGCGCATGAGCACATGTGTTTGTGTGTGTGTGTGTGTGCATGTGGGTTGTAGGTTGTGTGTATGTGCATGTGTGTGTGTGTGCATGTGTGTGAGTGTATGTGTGTGTGTTTGTGTGTGTGTGAGTTGTGTGTGTTTGTGTGTGTGTGTGTGTGTGTGTGTGTGTGTGTGTGTGTGTGTGTGTGTGTGTGTGTGTGTGTGTGCAGGTCTGGAGTTTGCCTGCTCCCAGTGTCATATGCCTAATGTGTGTCTGTCTCTGTTTTGTTGTTGTTTGCTGTGGGTCTGGCAGCTGCTTTGTGTGTTTGCAGGTCTGGAGTTTGCCTACACCCAGTCCCCCAGCAGCATGCAGGGCGTGTTGATGGGGGTGTTCTTGGCAACCAGTGGACTTGGCAGCTACCTGGCCACCGCCATTCTGAGAGTCGTGGAGGAGGCTACAGTGAATGGTGAGATTTGGAAAGTTCAGTTTGATCATGTGTGTGTATGTGTGTACATTTGTGTGTGTGTGCATTTGTGTGTGTGCATTTGTGTATGTGCATGTGTGTGTGTGAGTGTGTGTGTGTGTGTGTGTGTGTGTGTGTGATGTGTGTGTGTGTGTGTGTGTGTGTGTGTGTGTGTGTGTGTGTGTGTGTGCATGTGTGTGTGTGTGTGTGTGTGTGTGTGTGTGTGTGTGTGTGTGTGTGTGTGTGTGTGTGTGTGTGCATGTGTTTCTGTCTGTCGGTCTGTCTGCCTGTCAGGGATGGGTGGATAGTAAATTAAAAAAGATGCCCACATGTGTGCAATTGTGTTTACCCTTTTTATGAATGTAAATTTTGTGTCTCTAATAGTAGTCATCGTCTGTTAGTTGCTACTGACATTGTGAAATGCTTGGAGCTCATCCTAAGATAAGGCACATAACAAGTGTTCATCATTATTGTTATTATCGGCAGACCCATGGTTCCCTGACGAGATCAACGATGGCCATGCGGAGTACCTCTTCTACCTCCTATCTGCATTGATGGGCGTGTTTTTCCTGGGGTACCTGGTGGTTGCAAAGCTTTACCGATACAAACACTTTGACGAAGCCCGAGATGGGCAGGAGGGGCAGTCCATTGAAGTAAGCAGTTCTTCGCAAAGAAAACCTGCTGAGGGGTTTGGCTCAGACACAGAGTTTTGAGAAAGCTTGTGGTTCATGTTCAAGCCTAGGATAACCGGGCAAAGGCTGAGGATTTGGTATCCTATGGAGGTGCTCACAGTTCTTTGTCTGTTGGGTTTTTGCATTGTGGGTTTGCTTACTCAAGTACAGGTGCTAAAAATATGTTTGTTCCCTAATTTTGAAGGGAACAGATTCTTTTGATCCAGTTTACTTGCGTATGGTGGATCTTCAGTATTACAGCTTTGGTGCTGTGCAGGTCTACAAACACTACTTTTGAAATACAGCGAGAAAGTGAACATCATGGTTTTATGTGGAGTTGATCTGTGATGGTTGTCTCCGAAAGAAGAAGGGGACAGTGCAGACAATTATTTCCAGGTTTTAACAGAATTGTTAAACATATAGACAGTATTTATTCGTTTGCAATCAGGAGTTCCTGAATATTAATTGGAAACAAATATGCAATCTCCACGATTGTTAATTTTTAATTTTCAAGAAATCCACAGCATCTGGTCTGTTGTTTTTAGCACCTTTGTTTTTTTTTCTATATAAAAATTATATAGTTTTAGTTACACTACATATACTTAGAAAAATGGGAACCATTGTTAGTCATGCATGTACTCTGGAGATTTGTCTGGAGTTGCATCCCTTACAGTGATTTAGTGAATAGACCCCTTTCCTTTATCTCACTGTGACTGTCTCACAGTGGCAGCCAATCAGACTTGACTGCAAAGTTCTACAACTCGTCCAAAGCGGACGTAGGGGGAACGTGCTGACACTGACTTTGTGCGTACTGACATTTGACCGGGCTGAATCAGTTTGGATGCCCACAGACTTAATAAAAACTTCTGGTTCATTCAGTCCATTTACTGAGAAAAAGCTCCGGCACCTGGCTGGCCGTTGTCATTATTTATTTTATTTTTAAAAAATTTGGGGGGTGAGGCGGGTTGGGGTGGGGGTGGGGGGGGCTATTCATACTTGTGATCCAAGTGTGCACGATCCACCTGTGTGTGTGTGCGCATGTGTGAGTGTGTATGTGTGTGTTCATGCATGCATTTGTTGTGTGTGTGTGTGTGTGTGTGTGCATGCATGTGTGTGTGCGTGCATGTGTGCGTGCATGTGTGTGTGTGTTTTCAGGTGACTCTGAGTGCAAGGGTGTTTGTCAGTTTCAGTGTGTGTCGGTTTCACTTTGATTGACTAATTATGAGTAGTAATGTATTATTATGCTATTGATTTTTGTGTGAGCATTGATGTAAAGCACTTCAGTTGTTGAACACACACTATAAATTCCATGTGTGTATGTGCATGCACAGAAACCTGTGAACATGTGTGTGTGTGTCAGGTTTATGCGCATCCATCCTAGTTTGCTGACATACAGTGTGTGTGTGTGTGTGTGTGTGTGTGTGTGTGTGTGTGTGTGTGTGTGTGTGTGTGTGTGTGTGTGTGTGTGCAGGCAACTCTGTGAGTGTGAGAGTGTTGTGTTTCAGGGTGTGTCAGTTTCACTTTGCTTTGTCTAACTAAGTAGGTGTACCAATGTACTATTATTCTATTTGATGTTTGTGTGAATATTTATGCATTCCATGCTTTTGTTGAATTAAACAACAAAGTTCTTTGAGTCACCAAACACATACTATAAATTTCCATGTGATTATGATTAGTTATATAGTTATATCCTGGATCAAACAGAGTGACATTTTGGTTCAGTTTGCGCTGCTGCAGTGAAGAATAAGTGTCGAACCTCGTCAGAGAGATAGCTTATGGTTGGTTATAGAAATGTGCTGTAAAATAAACAGTACTACACACATTGATATGATTAATAGGCTATATCCTCAGCACAAGTATAATCACTATTCTCATCCTGTCCGCTTTCACTTTTACACTGATACACCATATCACCGCCTCCTACGCACCCTCACGCACACATACATACACCCACCTTGATATCTCAGTCACTCTCACATTGATGCATGCGCATGCGTGTACACACAGCCCCACTCACAAACACACGTTCATGCACGCACACACATGCACGCACACAACTAATAGATCAAGGTAGCCTCATAAATTATTCCTAAAACAGGACAAAAATCATAAAAATTAGTGAATTAGTGAGAGAGAGAGAGAGAGAGAGAGAGAGAGAGAGAGAGCAAATTACCTAAAAGATTGTACCTACAGTAAAATTTAAGGTAAGAGATCAGAAATTAAAGGTGTCAACGCAGAAACACACCCTCACATGCACACTACACTGACACATCCTGGCAAAACAGCCTGAATCGTAATAATGCAGTTACTCCCCAGCCCCTCTCACACACACACATTCTCTTGTTCTGACAACAGTGACATATACTGTAGTAATTAAATTCACAGCTGGTACACTGGAGTAAGCTGGTGAAGAAAAAATGAACAGAAAAAAAAATGCATTGTCAACAGATTGGGGATCATTCTCGAGTCAGCGCCAATTGCAATATTTTGCCTTGTTACTGAAACTGAAGGACAGACATTCTGCTAAATTCTGGCTTTTATTCTACCAGTGGTTACACAGCAGTGATCTTTTCCACCCATCTTGTTGCCATGAAATGTGAAGTTTTCGCTACTATTAGTACCAGGGAAATACAGCTATGCTTTCGGCCAGCAACCCAGCTGATGCATTGCCCCCTACTTCCAGCAAATCGTGTGTGCCAGTTCTTGGCGCATGTGCGAAGATTTAAGTGAAAGGGGTGTATTGGTTTTAAAAGCTGTTAAAAGGGTGTGTGTGTGTGTGTGTGTGTGTGTGTGTGTGTGTGTGTGTGTGTGAGTATGCATGCATGTCTGCCTGCATTTGTGTATGTGTGTGAACATGGCATGCCGTGTGTGTATGGTATGTGATACGTGTGTGTGTGTGTGTGTGTGTGTGTGTGTGTGCCGTGTGATGAATGTGTGTGTGTGTATATATATATATATATATATATATATATATATATATATATATATATATATATATATATATATGTGTTGTGTGTGTGTGTTGTGTGTGTGTTCACCGCTATTGGAGACTGCCGTAATTATGAGAGCATACCAGATGCTGGATGTTTTCATTATGCAGTCTGATAGCACATATCATTACATGTGCACATTCACATTGTGTTGCTGTACAAAAGGTGCGTGTGCCAGCTGTTACATTAATTGTGTGCCCTGACATTTATTCAGCTCAATGATCTAATCTGCTTCCCAAAGGATATTTACTTGATGCCAGTTTGTTGCTGACTGGAATACATACATGTGCATTTTTATGCATCAGTTAACCCTTTTTCTGCCTTTGGGATGTCATATTAAAACATTGGCAAAGTGTGATTTCCACATGCTCATACCATGTTGTATGACATCCTGTGTGAATTCCAGCTCCAATTCTTTGGTGAATCAAAGTTGCTGAAAGCAGCAAGTTTGGACAGCTTAACTTTTTCTTGAGACTGTTCTTGGGAGGAAACTGCACTCAGAACACAAAATTCCTGGTAGAGAAAGGGTTAAATGTTGTATCAGCATGAACATGATATGATTATTCATATTGAAGTTGTACTCTGCCTGTGTGCTCTTCTTATTCTTTGTTGTTGCCCTTGTTACACTTTGTAAATGATATTGATTTTTTGGATTACTCATCTGTGATAATGACATGCAGTTAATCCATTGCTGCTAAACTTTCTTGTTACTTGGTTTTTGCTAGCGATCAGTAGCAATCAGTCGTTTTACTCTCAGTTATTGAGAGAGTGAAAAAAGAAAGAAGAGAGAAAGGGAGAAGTCTGAAACAAGGTTGACAAGCACTCTAAAATGAAATCCAAACTCACAAACAGTTAAAAAGGATGCCAATTTTGTAATAGGGTGGCACAAAAGGCGTGTGACTTTTTGGGGTAAGCCTCTTTTTCTAGACATTCCGGGCATTTCACCACACGCCAGACCATAATCAGATAAGTATGTTATTTTTACTTATCATTGTTTAACTGTCATTTTGTTGCTTCGAAAAAAGGGGCTTACCCTGAAAATTCACACTCTTTTAGAATTGCACTGTTAGTATTAAGATGAGTGTTCATTTTAACCATTTGTGTGTTTGGATCTTATTCAGAAAATGGTTCAGTAGTTTACTGTAAAGTGTCTTTTCTGTCTGGCTACCTTACTTTAAACTTTCTTTTCTCTGAACGGATGGCAACAAGGCTTGTGTCATTAGAAGTGAGGGTGGAGAGGGCTTTTATAAAAAATATGATGGTACTTTATGGTTATAAACCACGTAACTGTAGTGTATGCTTTTTGTTTTGTTTGTTTTACCTTATCTCCTTTTGGTCTCATTTTTATTTTGCTAGGTGTTTAATGCAACAGTTGAGTTGATTTATAATTGTGTGTTGTTTTAAAATCATTTTGTTTTGTCTTGTACATTCCAGACCCAGTTGATCATACGTAGTTTTAACCTTTTGGACGTCAGACAGTCTTGCGCCATAAGGTCACATACATATATGCAATTGGTTTTATTGGTATTTTATAGATTTATTAAGCATGTTAAGAACATATCTTTTCCGCTGGGCCTTGTTGATTATTCTGTGATAGATGTTGACAGGCATCAGATGCTTCAGACTGTACATGCAGTTGCAATTTTCTGAACCTGGACTATTTTTTAGAGTGCAGCTAAAACAGGGTTCATGCAGTCCTTCAAGGTACCTGGAAAGTCCTTGGGTTTGAAAATCTCCTTTTCAAGCACAGCCTTGAAAGTGCTTGAAACTCAGTATCAAGTAGGTTAAGCCCTTGAAACTCAGTAACAAGTAGGTTGACATTCCTTGGTGATGATGATTAAGTGATGCTTAATGTCCTCAGATGTCAGTTGACATATTAGGGACAAGTTGTGACCAATGCTGAAGCACGGTTCAATAATCTTTACGTCCACGGAAACCAGAAGGCTCGTTAGCACGGACAGCTCAGGACGGCCACCTCGACTCTCACACAGCTCCTGAACTATGACATTCCTTGGGTTTGGAAGGCTTATTTTCAAGCAAGGCCTTGAAAGTCCTTGAAAATCAGTAACAACTAGGTTGGAAGTCTTTGGGTTTGGAAAGTTCCTCTTCAGTCAGGGCCTTAGAAGTCCTTGAAATTCAGTAAGAACTAGGCACTTTGCTTGAGATTGAGTCTTTGAGAATTCAGTTTGTTGTACTCTGTTAACCCTTTTACTGTCTAATTGACAGCTGGTATGTGTGCTTCAGAGTTTCTTCCGGATTTGAGTTTTACTGGACTAAATAAAGTGTTAAAATGAAGCTTTTTGTGATTTCCTTGCATTTGGGAAGACAAGAGCACAAATGTTTCAAATCCATTTTTTTTCCATTTTTTCTTTTTACTCACAACCTTTGAATCAGTTCCCTGGTACAAGGGTGCATATGTCAGACTTACTTCCCCTCCCTTATCCCCCTCCCCCCCCCCCCCCCCCCCCCCGTGCCTACCCCCCAATTTTTTAAAAACTGACTGGTAATTTTGGTTCACTGTTTTCGTTTGATTTCTCTCTCTCTCTCTCTCTCTCTCTCTCTCTCTCTCTCTCTCTCTCTCTCTCTCTCTCTCTCTCTCTCTCTCTCTCTCGCTCTCTCTCTCTCTTGCAATGCCATTATGCTAAATTTATGCATGTAATGTTTAACTGTATCCCATCTAATCTCACACCATCTGGAAAGCTTTTTTTTTTTTTAAAGGTGTTATGTTGCATTGTTAAGTTGGATCTCACCTTACTCCCACTCCTCCCCCATTCTGTCTCTTTCACTTCAGAGACATATGAGTTAAGCTGTGTTTGTATTCCTTAATTGTGAAAGTTTAATTAGCTACTCGCATCTGGCTCCCATTTTGTATTCTTTTTCTTTTGTATTTCAGCCGTGGGTTTCTGAAAGGTACAAATCTCACCACTGACAGACACAGACTGCAACAGCTTGAAAATGAAATTTCCTGAAATTTCCTGAAATCCCTTCTGAACCCAGTACGCTTCTCAAGCTTTAAGTCCAGAATTGACACTGGAGGCAAAATTCAAGGCCATTTTCTCCCCGTTTCTTTCAGTGGAAACACTGAGTACAAAACCCAACCCAATCCAGCCACTGTTATAGGACTGAAACACTGCGACTGGGGCCAGGAGTGGGAAACAGTGAGACAGGTACACAGAGACAGGTGAGGCAGTCATGTTTTCTGGCCTAAAACCTGCGTGTCAGAACCAGCCAGCTGGCAGTGAGCCACAGGTGTGTTCAAGACCTATGCTGTGCCAGGGACTGACTGACTGACTGACTGACTGACTGACCGATTGACTGACTGAACTTTATTAAGCAAGGATAAAGGTTCAGGTTTGAATGCCTTTTGGGCAACCTGTCCTTGATACAGCTACAACACAACCAAACGGTACAACAAAATTTAGTAATAGTGAATGACTGATTTTTTTTTTAAAGGGGGGGGGGGGCTGAAATACAAAAGAAAAAGAATACAAAATGGGAGCCAGATGCAAGTAGCTAATTAAACTTTCACAATTAAGGAATACAAACACAGCTTAACTCACATGTGCACATCTTGTACTCTCTCTCTCTCTCTCTCTCTCTCTCTCTCTCTCTCTCTCTCTCTCTCTCTCTCTCTCTCTCTCTCTCTCTCTGTCAGTGTGTGTGTGTGTGTGTGTGTGTGTGTGTTTATGTGCATTTTCTTTTGTATGATGTCCAACTTCATCACGAAGACTCCTGACACTTGTAGTGCATGCTGGGTTATTTTGGTGTTTCGTGAATCCACGCAACTCTGACGTGGACTACAGGATCGTTAACGGGCGTTTGTGGTCTTTTCTTTTCACGTGCGTATACACACGGGGGACCTCGGTTTGCAGCCTTATCCGAAGGATGCCTGTGTGTGGTAGTGCTGGTGTTTTTCAGGTCATTGTGTTTTTCCGGACCAAGGCATGTGTCTTCACAGCAAGGACAGTGCTGTAACGGAGCTCACCCGACGCGCGTACTGAACGCTGTTACGAGTTCCTTCTATCCCAAAGTGAAATGTGCCTTCTAGCACTCTTTTGATTCTCTACTAGTGAGTTTGTATCAATTTTCGACGGTTTCACAAAACAATAAGTTCGTTGTATCGAATACTCTGATGCTGCAGTATAGCCCTGCATAGCGTTAGTCCAGTGCAACGATAGTCAGATGCACCTGTAATCTTATGTATGGATATAGTCTGACATGGTTATAGCAGCACAGCAAAGTAACTCTCAAGTTCCGATAGTGTGATATAGCAATAGAGTCATTAAAATCATTATGAATAATTTGAAGCGGAAAACAGTTATCCTCTCGAAATACGAGCAGAAGAAAATGAATATAACCACCAGGTGCCACAGGTAGTTTGAAAATGGCGTCCAGCATCACGTTAATGCGACTTTTACACGATTATTAAAAGATCCTGGTCATTCTGCTAAAAGTACAGGTGGCAGGTTACAGCTAAACGCGCGTGCACCCTTCGTATATGGCTTCGAATAAAGTGACGCTGTAAACTCGTGCATGGTTGTACGCTGTACACAGAACGTGTGCCGAGACGGCAGCAGTTTCACGTGGCACTAGCCACGTAACCAAACAGCGCTGTAAGTACACCACCTCGGTGGATATTCAAAATGCGCTATAAAAGGTTACACTCACTGAGAATTACATGCGACAAGAGAGGAGTGAGTTTGCTCGAGAGCTGAGAATAGCGCTATATGAAAACAGTTATCAATTAATTATTTTGAAGCTGTAGTGCATGTGATGATAATTAATTTTGCGTTCGTTTGTTTTAAACACATAAAAGGTTACGAAGAACGCTGTTTATTATAACAAAACACATCATGCGAATTTTGGGGGTAAGCCCCTTTTTTAAGCTACGAAACTCGTTTTGTAATAATAAATCGCGGTGTTTTTTTAACACTGTGTTTGGATCTTGTTCTAGAGTGCTGGTAGTCATTTTTGCTTCAGATTGTTGTTGTTGTTGGTGGTGGTGGTTGGTGGTGTGGTGGTGGTGGTGGTGGTGGTGGTGGTGGTGGTGTGTGTGTGTGTGTGTGTGTGTGTGTGTGTGTGTATTTCAAACAGTGGGGGAGAAAAAAACAGCAACAAAAATAACAAGCAAATAACTGATTAGTAAGCAATGTATTTATGTCTGGAAGTCCTCAAACAGAGATTAATTGTAAGGGCGGGAAAGCATACAGAGTCTGTTGCGTGCATTAGTCCCTCCCAGAGCTGTTCCAATAAGACGTCTGCTCCCTCAAAACTAAACGGAGAACTGATGGAGTGTGTGTGTGTGTGTGTGTGTGTGTGTGTGTGTGTGTGTGTGTGGTTTTTAGTGGTGTGTGTGTGTGTTGTGTGTGTGTGTGATGTATGTTGTGTGTGTGTGTGTGTGTGTGTGTGTGTGTGTGTGTGTGTGTGTGTGTGTGTGTGTGTGTGTGTGTGTGTGTGTTTTGTGTGTGTGTGTGTGTGTGTGTGTGCTTGTGTGTGTTGTGGTGTGTGTGTGTGTGTGTGTGTGTGTGTGTGTGTGTGATTGACTATATTGGTGTGTGTGTGTGTGTGTGTGTGTGTGTGTGTGTGTGTGTGTTGTGTAACAATTTTTTTGGTGGTGTGTTCTCTCTCTCTCTCTCTCTCTTCTCTCCTCTCTCTCTCTCTCTCTCTCTCTCTCTCTCTCTCTCTCTCTCTCTCTCTCTCTCTCTCTCTCTCTCCTCTGTGTGTGTGTGTGGTGTGTGTGTGTGTGTGGTGTGTGTGTGTGTGGTGTGTGTGTGACCATATATATTGGTTGCCTAGGTCCGACACGTATGTCGCTAGCTGAGTAGCTCATCAGTGACCACCGGCACATCACTGTGGGAGGATACCAATCAGTCCAGTACTAACGAAAGAAAACCACCGAGTAAGTAAGTAAATTAAGTAACTTGGTGTTTTACGCCCAGTCAACCATTACGGCTAGATCAGGGCGAAGAACCATCGAGTAAGTGATAGACACTGTCAGCACAGGAGGGTGATACTCTCGGCTGACAAACATGCTAAGAAGCTCCAAATGACGATTTATCGTGTGTTTGATTTTTCAGAGAAGATATACCTCTGGTGGAGTTTTTGTACCTTGTATTTACACGCATGTCAGGTGGCAGTTACCGTAGAGGATGTACCTCTGGTGGAGTTTTTGTACCTTGTATTTACACGCATGTCAGGTGGCAGTTACCGTAGAGGATGTACCTCTGGTGGAGTTTTTGTACCTTGTATTTACACGCATGTCAGGTGGCAGTTACCGTAGAGGATGTACCTCTGGTGGAGTTTTGTACTTGTATTTACACGCATGTCAGTGGCAGTTACCGTAGAGGATGTACCTCTGGTGAAGTTTTGTACTTATTTACACGCATGTCAGGTGGCAGTTACCGTAGAGGATGTACCTCTGGTGGAGTTTTGTACCTTGTATTTACACGCATGTCAGGTGGCAGTTACCGTAGAGGATGTACCTCTGGTGAAGTTTTTGTACCTTGTATTTACACGCATGTCAGGTGGCAGTTACCGTAGAGGATGTACCTCTGGTGAGTTTTTGTACCTTGTATTTACACGCATGTCAGGTGGCAGTTACCGTAGAGGATGTACCTCTGGTGGAGTTTTTGTACCTTGTATTTACACGCATGTCAGGTGGCAGTTACCGTAGAGGATGTACCTCTGGTGGAGTTTTGTACCTTGTATTTACACGCATGTCAGGTGGCAGTTACGTAGAGGATGTACCTCTGGTGGTGTTTATGTACCTTGTATTTACACGCATGTCAGGTGGCAGTTACCGTAGAGGATGTACCTCTGGTGGAGTTTTTGTACCTTGAATTTACACGCATGTCAGGTGGCAGTTACCGTTGAGGATGTACCTCTGGTGGTGTTTATGTACCTTGCCGCATGTCAGGTGGCAGTTACCGTAGGCGACTCAGGTCTTTGTTGTTGTACTTGTGTTACGTATTTCGGGCGCTAATTAGCTCCCTTGTGTATTGATTCTGCACGAGCGCTCTGGGCCTCGTTCTGTTTCAGATTTGTTTGTTTGTTTGTTTGTTTGTTTTGTTTTGTTTGTTCGTTTGTTTGTTTGTTTGTTTTGTTTTTGTTTATTTGTTTTTTGTTTTGTTGTTGTTGTTGTTGTTTTTGTTTGTTTGTTTTGTTTTGTTTGTTTGTTTTGTTTAGTTTTGTTTGTTTATTTTTTTGCCCCAGTTACGCCTGGTTAGCGGTATTGCATGACCTAGATAGGCTAGACCATTCTCAAATTTCACCTCAGTGAGTCGTTACACTAGACCATTCTCAAATTTCACCTCAGTGAGTCGTTACCGACCTGCAAGCTAAGGGTGTAGAATAGTTTAGTTGAAGTGTGCGGTTATCAGCGTGCCACGTACTCGAACAGCGCGCGGTAACAGTGGAATGCAATCTCCAAGCACTGGTTTACGACATCCTTTTTTGGAGGAAGGTGCCGGAAAGTGGATACTCGGAGTGTGAGTGGAATGCTGTCCTCCTGTATAATCCGTCAGAGTTCGTTTTTGTTTTGTTTTGTTTTTTTTAAAGTTATTTTTATGTCCAATTTTCTTCTTCGACCTGAGGTGACGCTTTGCGGTTGATGGAGCGTTTAAATCAAAGAACTATATAACTATAGATATAGTCTTCGGCTGAACAACAACAACAGGACATCATGCAGGACTGACATCATCAATTTATCGTATTTCATGGTAATCAGAAATAATCTAAAACCTAGCCGCATACTGAGTGGGGCAAATGATAGGTGGGTGGATGGGGGGGGGGGGGGGGGGGGGGGGGGGGGGGGGGGAGGAAAGGAGGAGGGAGGGAGGGGGGCGGGGGAGGAGGGGGGGGGGGGGGGGGGCAGCCGAGGAATTCTTTCGAGTGGAGAAGACAGCATTGCCCTTGATCGGAGCCAAGGCCGCAAACCTCGGTTAAGTGGAAAGGAGAATTAAGACATGCAGGCCATACGAGGCTCCTACAGTAGGATCATCAGACGATGCGATTTAATCGATTGGCCAGTGCAAGCTTAAGTGTTAATTGAGTGACTTGTTTATGTGTTTTTACTGTTATAATGTGCCTATATAGCTTAGCGTGATTCTTGGCTGAATTTCTTCGTGCGCATTAGAAATATCATGTTTCAATCAATCGGCGAAAGAAGCTTTATCGAAACGGTAAACGGAATAGACTGACAGTGACTGAAACATGAGCGAACACACCAAAGCGGATTAATTGAAAAGATAATCAAACAATTAATGGTCCTTTGTGATGATTCAAGTAGGTGACAGCTACTAGGAGATGAGTGTGTGTGTGTGTGTGTGTATGTGTGTGTGTGTGTGTGTGTGTGTGTGTGTGTGTGTGTGTGTGTGTGTGTGTGGGTGGTGTGAGTGTGTGGTGGTGAGGTGTTGTGTGTGGTGTGTGTGTGTGTTGTGTGTGTGTGTGTGTGTGTGTGTGGTTGTGTGGCGTGGTTTTGTGTGTGTGGGGTTTGTTTGAGGGGTGGAGGTGGGGGGATATTCAAACATTCGATTCATATTTTCCTGTAGCAATGATCGATCACCCATTCACTCACGAGTTCACCTAGAGTGGCTGCATCTCTTAAACTGGCTTTAAGTTTTGGGAAAAGCCAACGCACAGCTTTAAGTGAGGCGGTTTGGCCTGGCGGTAAAGCGTTAAGCTGGTAAGCAGAGGGACCTCGGTTCGAATCCGCTTCGGCTCTCCTTTCTCTTCAAAAGTTGTGGTCTGTGGACACTGTCTTGTGACTTTGCTCCTCACAGTTAATGGCGCGTAAAAATGGCTCTCATCGCTGCCCATCTTAACGCTGCAGTCATCCTGGTGGTGACAGTGTAGCGATAGGTATATAATCTCCCTACTCCCCAACCTCCATACCCCCTTCCCCCCATTCTCCCCGTCCCTAATAAGCCTTTGGATTTCTGTGGACGTTTAGCACCATGGTTACTTACGCACAGCTCCCATTCATTCATTGGCCGTTTGCCTACGTCAGCAGTCCGTTGGTAGCGATAGTACGGCGGCAGGGATAGTCCGGTAGTAGCGATAGTCCGTGCCAAGAGTCCGGTAGTAGCGATAGTCCGACGGTAGCGATAGTCCGACGGTAGCGATAATCCGGTGGTAGCGATAGTCCGGTAGTAGCGATAGTCCCGTGGTAGCGATAGTCCCGTGGTAGCGATAGTCCCGTGGTAGCGATAGTCCGGTGGTAGCGATAGTCCGACGGTAGCGATAATCCGGTGGTAGCGATAGTCCGGTGGTAGCGATAATCCCGTGGTAGCGATAGTCCGACGGTAGCGATAGTCCGGTGGTAGCGATAGTCCGGTGGTAGCGATAGTCCGACGGTAGCGATAATCTGGTGGTAGCGATAGTCCGGTGGTAGCGATAGTCCCGTGGTAGCGATAGTCCGACGGTAGCGATAGTCCGGTGGTAGCGATAGTCCGACGGTAGCGATAATCCGGTGGTAGCGATAGTCCGGTGGTAGCGATAGTCCCGTGGTAGCGATAGTCCGACGGTAGCGATAGTCCCGTGGTAGCGATAGTCCGACGGTAGCGATAGTCCGGTGGTAGCGATAGTCCGACGTTTTTATGTTTTGTTTTTAACGCCCAGTCAAGCTGGACCTTTATAAACTGGTGCGAAATAAACCGACGCTGGCGGTAGCCCGGCGTTAGCGACAGGCCGCTATAACGACAGCATATACCCTACGTGAATAGTCATCATCCAATGTATCGGCAGCGAGTCCACAGAGTAGCGTTTTGTGTCAGACCCCTCACAGCGGCGGTGTAGGCTATTCAATGAGTGTTTTTCAACGAATTGATTGTGGCCATCCCTTTTGAACGAAGAGAACGAACAGCGTACAGTCGCATATATACCCCAGAGCTATCGGGGACCCTGTCTGAGCGAACGACGAGGAAAAAAACAGAGTGTTGCTTTACGTCCATAGAGACCGTCTCTGTTCACCGTGGTGTTGTTATAAGAATAACTGTAGGCTAAGTAGCCAAAATTAATGAGCTCATTATGCTTTCGGCCCTAGACTTGAGACTCTGTGTAGCCAAAATCAATGATGAATGAAGTTTAAGATACAGCTTTCAGTCGATCGTTCCCGTTAGCGCAACTTTGGAACTGCCCAACTCAGTCTGCAACTCTGTCTTAGTTTCTACGGGGGAACATGGCGTGCGTTTGAGATTTTCTCAGTTCGGTACACACACTAGTCTGACCCCCGCTTTTTTCAAAAGCCTGCAAAAACACAAGCTTAACTTTAAAATGTCCTTAAGTGAGCTCTAGCTTTTACAAGAAAAGACAGCAACAACTGAATCTTTTCAACTGCCAAAATGAAGGGACTCACGCGATTCCGTTTAACTCGAGCAAAGAAGAAAGGAAAAACCATAATTATCATCATCACCATCATCACCACCATCATTATCATCATCACCATCATCACCGCCATCATTATCATCATTTGTGTTACTGCCAAATGTTTGCCGTGAGCACATGTGTCCTTTTACCCTCAAGTTTAAATAAATCCAATGTATTAATGTACAATACGAATTACAAATGATTTGTATATATATATTTTATATATATATATATATATATATATATATATATATATAAAATATATATATAATATATTAATATATTATATATATAACACTGCCCAAAGTTTTGTTTTACAAAAAAAAAAGTGGGGTCCTAAACAATTTTAAAAAAATCGATGAACGTTCGTTTTTGGTTTCGTAAAAAGGGCAGCCCCTTTACGAACTGGGCGGAGTTGCATTAACATACGT
>JABMCL010003364.1:0-15000 GCA_018857735.1 Alviniconcha marisindica
TTCACTTTCTTAATGTCGTTGATATTACGTATGCCTCGGCCGGCTGCTCCAAACCGGTATCAGCGTTCTGAGTAAGAAGCTTAGGTTAAAGGAATGTTGCAACAATAGTTTGGATTACAGGCTATAGGGGCAATTGCTGAGTGGCATTTTAAACTATTAACCTCTTCCTCTTGTGATTTATGGACCCTTAAAGCAGTGTTACAGCTGACTCCGGTCTATCAATGTAACGACACTGAGTTAACGTACACAGCTAGTGTTGTTAATTCTGTCGCTTGTCCTGCTCCAGTCGTAACCCGAGCTGACCGACTGAAAACATATTCAGCCGGTTTCGGCTTTCCATTGCCCGAGGCGTCGGCTAGGCAGTAAACACTGAAGAATTAACATAGCCACCCAGAGGCAAAACATAACGAATTATGTCAGCGTGACACAGAAGACAAGCAGAGTAAACGGAAGTCAGTCAGTTGTGAAACCCAACACATCTGCGCATTGCTCTTGTTCAACAGCTATGACTAGAATTCGATTTAGGTCAAAACAGTCTACTCTGTCAGAAAACTGTATGTTCTAAAATTAATATTTTCTTAAATTTCGATTTGGAGTGAAGTAGATGACAACTGAAAAAAACGTCTATAAATACGTTTACAATCTGAAACATAACGAGGCCCCAAAAAGCGCTGGTCACGTGCAACAGCAAAAATGGAAAGGGAGTTAATTTTATTAGCGCTCGAAAGACGTCACACGAACACAAGTACAAAGGCATGACTCACTGGCATGCGATTCAACAAAAAGGTATATAAACTCCGCCCAAGGAACATCCTCAGTCGTCAGGCAAGATCAAGAGGAGGGAGGTGAGCTGGACTCTCAACAAAGCCCAGAAGAGATCAAGAGCAGGGAGGTGGAGCTGGGCTCTGAAGAAAAATTGCACCGCCTTTTGCTTCAAGTTGTTTCTCAACAGCGGAGCTACGGACATTGTCCTTGCGACTCTGCTCCGCACAGCAGTTGAAACAGCAGTTGCGTAGTATACTAGTTGCTACGCAATGGCGAGGTCCCCACTGCCTTAACATTGCTGTTGTTATGGCGGTGGTCCACATCCTCCTTTGTCTTTCCGGGTGGAAGCGCGCGGACGAGCTACTCATCATTCTTTCTCCCATGTTTACTTACTTTACATCCTCAGATGTACATTCAGTGGAGTTTATGTATCAGATGTACCTCTGGAGGAGTACATGTACCTTGTACTTACTCGCATGCCAGACGAGAGTTACCGTGGGCGATTCAGGCCTTTCAGTATTTGTTGTGTTTTAGTACCTTTACAGTTAGTTCTTCTTTTCAGAAATTATCTGCTCCGAGACACTGAGGACGCCTGTAGCTGTTGGCTGTGTTGAAACTGCGAGCGGTTCTGGTCAGTGCCGTGCCCTAGTTAACGTTTCCACAATGGCGGCGGACATTCCCAAGATGAAGCTGTGGTATTACCCAATGCACAGGTCGACACGCTGCGCCTGGATCATCAAAGGTAGGTCACTCTGGCTGCTGTCGTTCAGCACGGTAGGTCACCGGCCAGTGCCTGAAGGGGTGTTGCGATTGACATTATGTGCGTGTGTGTGTGTGTGTGTGTGTGTGTGTGTGTGTGTGTGTGTGTGTGTGTGTGTGTGAGAGAGAGAGAGAGAGAGAGAGAGAGTGTGTGTGTGTGTGAGAGAGAGAGAGTGTGTGTGAGAGAGAGAGAGAGAGTGTGTGTGTGTGTGTGTGTGTGTGTGTGTGTGTGTGTGTGTGTGTGAGAGAGAGAGAGAGAGAGAGAGTGGTGTGTGTGTGTGTGTGAGTGTGAGAGAGAGAGAGAGAGTGTTTGTGTGTGTTTGTGTGTGTGTGTGTGTGGTGACGATACTCATGTGCGAGCGTCCGTGTCCACAATCTTTACCTTACAGTGTCCGGTAAGTCAGTATAACTGTGCGAAGTTTAAACGGCTAGACAGATCATGAGTCACGCCTATATTATACCGTTTTTGACACTGGCATGTTCTCAAGGAAAATCAGTTTGCTCTTCGATTTTAACACCTGTCAACCGCATAGGGTCACCTCAGGAAAAATCACACATTCCAAATTCGTTTAGACCAAAACACAAATCACCAGATCATTAACTAAAAACCTGGACCATAGCTTTGGACACAAGGCAACAGCAACAGCAAAAAACCCAGTCAAGTCGAAAAACGGTCATCAGCATGCACGTGCATATATCTGCATTTCACCTAACTACAGTCGACGGAAGTATCACATTTTCCAAAAGGAAAAATTGACGTGATTTCTGATTCTACTGATGAAAGCATTTGATGGTTCTGGATTCTCTGCAAAAAGGCCCTGCAAAAATGCTGCTTCCGATGTAGTCTTATACTATGGGAAAGTAACTGAATAATGAATCTTGATGTGTAGAGAATGTATCGATCATTGGAAACAATGTTGAAATGATATTCATTAACAATAATAATGAAGATGATGATGACGATGTCTGTGCAGAGCTGGGACTGGATGACAAGGTAGAGTACAAGTACGTGCCCATCGGTCCACCACCCCCCGCCCCTGAACGGGAGGAGTTCCGCAAAACTGTGAATCCACACAGTACGGTGCCAGCACTGGAGATTGAGGGGGGCCCGACGATGTTAGAGTCCTCAGCCATATGCCTCTACCTGGCCGACTTGTGCGGGCGACTTGTTCCTGAACCCAAGAACAGAGCTGAGTACTACCAGTGAGTAAAGTGTGTTTGATTATCTTTTTAGGTTCTACGCTGCAAAGTAGGTTATCGTCTCTGCTGACTTAGATATTTTGAGAGGTCCTACAGATACCCCGCTAGGATAATTATTGCTTGCTACGTGTGATTATGCACATGGAATCTGAAGTCGCACATCTGAACACACACAAAAACACACACACACCCCACCCCACACACACACAACAACATACAACCCCCATAACAAAAACGGGAAGAAACGCCCAAAAAATTTTTGGGCCCACAGTCCACCCCGGGCCCAAGCAAGCAAGCAAACTTGTGTGTGTGTGTGTGTGTTTTTTCCAACGGTGTGTGTGTGTCACTGTCCACGGTGTGTGTGTGTTTTGTGCCACGGTGTGTGTGTGTGCGTGCGTGGGGGTGTGTGTGTGTGTGATTTTGTCCCATGGTGTGGGGGTGTGTGTGTGTGTGACTGTGCCACGGTGTGTATGTGTGGTGTATGGAAAACGGTGTGTGTGTGTTTTGTGTGTCGGGTGTGTTGTGTGTTGTTTTGGTGTGTGTTTTGTGTGTGTGTGTGTGGGGTGTGTGTGTGTGTGTTTGTGACATTGTTTTAATTGTTGTGTGTGGTACTTTAATTAATTATTCTAATTATGTTACTTTGTGACAAACAACAAGTATGTGATCGTAAGTTCATTACTATTTTATGATGACGTCACAGTTTGTTCTATTGTTCTATATTTATAATTATGTTTAGGGTAAGACCCTTTTGTTGGTGGTGGTGTGTTTGTTGTGCTATTGTTCTCTTAACTTTATATATTCATTATTTTACGAGCGCGCCATGACCACAACAAAATTGCCCCTTGTGGGATAATTAAAGTTTTTTTTGAACTGAATTGAATCGAACTGGCCCATTGCTTATTTTGAAGGTTTTGTTCGGAATCCACCAGGCTTTCGTTCTATTTCTATACGCTTTATCCTGTAAACCAAAGGCGGGAGTCAGTAGCACAGAGCAAGAGTACTCGCTCTCCAAAGCCAAAGTTAAGCATGATCAGGCGTGGTCACTGACCAGCTGGATGGGTGGCCGTTATGGGCTAGGCTTTGCGTCCGCCCTCAGATCTCCCTGAAGTCAAATTCTGTGCAGTCTTTGCAAATTTCCTTCGGATGAGACCCTAATAGTATAAACCGAAGCCGCTCATGTGTATCCGCATGCAAAAAACAACAACATCACATGCGCGCGTTAAGGATCCTGTAGTCCAGGTCAGAGTTCGGTGGATTATGGCAACACCAGCCTAAATTACCCAGCATGCACTAAAAGTGTCCGAGTCTTCATAACGTTGAAGTTGGACAGCATACGGAAGAAGAAGAAGAAAGAAGAGAACCAAACACGGCCATTTTTGGGTCTTGCACCTATAGCGCTCTCGGTGCACATATATATTAGGTTGTCTGTCTAAGAAGTGTTGCTTCGTTAGTGACCGGCAAACAAATGTCACAACATGCCATAAAGACTTGTATGTGCCATTGTAGTTAAGAGCCTAGAATAAATTGATAATGACGGTAATCTCGACACTGACAACTACGATTACGATGACGACGATGATGATAATGATGACTGACGACGATCTCGATACATATAACGAAGATCTTGATACTGACAACGACGACAATGATGATGATGATGTTCATCAGCTGGATCACGTATGCTGCTGTTCGACTGGACGAGGCGATGGGGATTCTGACTAAGCAGTGGTATTTCAACCCGAAGGACAAACAAGACCAGCAGGTCATCGCCAAGGCCAAGGGCGTCGCAGACCTTTGCCTCGACAGTATTGAGCATGTCCTCAAAGACAGGCAGTACATCCTGGGACCAGAGTGAGTATATATGCCAACAAGGTACTGGCAAAGCCGTTGTGGATTAAAAACTGTACTTGTCCCTGCTTTAATGGTTATAATAAGTACAGTTTCATCACCGTTTTACTGTTGTTTTGTCTCTTTGAAAAAACAAGGGGGCTTTCGCCCAAAATTCGCGCTTGTTTTATATTGTCATAATTATTACATTAGCGTTCATTTTAACAGTTTGTGTGTTTGGATCTTGTACTCTTCACTGCTTCACTGTTTCGTCCTTGAAAAAAATTAAGCCACCCGTAAAAGGCGTGTGTGTCATTCCGACATAATTCTTCTGTGTTTTGATCATTGGTTTGGCTTTGTTTGAAGGCCGTCTGGGGAACAGAAGGAAGCTAGTTTAGATGGATTGCGGCTTGAAACTTACTGTGACGTCTGTTAAACTATGGCAAATGGTGCTTCATTCCTCTGTAGTTTTAAACCCTTCGGTCTTTGTTTCGAAGATTTACTTACAGCGTGTTTCGTATGCATCTACGCTGAAAGTGCTCTTATTACAAGTCCTTTTTTCTTTCTTCTTCTTTTTTATCATCAGTTTAAACTTTTGTGTCAAGGTGATAACCTGCTTCATATCCTATATTCTACAATCATCAAACTGAACCGATTTATTTTGACCCATTCTTCGTAATACGTGGCCTGATGACCAAGCTCTGTTCACGCTGTCATGATGTGTTTGTATAACCAGACTGACAGCAGCCGACTGCGTCCTCGGCTACAACATCTTCTGGGCTTCAATCCCGGAAATGAACAACGGCGTCCTGTTGGAGGGTCGACCGATCCTCAAGGCCTACCTGGAGAGGATCAAGGCCAGACCGGCGCTTCAAGCAGCCTTGACTTTGCCCGGGAAGTGACGGACCCAAGTCGCCCGACGTCGCACGTGCTTCACGCTCTGAATTTCCCCTGGAGAGTCGTGGACACAGTCATGTAATCCCTGGCAGCACGTGACACGAATCCTGGCTATGGACACGGTTATGTAGTCGCTGGCGCCTGACGTGCAACAGACAATATTTTATGCTTGGCTATGCAGTGTTTCGAGGAGACTCCAAACAAATGGAGAGTTATGGACACGGTCACTCGCAAACTCCAAGCTCTGGCCGTTTGCGACAGCCTTCCTCCATCCACTGCCATAATTGATTACGCCATAGGTCTCGAAAAACTGTCAGCTAACGAACAGTTTTTCGATGATGGTTAAATGGCAGTAAGTTTGTAACAGACAACTCAGATTATATCAGACGTTTTTTTTGTTTTTTATAACTACCCACGTTGCTTACGCCAGCACAAATAAAACCAAAATCGTTTGAATCGAGACAGAACGCTTTTGTTTACCCAAGGCGGATGCGTCTCATGTTTACGTGCGTGCTTTGATTCTATGCAAGTAAGTAAGTAGACATGGTATTTAACGTCCACAAACACCGTAAGGCTTATTAGGGACGGTGAGATGGGGGGTGGGGGGAGGGGGTATGGAGGTGGGGGAGGGAGCTTATATACCTATTGCTACACTATCACCTTCCAGAATGACTCCTGCATTAAGATGGGCAGCGGTGAGAGCATTAATGTTTCATTAATTGTGAGGTTCAAAGTCACAAGACAGTGTCCACAGACCCCACCTTTTTGAAGAGAGAGAGTAGAGCCTAAGCGCTGATGATGATGAAGTGATGCTTAATGTCCTCAGATGTCAGTTGACATATTAGGGACAAGCTGTGACCAATGCCGAAGCATGTTCAGTATAGCTTTACGTCCACGGAAACCAGAAGGCTCGTTAGGACGGACAGCCCAGGACGGCCACCTCGACTCTCACACAGCTCCTGAACTATGGCCTAAGCGCTGCTTCCACAGTCATATTAGTACCCAACCCTTTTGGAGGGCGCCGACAGCGTCGGTGGACAGCATTGCGGAGACAGTAAAGAGTGCCCCTTGAATAGGGTAACCTATTCTGGCAGAGTTCGAGGGAAGGGGCCGGAAAGCGATGCTCGGAGTAGGAGTGTGGGTCATTCGTTGACAGCACGTAATACGAATCCTGGAGGTCTCCAGAAGAGTCATGGACATAGTTACGAACCCGCTGTCTGCACGTGCAACAGATAGTATTTTATACCTTGCCAGTCAATTCCCTCGAACTATCTTGAAATTAAATTTTTGCTTGCTTTCTGTACTTCTCTTTGGTGTTGTTGTTGTTGTTGTTGCTTTGTGTGTGTGTGTGTTTCTGTTTTGGGTTGGTTGGTTGGTTTTGTTTTCTTGTCTAGTTTTTTCTTAGTTTGGTCGGTTGTGTTATGTTGTGTTGTTGTCTGTGTGAGTGCGTGAGTGGGTTTTTTCTCTCTCTCTCTCTCTCTCCCCTCTTTTTTCTCTTTTCCCCTCTCTCTCTCTCTCTCTCTCTCTCTCTCTCTCTCTCTCTCTCTCTCTCTCTCTCTCTCACCCCTCTCTCTACAAAAGGATGAGTCAGTTTTTCCCTCTTACACACACACCTCTCTCTCTCTCTCTCTCCTCTCTCCTCTCTCTCTCTCCTCTCTCTCTCTCTCTCTCTCTACGATTGTTTAAAAGAGATGAGTCAGTTTTCACACGCTTTTTCCCTCCCCCTCTCTCTCTCTCTCTCTCTCTCTCTCTCCTCTCTCTCTCCCCTCTCTCTGACGATTTTTAAAAGGGGATCAGTTTCCACACATAGCTCACACACAGACACACTCATCGTGCACAGAGAGAGAAAGGAGGGGGGGCGTAACACACACAAGCGCTCACACAAACAGAGACAGACGGATGGATTTGGAGAGAGACAAAGACAGGGGGCGGGGGGTGGAGGGCGGAATAAAAGCCGAGTTCGGCACTGACAAGTAGGCCTAAGAATCGTCGAGCAAGAAGCCTACAGACAGTGCAAAATACTTCAACTGGGAACTTTAACGGAAGGGGGAAAAACTTTCCTTTTTGCAACGCGCCGGCTCTGAAACGTCGTCAGTGAAGCAGAACACCGAAGGAATGCTTACATCGTGATCAAGAATGTGTTTCTAAACACACACGCACACCACCACCCCTCACAACCCATCCCAAGGTCGCCCCCCCCCCCCCACACACACACACCTGTAACACAGAGGGATCCGCGTGCAGTGTGGCCTATAAAACGAGGCCAACAGGGGGTGTCAGTAGGGTGCACCAGTTTGAAAGGTGTGTCAGTCGAGTCAGTACGGTCAGCAAGCCGAACGAGAAAAAGACGCTAAAGGTAAGTCTGCATTATACGACCGCTTCGACCCAGTTTCAGCGCTGAAGAAGCATTTAGCACGACACGAAATTTGACAAAATATTGTGACACAAAATAGGTGGTACTGACGACTAAATTAATTACCCTTTGTCTGTGTAGTATTTAAAACTAAAACAGGATTAATTTTCTCAGTGTCCTTGATATTACTTACGTATGCCTCGGCGGCCGACTGCTCCAAACCAGTATGAGTGTTCTGAGTAAGAAGCTTGAGAACTCGTCTTCGGATTACAGGCTATAGTGGCATTGCCGGCTGAGTGGAATTTTAGACTATTAACCTCTTCGTCTTGTGATTGGTGGACTCTTTGGAGCTGATGTGCAGTCAACAGGGGCACACAATTAAAACAATGTTACAGCTGACTCCAGTCTATCAATGTAACGACACTGAGTTAACGAGCTCAACTAGAGCTGTTAATTTTGTCCCCTTTTTGGGGGATTCAGCGAAGCTGGTTTGCTAGAGTGAATGCGCTTTGTAATTCCCTTTTTCGCAAGAAGTCGCGAGGGGTCGCAAGGCCCCAGCGCACCTTTCCCGGGCCCATTTCTGAGTAGGGGGTTTTTCTTCACGCTGTGTATAAAAGTGGAAGTTGAACCTAGAATCGCGAATCAGTACAAATGCCCAAAACTGTTGCTGTTGCAAAAATTACCTTGGAAAGGGGATGGGGGTGGGGGAAAAAGGTCTTTCGTCGTTTTTTTGGCTGACCAGAAGATCGCGAGTTTTTTAAAGAAATGCGTTTTTTGGGGGATCCTTAGCACGAACAACAAGTTAAATTCTTATTGCCAGACACATTATGACTACGGCCTCCCCAAAAAGCCTTTAAAAATTGGGAAATGTAAAATTCGCAAATCCACTGTCACCGGGCCCTTTCCCTTGTGAAGAAATTTCGCCCGGAAATAAAAGCAGCCAAAAGGGGCTTAAGCGATGGCCGGGAAAAGTCAAGGGAGTTAACAACCCCGCCTGAATCGCCCAATAGCAATCACTACCCAAGCTGACAGACTGAGAACATATTCAGCCGGTTCCGGCTTTCCATTGCGTTATATGTGATCAATAACACCAATACTAATTATAGTTTCAAAAGAACATTATACAATTATGACAAATTAGATGCCATTAAATTCTGCAACATGCTGTCTCGTATAGACTGGGACGATGCAATGCAAAAAGGATCCATTGACGACTGTGCTGAACATTTTAATACTATATTTTTCGAAGCCGCCTGCAATTGCATGCCTGTAAAAACCGTTACAATTCGCTCTAAAGATGCTGCTTGGATAAATGCAGACATTCGCTGGGCTATAAAACAGAGATATAGGTTGTTTAAAAAAGCAAAAACGCAGCAATAAAGACGAAGACTGGCGAGCTTATCGGACTTATAGAAACTTAGTAACTACTAAGATTAGAGACAGAAAACTGGAATATTTAAATGAACTTGATTTAAAGGCATCTGACCCAAAACAGTTCGGTACTAAGGAATGGTGGAAACTGGTAAAACAATTTATGAAAAAAAAAAGGCATATCCGACGACATTCCTCCCATCTTCTTCAATGGTACTTTGTATTCTTCCAGCCAAGACAAGGTCAACGCATTGAATGATTATTTTATTCAACAATCGATTTTAGACAATCCAAACGAAAATACTCCAAATGTAGAGTACACTGACTCTGAAATTACTGATATTATTCTTACGCACGCTGACATACATAGTGTAATAAAAAATTAGACAAATCAAAGGCAACAGGGCCCGATATGATTCATAACAAATTGCTGATAGCTACAGTTGACATTATTACAGAACCCTTAACCATCCTATTTAACCGCTGTTTGAATGAAGGTATCTTTCCAAACATTTGGAAGATTGCTCATGTAACACCACTACATAAAAAAGGACCCGAAAATCTGTGTAATAATTATCGTCCTATTTCGCTGTTAAGTTGTGTAGGCAAGGTCTTAGAACGATGTGTTCACAGCCGTGTGTTGAATTATTTAAAGGTTTATAATATTATTACTCCATCCCAGTCAGGATTTGTGCCAGGAGACTCGACAGTTAACCAACTCACATCAATATATCATGACCTATGTACATCATTCGATCAAGGAATAACTACACAATCCATTTTTTTCGACATTTCCAAAGCCTTTGATCGAGTGTGGCACAAGGGATTATTGAAAAAAATAGAAGCTGTTGGTATAAGAGGCAATTTGGCATTATGGTTTCAAAACTATTTACAAAATCGCAAACAAGCCGTTGTTATAAAAGGTAAAAAGTCTGAATACAAAACAGTACCTTCTGGAGTTCCACAGGGGTCTGTGTTAGGACCCTTGTTATTTCTCATATATATAAACGACATAACCAAAAATATTGAATCTGTTATAAAAGTTTTTGCGGATGACACAAGTGTGTCACTTGCATTGAAAGACCCCGACAGAAGAGCAGCAATTTTAAATTCTGACTTGGAAAAAATTAACAGCTGGGCGAAACGATGGAAAGTTAGTTTTAATGAAGAAAAAAAATGAATTGTTAACATTTAAGAAAGACAACCATCCAGTTTACCCACTGTCATTTGGAAATATTGTTCTCGAAGACAAGGAATGTCACAAACACTTAGGTCTGATTTTTCAAAGTAACTGCAAATGGGAAAAACATATAAACAGTATTATTAGAAAAGCAACCCTTCTTATTTCATGTTTACGTTCCTTTAAGTACAAGTTATGCAGAAAAGCCTTGGATACTATGTACAAAACCTTTATATTGCCACAGTTTGACTACGCCGACATTGTTTGGGATAATTGTACTGGAACACTTTCAAACATGCTCGAAAACCTGCATTTGGAAGCTATAAGAATTATTTTAGGAGCTGTTAGAGGAACAAGCCACGAAAAGTTGTATAAAGAATCTGGATTTTGCACACTAAAAGAAAGACGAAAACGTCACAAGCTATTAATGTTTCACAAAATGATTAATTACCTATGCCCCGGATACCTATCGAACTTAGTACCACCTCTAGTTTCAACAACAAACCCGTATCATCGCAGACGACCACATGAAAGAGTCATTCCCGCTCACAAAACAGAACTATATGCAAATTCATTCATTCCGTCAACTACCAACTGTGGAACACATTACCTCAAACTATACAAACAAATCCTTCAATTAGTCTGCTGAAAAAATATTTGTCAACGAATGACACTGTGGTTCCTATATATTATTATTTTGGTTCTAGAAAGGAACAAGTTAAGCATTGTAGACTTCGACTTGTTATTAGCGATTTAAATTATGACTTATTCAGACGCCACCTGTTAGAAGACCCTATATGTTCATGCGGATATACAGCAGAAACATCAGAGCATTTCTTACTACATTGTCCCCTTTATAATAGTATTAGAAATAAAACCATTAATAAACTAGATGAGAATGAAAGAAATATCAACACACTTCTGTTTGGAAACGACCAGCTACATTTAGAAACTAATAAGAAAATATTTGCTATAGTCCACGACTTTCTGCGCCAAACCGACCGCTTGTAAATCTGTAAAAGTCTGCCAAAATTTGTTTATGATACAAGCGAAGAAGTACACGTTTTAATCCTCTCCCTCTCTTCTCTCAGATCAATAATTTTGACAACATTACTAGACCATTCGGTTAGTTATTTGCTTTTTTAACCCCACCCCCTCCTCCCGTTTTGTTGCTATTGTTTGTTTTGTGTTTTGTTTGTTTTTTTGTTGTCATTTTGGTCTTTGTTGGTTTGTTGCCTCTGACGTTTTGACAACAATTTGCCATCTTGCCATCGTAAATGTCTGTGGTGATTATCATTTTATCTATAGGTAACACTCAAATAAGCATATTGCTTTTGTGTTTCCTGTACTTATTTGTTGAGCTTATGATTACGATGAATGAATAAAATTTTGTTTAAACCATGTGGCGTCTCCAATAAACATTAAGGAATTAAAATAGATATTCAGAGGCAAAACTTAACCTTGAAGGGCTTCGAATTATGCCAACGTCACAAAGAAGTGGGGGTTAGGGGGACGGGGGGGGGGGGGGGGGGGGGGGGGGGGGGGGGGGGGGGGGGGGGGGGGAGCTGAGTAAACGGAAGTCAGTCCGCCAGACGTGAAGAACAAGACATCTGCGCGTTGCTCTTGTTCAACAGTTATGACTAGAATTTGATTTAGGTCAAAACAGTGTAATCTGTCAGAAAAATGTGTGTCCTAAAATTAATGTTTTCTTAAATTTCGATTTGGAGAAAAGTAGATGACAACTGAAAAACGTCCATAAATACGTTTCCAATCTTATACAAAACGAGGCCCCAAAAAGCACCTGTGCAAAATCCACAAACAAGGGAGTTAAGTAGCGCTCTAAAGACGTCACACGACCACAAGAACAAAGACGTGAGTCGCCTACTGTAACTCTCACCTGGCATGCGAGTAAACTGATACAAGGTACATAAGGTCCACGCAAGGTACATCCTCAGATGTACATTCGTTAGAGTTTATGTATCAGATGTACATTTGGTGGAGTTTATGTACCTTGTACTTACTCGCATGCCAGATGAGAGTTACCGTGGGCGACTCAGGTCTTTGTTGTTGTGTTCAAGTCCCTTTACAGTTGTTCCTTTCAGCAGAAGTCTGGTCTGAGACACTTAAGAGACCTGTAGCTGTTCGCTGCGTTGAAACTCCGAGTGGCTCCTGTCAGTGCCGTATCCCAGCAGAGATATCCACAATGGCGGCGGACATTCCCAAGATGAAGCTGTGGTATTACCCACTGTACAGGTCGACACGCTGCGCCTGGATCATCAAAGGTAGGTCACTCTGGCTGCTTTGCAACGGTGGTTTGGGTGTGTGTGTGTGTTTGTGGGGGTGGTGGTGCTGTATGTGTGTGTGTGTGTGTGTGTGTGTGTGTGTGTGTGTGTGTGTGTGTGTGTTTGCTTTTTGTTTTTAATTTTGGTTTGCGTTGGGGCTTCCCAGAATGTGTGTGTGTGTGTGTGTGTGTGTGTGTGTGTGTGTGTGTGTGTGTGTTTTTCTGTGTGTGTTGTGTGTTTTCTGTGTTTTGTTTAACCCAACAAAAAAAAATGTGATGATGACGATGTCTGTGCAGAGCTGGGACGGATGACAAGGTAGAGTACAAGTACGTCCCCATCGGTCCACCACCCCCCGCCCCTGAACGGGAGGAGTTCCGCAAAACTGTGAATCCACACAGTACGGTGCCAGCACTGGAGATTGAGGGGGGCCCGACGATGTTAGAGTCCTCAGCCATATGCCTCTACCTGGCCGACTTGTGCGGGCGACTTGTTCCTGAACCCAAGAACAGAGCTGAGATACCGTGAGAAAGTGTTTTTGATAAGTAAACTGGTGTTAACGCCCACGGAAACCGTAAGGTGTATTAGGGACGGGGAGATGGGGGGAAGGGGGCATGGAGGTGGGGGGAGGGGGAAAAACTATATACCTATCGCTACACCGTCACCACCAGAATGACTTCTGCATTAAATAGAGCGATGAGAGCCATTTTAATGTTTCAGTAGGAAGTAACAAAGTCACAAAAAGTGTCCACAAACCAAAACCTTTTTGAAGAGAAAGGAGAGCCGAAGCGGTATCGAACCAGGTCCTTCCGTTCCCAACCTAAGCCTTTACCCTGGCCCCCGGCCCGATGTTTGACTTTTTTTTCTTGTTTTTATACTGCAAAGTAGGCTACCGTCTCTGCTGACTTGATATTCTGAAAGGTCCTACAGATATCCCACCGAGCTTTGTTCTTAATATTAAGGGAACATACACACACACACACACACACCACACCCCACACACACACACAAAAACACACACACAAAAACCACACACACACAAACACATGTGAGAGAGAGAGAAGGAGAGAGAGAAGGGGGGGGGTTGTGTGGTGTGTGTGTGTGTGGGTGTGTGTGTGTGTGTGTGTGTGGTGTGACAGACAGAAAAAGGACAGACAACAAAAGAGTGGGGGGAAAAAGGGGGTGAGGAGTGGGGGTGTGTGGTGTGTGTGTGTGTGTGTGTGTGTGCGGGGTGCGTGGGGGTGGTGCGTGTTTCAGTGCTACTTTCATTATAGATCGCATGTATTTACAGTAGGGTGGACCTCACTGAACTGTAAGCCAAGCCTCCTATAGATACCATCCCCCCCAAAATCGATCTGACTACTATGTTATCGTGTAGTGACTGGTACCTTGACGATGACTCCAGCGTACAGATGGATGTGTACTTTGCCGCAGTTGATTGCGTCTGATACTTCTCGTCATCAGTGAACGTGGCCCATTATTTATTTTGAAAGTTTCATCCTGAATCCTCAAGGCTTTCGTTCTATTTCTACCCTTTATCCTGTGAACCAGATACGGCGGCCATTTTGGGGTCTTTGCAAGCGGCCATTTTGGGGTCTCTGCAAACAGAATATATTATTTGAGTTGATCTGATTGGCTGAAGCCTCCCATGTGATCGCCCTGATATAACCGCAATGGTTGACTGGGCGTAAAACACCAAGTTACTTACTTACTCCTGCATGATTGGCAGCCCGGAAACCTCTGTGCACCTCTAGTGCCCTCGGTGCATATATCAGACTACTGACTGTCAGTTGAAGAAGTGTTGCTGCGTTAGTGACAGGCAAACCAGTGGCACAACATGTCGTAAAGACTTGTATGTGCACTTGTAGCCAATAGCCTAGAACAAATTGATGATGACGGTAATCTTGACACTGACAACTACGTTTCGACGACGACGACGATGATGATGATGACGACGATCTCGATACAGACAACTATGATCCTAATACTGACAACGAAGATCTTGATACTGACAACGACGACGCTGATGATGATGATGTTCATCAGCTGGACCATGTACGCTGCTGCCCGACTGGACGAGGTGATGGAGACTCTGACTAAGCAGTGGTGGTTCGGCCCCAAGGACAAACAAGACCAGCAGGTCATCGCCAAGGCCAAGGGGGTCGCAGACCTTTGCCTCGACAGTATTGAGCAGTCCTCAAAGACAGGCAGTACATCCTGGGACCAGAGTGAGTATATTAAGATTCAAGATGACTTCATTATCTCATTAGAGAAATAAAAATATATTCCAGTAAGGTATTGGGTAGGCTGTTCTGGCTTTAAAACTGCACGAACTCGTCACTGCTTTACTATTTATACGATAAGTAGTT
>JABMCL010003364.1:20000-27500 GCA_018857735.1 Alviniconcha marisindica
ATTTAGCTAGGCTTTACCGGCTGCGGAAACGCTGAACTAAACTGAACTGAACCGCCTTTCACTTGCAACATTTGAGAGAGAGAGAGAGAGAGAGGCGCAGGGGGCGGAGGCAAAAACAAAACTGGGGCTTGAAATGTGTTACTTGCGCGACTCAAACTTTCCGCAGCTTTACCGCACTTCGCTTCCCGAACCTAGACCTGCGCGCCTCGCCGAACGGCGACAAGACAGTTAGGCCTACTGCTGCAGACAGCAGCACAGCACGACATGGCGTGCTACAGCACAGCACTGCGGCACAGCTAGGCCGTGTACGCGACAGTGTCGCACAACCTTGCAGCGCTGTTTCGCCCAATCAAAGGAGACAGCGCACGAGCCCAACTGACATTCTTGGAGAGCGAGAAACTTGTGAAAGTATGGACGACCAACTTGTGATATCTGCCGTAGCTGCTCATCGTTCCCTCTACGACCCGTCACATATCAAATACAAAGATGTGGAACTCAGAAATGCTATCTGGCTAAAAATTGCCGGTGACTTGAAAATGGAAGGTTAGTATTGTTTGCAGGCCCAAGTTCTCTCTCTCAGCATCTCTGGTGTTAGAAAGTTGAGCGGAAAAAAAAGTTTTGAAAGTTGTTTTGCAGCTAGCATATTCTGTTTTAGCCAGTGATGCATGCAAACTGGTCAGCATAAAACAGTGCTAGACACCTGTTTGTGTTTTTGTCGTTGTTGACTACCCAAGAACAGATCTAGAAGATTTTGGAAAGGGATAACTTATGCTGCAGGGGGAGATTGCCGTGGGTCCAGGGGAGACTATTGTTGTTTGGCAGCTTTGATAGATCTCTGCTCGGAGCTCCCTCTTATCGCTGTGCAAGGAAGCACTGTGTTGTTGTTTTTGACCTGCAGACTTTTATTTTTGAACTGTGTTTTAATGGGATTGATGAACCAGCAAGTGGCGATGAATTCTTTTTATACTTTACTACACCTTCCAAATCATGATGAAATCAAATTTGAATTACGTCCCCTATTTTGATGTTATGCGGCGGTTTAGGGATTCAAACAGAACCCATACAACAATAATACACCGAGTTGTACCCTCCCCTCACCCCTGTAGTGTGCTTGATGCTGTGACTTTCTGACTTTTTATCCCAATGTCTGGCACTCACAGTTTTGGGAAAAGCAGGGAGAGGGGATGTGCCGGGGGCAATAATGAAAACTTCTATAAAAAGAAAAAGAAAAAGCAAGAATAAAATTAAAAATCAACAAAAAGTGAAAAACAAAGCAAAAACTGATTACCTGCTCAACAACAGTGTGTGTGTGAGGCAGAAATTTGTGTACAAATCAGAAATATGTTATATACTGTACAATTTTACACCCAGATTGTGTTTGTTACTTTTGATTAGCATAGACATTGTATGTGTGTGTGTGTGTGTGTGTGTGTGTGTGTGTGCATGCACATGCATGTGTGTGTGTGTGTGCGTGTGCATGCATGTGTGGTGTGTGTGTGTGTGTGTGTGTGTGTGTGTGTGTGTGTGTGTGTGTGACTTGCAGTGGAACTGTGCAAGGCAAAGTGGCGCACATTAAGAGATGGCTTCACCAGGGCTTTGCGACACCAGAGGGAGTCAAAGAATGTGCACCCTTCAAAAGCCAAGAAACCCTGGAGATATCAAACTGAAATGGAATTTCTTATTCCCTTCATCTACACTAGAGAGTAAGTTTTTAAAAACAGTTATTGAGTTAAGTGCAACTTAGTGGATTTTATTTTTTAATTTTTTTTCAAACCAGCTTTGGTGAACTTATAAAATAACCTCAAAACAAGAAAAGGAAATACTCCAATTTCTCACTTTCAAAACACATGATAAAGATAATCCCCCCCCCCCCCCCCCCCAAATAAACTTTCTAAATTCTACTAGAAATCGTTAGTTTTATAACCTTAAAAATATGCTTATAACTATAAAGTGTTTTTCTCTTTGAACTGAACTGAAAAATTAGCATGCTGTTAATTGCTTAAATATATATAGTGCTAATCTCTGCTCTCAAGCAGACTCGCTGTAGTCTTGTATGTGAGCCTAAATAAGTGACTGTAGCTTTTTATAGTGCGTTTTGAATATAAATATTCACTGGAATGATGTACATACAGAGCTGTTTGGTTGTGACATGGTTGGTGCCACTTAAAACTGTTGCCATCTCAGCATGTTCTGTGTATATGATTGTTTGATTGATTGATTGATGATCACTTATATAGCGCTATTCTCTGCTCTCTTGAGCAGACTCACTGCGCTCACATGTGGTTCTACATGAGTGACAAGCTTTTTATAGCGCGTTTTTTGAATATCCACCGAAGTGTACTTACAGCGCTGGCATGGCTGGTGCCACAGGAAACTGCAGCCATCTTGGCGCAAGTTCTGTGTACACCATACAACCATGCACCATGTCACTTCATGCAAAGCCACATACGTAAGGTGTATGCGTGTTTAGTTGTAACCTGCCACCTGCACCTTTGGCAGAATAACCGGGATCTTTTACATGCTACTGCGGTAACACGGGGGTGGAACGGATACCGAAATTAGAGTCAGCACAGAAAGTCGACCCTGGAGAAGAAAATTCTCCCGCCGCTCCTGCAGGGATTTGAACCCGCGACCTTTCAGTCACGAGTCCGGCGCTCTAACCACTGAGCTATCCCTGTGCATCATGTCATGTCACTTCATGCTAAGCCACATACATAGGGTGCATGCATGTCTAGCTGTAACCTGCCACCTCACTTTTGGCAGAATGATCAGGAAGTTCTACATGTGACTGCAGTAACACAGGGGTGGAATGGATGGAAATAAAAGTCAGCACAGAAAGTTGGCCCTAGAGATGAAAATTCTTCTGCCACTCCTGCTGGGACTCGAACCTGCAACCTGTTGATCACGAGTCTGACGCTCTGACCACTGAGTTATCCAGCCCCCTGTGTGAAGCATACATATTCAAACTGATGCGTCTTTTGTATTAATAATATACTCACTAGGTGTTGTCCCAGAGAGGTGTTTAACACTAACAGCACTAGTACCTTATATTTTATTAATAATTTTTATTGTCATAACAGCTTTTTACCTGTACAGGAATACCTGATTGACTTTTGATGCTTCTGTTGTGACACTGTTGTTTTAATGGTTATATTACAGGTCACGCTCAACTCAACCAGAGAAGGAGGTAGAGGAAGAAGAGAACGGCGCTCTAATGCAGACAACCTCTCCTGGCACTGATGGAAGTGGTGATCATGCTTCAGGCGACAATGAGGACAATGAATCAACACTCTCCATCACATCCAACACCACAGGCACAGATCCTCTGCTCTTACATCCTGTGAACCAGATGAACCGTTTGCAAAATTCTGCCAGCTTGAAAAGGAAACTGGAGTTTGTTGGTTCGGACGATGTTGTGGACTACTTGAATTCTAGAAGACTGGAACTTGATGCGCTTTTGAAAGAGAGAGAACTGAACTCCCCCAAAGTAGCACACTGTCAGTGCAGAGGGCCGGCCGAAGATCCTACTGAGGCTTTCTTTTTCAGCATGGGGCAGAGCGTGAAGCGCTTGCCATTCTACTTGCAGGCCCAGGTGAAAATGAAGGTGTGTCAGCTGGTCACGGATGCTGAGATGGAGTGTCTGGATTCAGCATCTATCCGGTAGTGACTATGAACTGTCATGCACAGCTCCTTGGAACCATTTAACCCTTTCACTGCCAGATCTGTTGTTTTCAAAGTGATAAACTATAAAGAGTGAACAAGCAACAGACTTTTTGTTTTCCTTTGTTGCATTATTAATATTATCCCACGATTTGGATCGTCAGATTGAAGCAGTTGGTTTTTCTGTTTAATAATTGAGACCAGTTAAAGGATTCTTGTTGGGTTATTTTGTTCACAGAATCTGCCAGGAACGCCCATGAAAATGATGGCCTACATTTATTGTAAGCTAATATTATTACAAAAGCTATTTACGGTAGCTACAGTTCCTGACATTTTCTAAAGCTTGGATAAATTGATTAATCCTCTTCTAAACAAATATTTCACCGGAGACCGTTTTGTATTCTAATGCTCCAAGTATTATGCAGAACCTTCACTGGGTTTGCATGCTGCTCTACTTACACTGGTGCTGAATTCCTTGTTTGAACATTCAAGAGAATGACCATCCAAGAGCCTGTAGCCTCACAGGCAAAGTCATGTTTTCACAAAATAAGGAATGTTTTCCCCCTCATGTTTTTGATTTTATTGACACAGTTAAATCGGCAAAGTTTTTGTAGACATTTTTTTTAACTTCCTAACATCCATTCTTTAATTTCAGTATAAATCAAATCAATCAGCTGTTGAAGATTAATTGAGTATTTGAAATCACTTTAGCTTACAGGGGGCATTCATTTTTGGTGCATTTCACTGGACAGAAATCTTTGGTTGTCAGTTTTG
The DNA here is from genome assembly GCA_018857735.1 of Alviniconcha marisindica. Lineage (NCBI taxonomy): Eukaryota > Metazoa > Mollusca > Gastropoda > Provannidae > Alviniconcha > Alviniconcha marisindica. The sequence continues at coordinate 24,435 of JABMCL010003364.1, forward strand.
AATGCCACCAGACCTAAACCAAACTATAACTGCTCAGCAAACTGATACTAATGGAAAGTTAATCTGTTTGGTAAAATAATCTCTTGGCTGAACTGTGTAAAGTGTATACAAATGTTTCATAATTTTGAACAATGGACTCAAATTTGGGTCAGTCTACTGATCAAGAGCTTTAACATAATTTTTATGTATTATACTTTTACATTGTCATTGAAGAATATTTTGATTAATTTTTTGTTTTTAAAGTTGTCTCTCTAAACAGTGGCATGTAATTGGGACACAAACCTCAGATTTTCCATATCACGTGAAAACATGCAAAGATACTGTGTATCATTATTAATGCTTTCATAATGTAACCATGTATATTGCAAAATGCAAACTGTTATTCATTCAAAAGTTTCTCCTTGAAAAACCACAAAATATGCTGAAATTCAGAATTTTGCAATTTGAGTGTACTGAACAACTGATCCATAGTATCAGGGTATTTTTTCTCTCCTCAGAGTAACAGATTAAGAGGACAATGGCAGCTTTAGCTCTGACATGAAGTTGAATTGTTTATGTTGTTTATAGTTTTGCATTAAGCATCCAGCTTAAAATATATTTTTGTACTTGTTTTTCATGTTCTTGTTGAAAATAAAACCTTGTTTCATTTGAACCAGCTGTATGTCAGTGTTCATGTCTGTGTGATACTGTCAGTTTGTTAAAATGGAGAAAACTCAGTATAATTATGCATACTTTGGTCTTCAAGAAACATGCAGCAGCAGATACATACATGTACCTAAGTACATGCTCAAAACAGTTTATGTGACATTACTGCCCACTTCAGTAGTGCTAGTCCTTGATCAGTACACCTTTATCTACTGGAAAGTTGTACACTGTTTTATCTTTAAATTTCTTGGTTTCTTTTTTTCTCTTCCCCCATTAACCATTTGTTTCATTCTTCAACAGTAGTGCTACTGTGCTGTAATAATGGTAACACAGACATTACATTTTATTGCACATGCCTTCTAGTCTTATAAAACACTTTTACAATAAATTCTATGAATATAATTGTTGTGCAGAAAAAGGAATCTGATTTAAAGAAACACCACATTTGTGAATAAGCACACAGAACTTAAAAAACATCTAGCATAAAGACTGCACCTAAAACTATCAGTACATGCACACATATTTTTTATTTTTAGCGTAAATTATTTATGCTAGAAATTAAAAATATGTGTACGTGTACTGATAGTTTTAGGTGCAGTCTTCCGTGAGCAGTTCATGTGGAAGGTTTTGCTTTGCTGGCCTGTACAGTAAGTAACAATGACAGTCAATGTGCTGCTTATTAGAAACTGTAGCATTCACTTCTTTGGTCACTGACTGGGATCATGCGAAGATGAAGCTTTCTTAGTGGTGGCAAACAATGATGTTTTCAGTATCTTTCAGACTTATTAACTAACAAAAAAGTAGCATGTATAGCTGAACTTATAATTGCTGCAGTGGTTGGATTACTGCTTGACAAATTCACACTGAGATTAAATTACTGTGACCTGATCTGAAAGAGTAGTATAATTTGAAGGGCACCCATGCATGCATACACGCATGCACACACACACACACACACACACACACACACACACACACACATGCTCTCTCTCTCTCTCACACACACACACACACATCTTAATTTTCATGAGGCCTTGTTAATATGTCATCTTGGTTCTCCGAGTGCAGATATATTTACTTAACAACAGAAACCATCAAGATTTATATATGTGTACATAACTGCATTTATTTCACACAACTGCTGACCCAGTTTGACACAACTTTGCACTGATTTTGCCTTCAGGTGTGTTGTGAATCCTGGGAAGAACTCTGTGGACCTGACAAGCAGCGCTAGAACTACTTTAAGTTGGTCTCTTGCTTGGCAGCAAACTTCTGAGATTTTTTAATCTTCTTTGCCTGGAGAGGTTAATCACAGTAAAACATTTTTTAACAGAAACTCCACCGAGATCTGATTTCTCAAGACATATTCTGTACAGTACTTTTAACATTCACTGTAAGTCACCTTGAAACTCGCATGGAGTATGTTACGGGTGTCCACACGCCCATGTTTTTTACGTAAGCATTTCAGCAAACGTGCCTGCCCTTCTGTTATAGCACACTTTTTTTTCCATAGGTGTCTCACACCATTGTGGGTAGAGTCACACCTATGTTGTACAGCATGTAAGAAAATGCTACTGCCGCTTGAAAAGATATAAGGTTTTTCTCCTCTGCATAGTATAGGTGTACTCGTACCTACAGCATACAGCACATAATTAAGCTTACTATCAAATGTATGGGTGTTTAGACACCACCTGCATAGTCAGGTGAAGCACAATTTTGTTGTTTATTCGGTTTTTCATTCATAGACTAAAACACTATAAATGAAAGAAATTACATTCAGATGAATGCTGGAAGCAGACTCAAACCACTGTGCATTCTGCCAGTCAATAGCACAACATTGTGGTAAGATTGGAAGGTTGCGAGAGTGTGACTAACACAGATGGAGTTTAGACCTCAGTGTAGAACCCTCATTTGGAACTGTTCCAATGGCGACACTAGGGGGAACTTCTCGCAGATGAACTGGAGTGCAGGAGGGCTTTTCAGAGTACGCAGACCTATACCATCTTGTACAGAACTGAACTCAAGATGCTGATGTCCATGTTGACATGGAGAGGAGAGTTTCAGGTCTGGTATGACTGCTGGTCAGGAGTCAGCAGTGTGTCAAGGTCCAGCAGAATGTCTGGCAGGATAGCGTCCAGGATCATCAAACCTGATGGTGCTGCTTGCAAACCCCTGGGAACAGACAGGTTTACTGATCTGAGTGTCACAGACAGCTTAACATTAACATCTTCATGTGCAACTGTTTACAAATCCAATGGAACAGGTAGTTTATCTAGGTATCTTTTACCTTTTTTTCATATCCAACAAGATATGACTAGGATTAGGCAAGTGCCTGACCAATCACAATGCCAGATGATATTAAATGACCAATCAAACAAGGTGTAAAAGGCACATTTTACTGCATCACCCACAATTCAACTG